>OV788322.1:11477010-12037010 GCA_928718305.1 Tetramorium bicarinatum | reverse complement strand
TCAAAGAGTTCGCTTTATGCACGTGTTCTAAATAACTGTGGTTTATAATAATTTCATAGATAATTTCATTGTATGTATGTGTAAGTTAAATATATGTACGTATTATGTCTATTAAACAACAATATCAAACAGTATAATCAATTAATTTATTATTAATAATCACTTAATTAATTATCAACAATCAAATAGAGATTTGTATGCATAGATTATTTATAGCCATATTAAAAGTATTATCATTCTTATCATTATTATCTTTTATAAGTGTTTTAAAATTATAATTAATATATCTTGCTTTAATATATAATATGTATGTGTGAAATATATGAATTGTATCTATAAAATAAAATCGCATAAGCTTATATTGCAAAATTAGAACAAAAATATTTCAGCTTAGTGACACAAGTGATATGAGAGATTCTGATAATTCATTATAAATAATACTGTTTAAAAATTTATATGATTTTAATATAAATATATGTGTTTCCTATTTCTATTTCTTGCAAATTTAACGATGGCTAATAACAGTGGACGGTGCATAAAGTAAACTATGTATAATTAATGCTTCGTTCATATTAGAAGTAGACACAATGTACGTTTATTTCCGTAAAATTCGACTACGTATCCCAACATTACTCACGTTCATAAGCTTTCTGTATGACCCGCATAATCCGTAGTCTTATCCATATTGAAATATAGTAGTTTATATTCACAACAATAATAAAGTTAATATTATCGTTATGATTGTGGAAGTTTATACATTCAAAAATTGCTTTTTCTAATTAAGGATTTATATTATTACAAAGCAAATTTTTAAACAATATCTTCAGAGCATATTTTATTCTCATAAATTTTCACAGATTTTACACATTATTGCGTAGTCTGCTAGATGAGAAAATTCCCTTTTACTCCAATTATTCGGCATCCGGATTAAACAAAATGTTTACGCGCTTTTTCATTTACAAATGGAAGTAATATTGAACGAGATAACTGTTACAGAAGGTTTGTGGTAAGCAAAAGCTTTGAAAAATATATACACATGTATATACAATATGTATATACAGTAATACATTAATCTGCCAATGTAATTAGTAATCCTCATATCCCAACAACTTTCTCAATATTTTAATTTTGCATATAATATGTAAAAAGAGAAGTTATGCATCAAAATTTTTATAAAACAAAACGTAATCTCGAAAAAAATTTGCAAATGATACAATTTGGAACATTTTGAAAATATTCTTTACCGAAATAGTTTAATTTTTACTCACTTTTTTCATAAACAAAGGCCAATTTGATATATACGATTCTTTCAATAAAGATGTTTCCGATATTTTTGTAAAAGGCAATACAAAATCATATGTATATAGTTATTTTTCCTACAGGTTATTTTTTCTGAGCAAATTTCATTTGAAACAATTTCCAGTATTTCAATCAAACCGATATTATCTCTGTCGATCATATAAGTTTACGCACGGCAGGTCTGATATGTAATTCATGTAGTACGGGTATTTCGACGAGACTGACTTTCGAATTTCGATCTTTCAAACACGTTGTTTATAACATGGCATAAGTCTTCTAGTGTATATTCGATGCGCATGTATTCTTCATGTGTTCATTAATGATTTTTTCATTGGCAGGTAGAAGGCAGCGTTGCCTCGCTGTGCTACGATTTTAAACTCGTTGCCACGAATAGCGAAATCGCGTGAGGATTATCATAAGCGTAATTCGCGTGTAACGTTATCTATGTCGTCAATAATGTCCACAAGAGTTTTCATAAATGTAACGCATACTAGAAAATTGTTTATTTTTTCTCACGAAGCAGCAAAAGTTGTTATAAAAAAAGTTATAATAATTATCTTAATATATATTATTATACAAATATAAATAGTACATTTTTTATTCATCCACATAAATAATATAATTAAATAAATATTGCATTTTTCCATAAAGTGTTCTTTGAATTTATAATATCGCGAATTTTCTTTAACAAAAATTTGAAGAAAATTTTTAAATACAAATTTATACAATTTATTTTAAATTAAAAAAGTTTTGTAATTAATGAAATTAATTTAAATGTAATAGATGAAAACGGCAAGTAACAATTAATTTTTTGCATTTTGTGGCTACTTAAAAGTGAATAAAGTACCATGAGTCTTTATGTAGCTCATTCAAACATATTCTCTATTTACACTTGTTTTGCCTATATTTGTTAAGAAATAATAAGTGGAATGTTAAATTTTTTGAAGAAAATGTTTATGAAATGCTTGCCAGAAACTTAATTAAAGTGAAAGAATAGAGAGACTATATTATTTTCATACAACGTATTTATAGAATATTGTAAAATGTATTTTACTTTTTTAATTTTTAAATAACATATTGTTAGAAAATTTTCTCGTTTCGTTGCAATTAATATAATACCGAATCGTAGTTTCTATCGTCATCTTTCATTAAAAATGAATTTTTTAATATTCTTATATACATTAAATTAAATGCTATATTGCCTAACATATCAACTATATGTAATATTGCAATATAGATTATCATATTAATGCGTCATTAAGTTTTATTTGTATTTTTAACTGATGTTAGAGCATATATGTATATTCTGTTTTTTTATTACGTATAAGATCCTGTAATACTAAAATTCATATGCATATTCATTTTTCACGTAAAACGTGGTAACTCTCATAATATTTATTATTCATGTAATGCATAATATCTATATTGATTACATTATCGAAACGTTTATTGTCCTATGAAATATTCTGCTTAATGGAACTTGTTTTGTCTCGCACAGTATAAACATAATTAATTTAATTAATTTATGTATAGCTAAGCTTACCATTAATAATATTGATTAATTACTAATACTGTATTATTGAATATCACATTAATTTTAATACTGTTTCGATTCCCTAAGTCAGGCATTATGTAAATCGATCATGTCTTTCCGCAAGAGTTTTGTAAAATTTAACTGCTATAAAAATTTTAATATATCTAAATAACAATAAAAGTTAGTTTTGTGAAAAATATTAATCTTTCTAATATGATAATAAATTATCAACTATTTTATAATGTATATTCAAACAAATACAGAAGATACTAATAAGATTAATAAAAGAATTAATAGGAAGATCTAATATATTTTCATATTAACAATAAATATTAATAAATCAAATAATTGGTAGAAAATAATAATTATAATTAACGTAACAAAAATAAAATTTACAATATATGTATATAAATAAAAATTCTTATTAATTATAATCAATTATTTTAAAAACAATTGGCGCGCGGTAGAATGTATTTGGCAAATTAATATCCTCGATAATATATTTAAAAATTTAATTGATAATTTAAATATATATTATTTTATTTCTTATAATGGTTTTTTATAACAGTTATAATTTTGATTAAGTTTATTATACCACGAACGCAGGTGCTCAAGCGAATAATCATAGTTGCGGCAATCATGGACGTATGACTTCATCCGTTTTCCTTCTGCCGCTGGCAGGATATAGATCTCCTTTCCCGCCCTGCCCAACTTCTCGAAGCAATGAGCACTCAGTATTCCAACTTCGCGAATGCATACGGACGATCGACCGACCGACCGACCGACCGACCGCGAGGAGAGCGAATGATTTGGGCACGGGCCAACCTGCGTGACGCCGTATCTGCATATCGTGAACACGAAAATAGCAGAGCTCTGCTAATTTGTACCTATCTGCTTAGTGCTCGAAGCATCGCAATGCACGCAACGTTTTCCTAATCGGAAACAGAATGACATCTCTCATGACATTTGTCACAATTGGGGTCGAAGTGAGTGATTTATAATTTAGAATGGATGAGCGAATTGCTCTGATAAGATTTGAGAAAGTCTCTTGAAATTAAATTTTACACACGAATCAAAAAGATTATATGTTTTTGTGTACATTTAAAATAAATTATTCATTAAAAAATAAACGTATTAAATGCAGTTACGTTATTATCTATGATTTTAAGATTTTAATAGGTCAAAAGTAATCTTCGAGTAATACTACTTTAAATCATGAAGGAATATGTTTGAACAAATTAATTTATTTTATTTAATTTTTAATAATGATCTGTAAAATTGTATAAAGCATTTACATGAACAATTTTAGAATGGCAAACAATTGTGCAATCAGTTATGCAATCAAATGGCAAAATAAAGATATTTATTTACATTTATTTATTAAAGCACTATGTTAATATTAATATTTGTAACAAAAAATGTAAATATTAATAAAATAAACAAAAAATTACACACTAATGTAAAATTATCTCACACGTAAAGTCCTAGATTTTAACCTGAAACATGAAAATCCAAGAGAGATTCTGATATTTCGTACAATTACAAAAATATTCGGTCGTTTCTTTTGCAAACCTGAATATGTAAATTCTCTTTGTTGGTTTCTATAATGTGATCATTGTATAGTATTTCTTTTGTGCCCATAGTGTTTCTATGAAATAGATAAAAGATCAAAGAAAGAAGGATATTCATTTTTGATATCGATTACAAAGGAACATCTCATTTCGCTGTGTGCACTAAGAATAAATGCTGTAGTGATATACATTATTCTCATAATACATTGTCTGACTTGGAGGAAAACGTTTTTCCTACAAGCCAACATGACCACTGTTCGTACTCATACATCTCGATTTCATAGCTTTAACGTCATATTACAATATTACGCAGTGTATAATAGATTATATAACGAAGTCAGTTAAAATCTGTATATCTTTTAAAATTAATTTACTACCACGTTTATACTGAATTATTCAAATTATTTAATTATCCGATATACTCAATGCAATATGCTGATACTGTAACAAACAGGCGTGATTGGTTCAATAAAATATTTGCGGTTAGCCTTGGCGCTTGAAACATTGATTGCGAAAACAGACTTTCGCAATAGAAAGTTTATCAAAGTTGAACCACTTCGTTTAAATTATTGGAAAACTCATAGGTCAAAGAAATTTATCAAAGAAACCGTTTTAATACGTATTTTTAGAATTTAATTTAGTTCGAATTGAAGGAAAAAAACAGGTCGTAATTAACTCAAACTCACAATATCAGAATGTAATACTACGTTACTGGTTCTTTTTATAAACTTTTAAAATATTTTGCAAAGTATTTTTCTAATTATTGGTAGAAGAATTAAAAATATAATTTGATGTCAGACGAAAATTAATAATTTTACTATTTTGTTCTTTTATAGATATTATATATTTTTATTTAGCAATTTAATTAAGTAAAAATATTTATGTACTTTTGATATAATCAGTTAGTTCTCTCTCTCTCTTTTTTTCAGCTAGTAAAAAATAAAAATTATTGTGTTACGATAATAAAACACAGGACAATGTATTTGAATAATCGCTATGAAATAGTCATATTGTGAGAATAAATAGGTTACCAACAGGCCGACGTACCAATAAAATTTCCAAGAAATTCATTAAAACATTAACGATGGACAGAGGTACGTAAGCAAATTATTGCGCAACAGACCACAGCGCGCTAACTTATTTAGGACTTAACGCAATACGCGCCTTTCGGTGCGCGCATATGTCATTTTCTCTGGATATTCGCTTGCAATGGAATTTACACACTACAAAAAGGTTTCGCATGTAGCGTCTGACTATTGTGGTCGGATTTAACGTTTCCAAGCTTTTAGGCAAAAGTTCTGCCTTCGTTGAGATGTTGCTTTTAATAAAACTCACTTTCGATCGATCGCGCTATACGCAGCATTTTTGACACTGCGGAAGCATCGACATATTGCACTTTCTATAACTTCATTCAATTTATCTGAAATATTAATGCAACGCCATCCCAGTTTTCCCAGACTCCAAAAACTCTGTAGCCACCAACGAATTGATATAATCGCGACTTGGCAACAATTTCTCGAGTACCGCAGAGCACCATTTGGAGTCGGAAAGACTGCAACTGGACGGAAAGAAATATAGCAATGACGGAACGTTGGCTTAGATTTCCAGAACATTAGATATGCATGAGTTAAGCAGACATAAGAAACTACAAAAGCATATTCCTCCAATCACTTTATACATTCAAAAGCAAACTTTTCATATGAATCAATGAATCGTATTTGAAGATGTACATTCTTCGTATATTTTTTTTAATATAACATTTTCTTTCTTCACGATATACGTATCTGCAAAATACGTGATAAATCACCCACAAAGAAGCCCTTTAGTGACACCACGATATTCGTCAGCTTTATGCAAAAGTTTCGTAATAATGTCATGGATGAGGAAAGATCGAACGTCTATTCGAGTCACGCGTTGCTACACGTGCATGATATTCTCTGTAATATCCTATTCCGGTCAGTTCTAGCAGTCTCTCCCTGTGAAACAACCGATAGAACTTGAGATTACTATATTCCTAGTACACTATATTCCAAGATTAGTCAAATTGTATCCTTATGATTGTCAAGACCCCGGTAATAATTCTGCGGAATTGGAAGTTGGCGGTCTAAGGCAGAAATTAGTTAAAAGAGTCTAGAATCATTAAACGCTGTACGTAATGGGATTACAACATGAACAATTTAGCGACCAATTGCTTAAAATGCTTTTAATATGTTCAAATTGATTTAGTCCATAAATTTTTGAAATATTTAAATATTTAAATAATTTTCATGAATTCGGGAAGGTTGAAACATTTGCTATTATTTCAAACATATTTTTTGTTTGAAATGTTTGAAACATATCATCATATTTTACATGTTTGTTTTGAATTTCATTAATTTAAAGGTTATCAAATACACATATTTTAAACAAATACCTATATCCAGATTATTCAAAAATGTTTTACGATTTTGAAATGTGTAAAATTCGAAATAAAATAGGAAAAAGATTCATCTTCGTGTAATATATGTATAGAAGAGCAGCATACAGCACAGCTAAAATGTTATATTGGTAAATTGCAAAACGTATGTAAAAGATTTTACGCAAAACATGTCTCATCCACTTCATATATTTAAAACATTTCTTTCATTGTATTATTTTTATTTTTACGTAATTGATGTACGGTTTTTTATCCTATTCCAAAACTTTGCGAACATATAATTTCCGGTGCGTATCCTTTTACTCTATCAGCGACTCGTCTCGACAAATCCCTGTGTCATTCTAAGATCAAAGAGAATTTCAACATATCTTTATCTGAGAGACATCGTACACATGTATTTTAGAACAGTTAATCTGTTTATTATAATTAGGAAAGTTATGTGCATATCTTACGCATACATTTATATTATAGCAACTATACGCTGCTTCAATTTAATAATTAATATTAATAATAATATTAATTTAAATAATAAATAAATTATCAATTTCAAGAAATTAGCAATTTTTAATATTTTGAAACTTAATTATATATTTATAAATTTCTAAAACGTGTTTAACTAATCTTTACGAATTCGTAAAGATTGAAACATTTGCAATCATTTCAAACCTTTTTGTACACCATAATTTGAAATATATAGATACATTTTACATTTTTATTTTGAATTTCATTAATTTAAAGATTATCTAAACCGTAGCTAGTTTCTGAAGAAGAATTTAATTTATATATGTAGGTCGTTCTTGTCTCTCTTGATTAAATGCATTATTCCATTTTCCAACATTCCTGTTCTCGAAAGAATGCGGTAATAGATCTAGATTATTTAAACGCTCAGATTAATTTTATTACAAGCAACTTCGTATCAGTTTTATATCATCACATAAAATGAGTAGATGCTTACTGAATGAAGACGGCAAACGCCGGACGTGAAACACATTATAGGGATACTAAAACAAGAACATTGGCCTAGGTTCACAACTCGAATTATCATTCTGCTCTTTAATAGCGGTTCATCGGCGGTAAGTAGTGAAGCAATATCTGCCGGTTGGCTCTGAAATAAAGCGACGTCTCTATCCCATCTCGGCAAATGGCATTTGGCTTCTGCTACCACGTTATTCCCACGGGTAAACTAGTCGTCGCGTATCCACCCTCTCCCGCTTGTTCTCCCGCGTAGTATAACTTGTGCACCGTTACGGCTTCACGCATCATATGCGCAGCCGATCCGCGGAAGAAATTTGATATATCGCGGCTGCGCGAGCTAACCGGGCTACGGCGCGATACGGGTCTGGTAGAATTCTCTTGTGTATCTTTTTTGGACGGAGAAGACGGCCATATTTTCTCCTCGAGGTATAACATTACGCCGGAACGATGATTTTCCCCTTCAAAGATGACTGATTTGCAATCATTTGGACTTAGCGAATTCACAAACCCGATTTCAATAAACTGAAATTCATATATACATTTGATGTGTACATACATTATATATATTTTATATGCAATAGTACGATAAATATTCAGGAAAGTTAAGTGTGTATGGAAGCAAAGATACAACTTCATTTAAGAATAATGAGAAGAGTAAGAATAAGAACAATAGATCCATATACGTCTTTGATATAAATGAAACGGGACAGTGAAAGTGCATTTTTTATTTATACGTTTTAAAATAAATTTAAGAAATTTCGTTTAAATAGTTTTAAGCGATAGTTTAACATTCGACGAAAAAAAACGTTGACAACAATGCATTAATAAATATTAGGGACACGTTAGCTATATATACTTTTAGAGAAAAAAGAATCGAGTTAATTAATTTTTAAAACATTTTGATGTTTTATATCAAAACTGATTAATAAAATAATTTCAACTGGATTAAATGATAGATAATAAAAAACATGGTTTTTCACAGCAAACTTTAATTTCGTACATTTCAATTAAATTAACAATTCTGATTTAATATACATTTATTGTTTCATTTATAATACTTTTATGCTCGTTTTGAATATTACGATAAAAATTAAATGACTATTAACAGGCAATTTCTGCAATATGTATTATGTTCAAAATGAGTTCTGTTAAATAAAGCACAATAGGAATTTGCTAATATGACTTTTGTAAATATTTAATTCTTATTTTGTGATACACACTTTTAATTTGGTTTAAATTCTTATATAAAAATTAAAACGAAGCGATAATTTTATAAAGTTAGTAGCTAATTATTAAAGTTGGCAATTAGTAATTAAAGTTAAACCGCGAGAAACTTTGAGAATTGCCTCGTATTAATATTGGGCAAAACGATTATTTACAAATTTCGTGAAACTTGTAATAGTAACAAAATCGACTTGGAAGTTTCGAGCAATTAATATTTGCAATTGACCCTCTATTACGATTCCCATTGCATTGTGCTGAAATGTCTTACACTTATGCATAATCGCCGCATCATACATTCAGTTGCATCATATATTCAATCATAATATTCGTGTTAAATTGTCTTTAATATTTCGGATTTTTGATGAAAAATTTTCCTTCAAAAATTACGAACAGACGGTTTGCTATTGTATAGTAATTTGCTGTTTCATACAGCAAAACAAAAAAGATATGTTTTCGACATGGATTTATGCTGATAACAATTTAAAAAAATAAATTTTATATGAAATATAAATCTGTTCTCGAAAAATATTTGCAATAAAAATAAAAATACAAATAATAGTATCGTAAGCCAATTCAAAAGGCCATTTAAAGATTGTCATAAATGTCAGCTTCATATAAATTGTTGATAAAAGTAAACATTTTTAAATAAAAATAGTCGACTCTATCAAGTTTTGTTACATTTTTTTATTATGAAATACACTTCTAAAACCGCTGATCAAACACTATATTTATAGATCATACCAATTCAAAAATAAATTTTTTTGCAATAGTTGTTTATTGCATTATTACACGATATAAATATAAAACAAACGATAGCTATTAGTCATTCCCTGCGTTGATAACCGCATATGAAAAAAAACATTGCAGGTATCCCCAACGTGTTTTATATTGGCAACTGTGATTTATTATATACGGATCTAAGCGTGTACCTGTCAGTTCAATCTGACAGCCCAACCGTTTTAATCTGAAATTTCGGCAAACAACTCATGACAGTTTTCCGCACGTCGCGTCGTATTTTTACATCATTGTTAAACAACAGATTATATTATCTGACCCAGATGCCTCTAAGATCAAGTTGGAAGTCACAAGGGATCACCTTCATTTGGAAACAAATACAATGACTTATTTTAATATTTTAATACAGACAGTAATACAGACAGGGGTGTACGAAATAGAAAATGCAAGTATAATTCTGTGAATAAAAGGAAAAGGGAAAAAAAAAGAAAAAACTGAAAAATATCAACTTCCGCAACAGTCACGTCTAAGAAACTTTGATAATATGCTACATATAAATATATCGAAATTGTAAATTTATAATTAGCAAAATTATTTAGAATAATAAAAAAGCAAAAAGTAATAAATTTATTTAAAAAATAATTTTTTATTATAATTTTATTACAAGTATAACGGAGCACCGTTAATCGCATATAGGTTTATTACATAACATATAGTTTATTTGTAATGCAAATGATTTGTTCACATGTGGAAATAATAATATTGTTAAAATATAATTAACGATGGTTAGCATCGTGATATTTATTGAGAATACAGAATATGGTGCTGCACAGTAATTCACTAATACATTAAATTTGCCTCGAGTTACGAATAATGAGAAAATAACAGCCGTAGGGGATCGTCGTATCTCATCCCTTGTTATATCTTGAGTATAATGCAGAAGAGCAAGTCGTCAAATTGTTTATGCATCATGATGTAGCAAACACTGTTGTAATATCAGAGTTGTATATGTTTCTCATTATCTTAGATCGCGTATTAGACATTAAATGGTTCGTTTTACATTAGATTTGTAATCAAAATATAATGGAATCAATGCGTATTAGATTGATTTCACGTAAGTCTACTTAAGCATCATTTTTTTACTCGGCGTAGTTAATTTCTTAACGTTACTTCGCTATATTTTGCAGCCTTGACAGCACATGTACTGCTACATTTCCTGCGGGATTCCGCAAATTGTATCGCTAGGAAACGGATTTAACGTTCGCGAGTGTGATTTTCTTTTTGTTAATAGCATTTTTTATGAACATGGGCGATGCACATTTAAGAGAGTACTTTTATAAATATGAGAAACTCGATTGTGGATTGTACTATATTACTCTTACGGTGTTTGTGCTCAATTGAAAATGGTTACAATATAGACATTTTCTTCATAGCATTTGAATAAAATATCTTTTCTCTCTTTCCGTTGATTTAATTTAAAAAAAATGAAAAATGGAAAAATAATTTTTTTTGCTTTACTTTTTAAAAAGTTACGAGAGAGTCGATAGTCCAATATTAAGTAATTTTTTAAAAAGTGAAGCAAAAAAATTAATTTTAGAAGCAAAAAATTGCAAAAAATTCGCAAATAATTTTTATATCTTATTCTTCGCGTTGCGATAATTTGGCTCAAATAGCTGAATATATAAATAGGTATATGAAGCTATCTGTGCCAAATTATCAGAACGTGATCAATGAGATATGAAAAATATTTGCTAATTTTTTTGCTAGTTTTTGCTTTTAAAAATAATTTTTTTGCTTCACTTTTTTAAAAGGTACTTAATATTTTGCTATCTTAATCAGTTTTATTTGCGTTTATTTTGAGATTTGTAACAAAAAAATGTACATATATAGATTTATATTATCTAAAAAAGAATTTGATAATTATCAAAAGATACATTCAATTAAAAGAGCCGTATTTTTAATTTCCTTTCTGGAAACATGAATCTTTTTTACATAAAATATGTGTAATAATTAAATACATCGCATAAGGATTCCCTACAAAAATGGTACAGACATCTCCTTGATAAAAGATAAGTTTGTCTGAGATGGTGACTAGCGTGAGATAGTTTCTATTCAACATAGGAGGATAAGAGGATGTTCTCTTCACGGTCTGCCTTCTCACTTTTTTAACAGCTATTCTCTAATGCACGTTGTTGCATGCAGAGATGGAAGTGTAAGAGCTATGCTACTTTTCTTCGTAACGACGCGAACAACAAACGTGGTCAATGATAATTTAATTTATTTGATTATAAAAAGTAGCTTGAACGACATAGTAATGTAATCTATTTTAATATTTTAAATCATTGAGTCATTGATAACAGGTAATTGCTGATATTTCTAAACAGCTATTGTTTCAAATTACACATTCAATTTACTACAATTCGATATAGTTCAGTTCCTTCAATAATAAGAGCAATTGATATTGTTTAGAAGATTAACTTATCTCTCTGTGAGGCTTTATTTTCTCGTAGAAGAATGGACGTATTCAATTTCAATATATAATTTGCGAGATGCGGAACGGGACTGAATATCATTTATTATTTATTGAATTTTTATATTATACAACTATTGTCTGGATTTTGTAATAAGGTAGAAAAATTTTTAATGGAATACGAGAACATTTTCAAGAATCTTGTTCTATATTACTCTATTCCCTGAGAAACTATCAATATTAGTTCCAAACTTTAACTATTTTCGTGATTTATACCGACATGCACGTAAGAGCGAAGGTATAGTCGAATATTTCGCCCGTTGCCAATCATGCAACGGCAAACTTGTTTCAGAGCTGTACAGAGCTATATATATATTATAAATAACAGTGATACTGAGAGAGACACGGTATATAACCATAGAAAAAAAAACAGTAGAACAATGATATATATATGATATATGTATACATCGGAATAACTGCCGTACAATAGCAAAACTAAAAAACAAGGATTGGTTAGCATCGCTTACATTTTTCGATGTAGAAACGTATCCGAGCTATTGCGAAACGCGTAGATCATGAAGCCTAATCAAATTTAATTGCCCGTTTCCTATGCAGACATACGTTAACGCTGACGAGTAATACGCGGAATACAGTGCACTAAACTCCAATTATAGATATGCCACTTCTCATGAGAGGAACTGCAATATTGTAACAAGTGAAATGCTTTAATCATTTTAACTAGATAATAATCAGCGATAAAGATTTTATTTTTCTACTTAAATGATGAATCTTGTATGTAAAAGAAAATTTGTTTTATTCCTTTGTCCTATCCTTTCTAAAATGAGAAATTGCTCTTTTAAATGTTGATTGTAAGCTTTTAAAAAAGCTGCTTGCGCGTAAATTATCAATTAAGCAATTTAGATAAACTTTTCAAACGCGAACGATGCCAACTTCGTTATTTATTATCACAAAAAGATATGCGAAGTAATTAAACCGTGATTATTTGATGGTTTAAATGTTATCTCTTAAATACTTTTTTCATGTCATCAATGTGAAACGATAATAATAATCGCTGAAATTACTTTAATATATAAATGATTATCTTATTCATGATCTTACTAACCGTTAACTATTCCGGAGAAAGCAAACAACAATGTATGCAAAAATTACTTATCGAAAGAGTTTGAACATTTTTTTTCATTATATCGCGCTATTAATCGCAATCGCTATTCTCGTTGCGTTAATTCCTCTATTTGTCTAAGCGAGAGAAAAACCCACATTCGCTAGCTTACACTCCTTCGGAAAAGCTTACGATATCTCAGTGACGGTCTTCGTATTTGCTCGATGTCGTCGAGTGGCGCTTAACTGACAAGTTGGAGTGGAAAAGTTCCTCTCATCGTGAACATAGCGAGTTGCCGGATCGAAGGGGTTATTGCAGATTTCAGACGCGTCCTAACAACTCACAACAAGACACGAATACGTACTGTTATGTTGCCATCCCTCCCGAGATGAGTTCCTATTTCCCTTGCTCGAAAGTTACGAAAGCAGTAACTCGACGGGTTACAGTGGCTTGTCGGGTTACAGAGGAGTGGTGAACTATTGACCAAACCCGTTTGGTTCTCGGTAACGCGAAGAGACATACTTGATGCAAACGCCGTTATTCAACGATGATCGATGAGTGCGGGCATTTTTCTCGGCTACTCGATAGACTTGTTCGAGGGCAAATTGACGAGAGAGAGAGGAAGAGTTGAGTGTCTGTCGGTATCACGTCTCTGAGCGAATTGCTGATGTTTTTGCAATAAGTTTCAAGTTGATCGGATCGACAGCGTTGAACGTGGTTAAAATTAATGAGAGGTCGTTGTAACAAAAGTAAAATTCGAGAAATTAAAGATAGAAAAAGCGATTGATAGACGGAAGAGGGGAAATACTTGAGAATGTGTTAAGGATAGGTACGTGCAAATAGAACGTGTCACAATTTACGTCACTAATTATTCCGAATTTAAAAGACGCATTTTTGAATATTTTTAAGGAAGAGCAAAAAATCATTAAATTCTGAAATTCCGTCAGTGTGATAGATAATAAAAAAATAGTATTCTTTTATGGAAAAAATGACAGTGGCTTCTATCATGTATTTACGATTCTTTTGCGCTCAGCCATTGAATTTTTTATTTACGTGGTAATTCTATAATGTGCATTTAACCGGAAACTCACAACTAACAATTGACCGCGATTCGAACAAATGTTGAAATAATACTGAACTTTACGAGAATAGATTAAACGGTGGGGTGTAAATGCTGTGGTGGAATTTGCCGCATGGTCGTCCGCACAGTTAACCACAAACGGTTAGTAGATAGTATGTCGCGTAGCAGAATAAATAAATGATCGTATGACAAAAGTAAGAATGTATTGTGTTAATTGTGTTAAATATGTACTTTTTGGTTTGTGTTTAAATTACATCTTTTATAAAATATCTAAAATAAACTTATACAAGCAAAATAACAATAATAAAAACTGTGTGTAATTAATTGCGCTGTTTTATTATTTTTTTGTTTCTTATATTACTATTCTACTCTTAAAAAAGTCATGTTAAATCGATACTCGAAAGACTCGAAGTATTGCTGTCTCTTTTCCGCGATACTGATTGGTTTTCTCACTTGGCTCACTTTGCATTGCGAGAGTAACCAATAAGACATGAAAATTATTTGCTAATTTTTTGCTTTAAAAATAATTTTTTTACTTTATTTTTTTAAAAATTACTTAATATTGAGCTATCCAGCCTCTCGTAACTTTTTAAAAACTAAAGCAAAAATTTATTTTTAAAAGTAAAAAATAGCAAAAAATTAGCAAATAATTTTCACGTCTTATTGGTTACGTTCTGATAATTTGGCTTTAAGATATAGCTTTAATAATATGCAGGTAGGGAACGTAGCTATCAGTGCAACGTTGAGATGTGTGACAGTTTTGACAGTTCGTTAGGTTATCGAAAAAGATTAAAGAATTAAAAATTTTTTAAGCTTAAATTTTTACAAAAATTATGTTTTATTACACATATAATAACGAGAAATTTCGCATGCGAAGCGTGCGTCCACCATCGCTAGTAATTCAAACTTTATAAATAGTAAATTTATAAATTCAAACTTTATCGATATTAGTTTTGTAAAAGACAATTAACAATTTATAAAACAGAAATTATTGCGTTACAAAAAAGTATGAAAATCGTTAGTGATGCTTGTAGAATAATGTGGAATTCTCGAAACGATCTGATTGATCAAACTGGTTCTATTTAAATGAGAAGTAATTGAAGTCGAACCACCGAAGCGTATATAGAGGAAGTAATTCAATGTACGTGCTGTAAGGAATACTGCATCCCCCTTATTGAGCAAACAGACTGAAGTAAATTGTAAAAGACATAATGGTTTCGACATCGTTTCTTCATTGTTTGTAAAAGAAGTATAGAAATGTGCGTTTCATAATCGATTAGTTTATTTAGCTTCAATAATTTATTTCAACATAATTGAACGGTTTTATATAATCTTGTATTATAATTTTCACTTTTTGCCAAACAATTTTTATTCCGAAAGAAATACGTAACTTCTCAAATATATATATACATATATGTGTTATTTTTGAATTGACATTTTATTTTCCAATATTTTATCATAGTTTAGATATCTTGTTTTAGTACGTGTCTTTCTTGTACAAACAAACATAACTATCTCATTCTTTTGTCGTACATATAAAAGTGCTGTACGTTGAGTTTTAAATATTTATTTTAGAGCGTACAAACGCAAAAGAGAATATTTACTCTATTCCACGATGCACTTTGTTAAAAGCTCAACATGTAGATCGTTCGACTTTGCTAAAATGAAAATATTTGGTAAATCATTCAAAATTCATTTGTCAAACTGGATAAAGCACAGTTAAGATTGTGCGATACGTCTCGATATCTAAAGAGTAATCGTGCATCGACATCAAGATAAAATAAGCACTAACAATGAGAGCAAGAATTTCAGCAGTATTTATTCTATTCTCGATGACAGAGAACAGGCTCGATTTTTATTCAAAATTTTTTTACGTTATACTTGCTCCAAGCTACATACAGATGTGATGAAATAGCTCGTCGGAAAACGCCATCCCATGGGACCAATGGGATTTCCATCGTATCAACGTAGATAACTTGTGTGATCGAGCTGTTATAGGATAGAGTCGATATTTATTTTTAAATAATATACAACAATATTTATCTTGTTGTATTAAACTATTCATGTTACATTTAATTTTTCGCTGCTCTTGAATTGTGATTTTTAATTCTTCGGATTGCACTTTAAATTCTATCAATTACAAATACGATTTTTTATAATTTTTCAGAAAAGATTAGATTATTAGTTATTATAATATACTCTTAATTTAGAAATTCTGTAATAATTGCAAAAGCTTTGGCTTATGCTAGATATTTATAATATGTGTGCGAATAAGCAGGATTATGTGCGATGGCACATAAGTATTAAACAAATGCCGCTATTCGTGTCGCAGAAAAGTAATATAGGAAAGGGTTAAATGATTCTCCGTCGGCGAAACGGTCGTTTAACGAAATGAAGATTCTTGCTGCAAAGACAAAGCACACACTGTCTCCGTCTCATCGAGATTGCCAACGTAAGATGGTGTCGATGTCGCTCTCAACGACAAATGTACAGCAAACATTGCACCACCGCCAAACGCGAGGCGCACTTACTCATTGTCGGTCTCGTTGATCTCTCTTTTTCTCTTTTTCTTTTCCCCACCCCTCCCTCTTTCTTTCTCTCTCTTCGTCCTGTCTCGTATACATACATATAGGTACATATAGGTACGTATACGTGCTATACGGATATAACAATCCCCCCCACAGGGAGAGGACCGTACGCGGTTGTGCCAAAAGTGCATTGACCCAGCAGCGCGCGATGCTATTCCGCACGCGCTAATATTTTGCTACGACGCCGAATATCGCTCTGTATCGCCAAATAAAGCGCCCGTAGAGGTTCATTCGCAGCGAAACATCGCGAAACGCTGACGTTGAAATAAAACACGCTATAACACATAACATATAACGTGGGGTCTAACGAAACGCGTGTTCGGCACGTACAGTATGTATAATCCGCGACGGGCGAATCTGAAAGCTTTCTCGCGCTAGAACGAGTGCACGTTGCATCCCGCATACTTGGCATGAGATACATCAACCGATGCAAGTTACCGCTAATTCAGATTAATTGCATTTTATTTCGCGCACATTACGGGGGAGACAATGCTGTGATTTAGGAAGAGATTGTAAAATCGCTCACTGCGAATTAATTTCAATTGTCGATGCGACTATACACATAATAATTTCCGCAATTAAACAAAGTAAGAAAGAAACGTATTGTCGTAATAATTATCTCACAATAATCTAACTTTCCTCTAAAAATTTATAAGCAATTCTGTTGCAGAATGCTTTTAATACAAGCGATACATAAATTTCATAACTGTTTGGTTTCTCGATTTTGCATGTGTTCTCGATATGTTTCCAACATTTACTCGTTTTAAAAAAATAATCCTCTGTTTGTAATAAAAACTGCTGATAAAATAAATATTTTTCAGCTCCTATAAAATATTTGCGACAAATTTATTATGTAAATTGTGTTTTACATTTTACATTTTAAAAAATTGATAACTGCTGTAAAATGATGACATCGACTTTTCGCGATGTTAAACACTGAAAAATTGAAGAATAAAGTAAATATAGTCGTTGTTGAAACACGTTTAACTATGATTATATATTCGCTATTTGATACAAAAAAGATTTAACTAAAATTAATACCGTCAGTAAAATGAAAGAGAATTTTATCGAAGTTTGTAAGCACAGCTTTCCATTAAATAGCATGCTTTAAATAATAAACATGGAAATCTATATTTAATAATTACATAATTATTTTAATATAAACACGAGTATATTCTCACACAACTACATACGTAAAGTGATAACTATATAACGATTGCTGATTATTGTAGGGTATTAATTATCAAAACACGATCAAACTATTCTGTAAATCACGCAGGTAGACTGCAGTGTCTCGCGACGCCATTGAAAAAGGAATAAACGCAACGCTCGCATTGTATCGTCGTGTACACGCGATGTAATTCAAAGTTACTTCTACCCTCAACCGCACGAAGTAGTAGACGTTAGACCGTACTTCTTCGCGGTAATTACTTCCTCTTATAGGATTAATGGAATCGTGTGTACGAACTGTGTGATTGTCTCCGTCTTTTACCGCTAAGCTGGAAGATAATATGACATGACTAAAGAACTACAAACATATTAAACCCTTTAACATATGATCTATGATGGGAAGCTGTATGTATGTGTATTAAAAAAATTTGTTTATAGATATATTAATAGAAAAGACAGTTTTTCTTCAACCGTTAGACTTAATACTTGTCAATTACATATAACAAAATACTAACAAATCTTAATAAATATTCATGAATAGGATTAATTAATATATTCGCTTTTTTCTACAAATCTAAAATGTTAAAATAGAACGCAAAATTTATAGGAAATCAAGATTAATATTAATTAAGACTTTGCAAATTATCGAGTTAAAGTTTTTATTATGACGAAAGAGAATCATTAAAAACTTGGATACTTTACTTTGAAATTTAATTTCTATAAATTAAAGATATAGTAATTCTGTCCTATTTCTTCGACTTCCTCGATTTCTTTGATTGTCTCGCGAGGATTCTGTTAGAATCACTTTCTGCTAGTTTTTAGCGAAAACAAATATTCTTGCATAAATATTTAGACAGTATGCAATGTAATACGAAACAATCGTTTAATCGAATTATACTCGAATATAACCTATCAGATGTAATTTGGATTCTGACTAAACCTCCGCGATGCGATAACATAGAGATTTATTGCAGGATAGTGATCTTATCTAGTGTAGCATGCATCGATTAATTGGCATCTCACTCATTGTCGTATTGGGGTTTGATCGTGTTTCATGTACGGTTAATAACGTTATTGACTCAGGCAACCGCGCCATGTTTGCGAGAAACTTGTTGATTGATGCTCTTATTAAACAGTAATTTTACTTTGGCGTGTTACATGTGTTCCTATTTCCAGATTATAAATGAGAATGTAAATATGCTTCTTTCAATTATTGATCCAATAATAAATCAAAGCGAGGATATCATACATACTGCAATAAGTAGAAAAAAATTAATGTAGTCAGACTATGTAGGCAACGAAATGAAACTCCGAGCAGTTACATATGGATGAAGTTTCAAAGAAATGCGAATTTTAGAAAGAAGAACAGTAAAAATTACGATTTAATGTGATTTATTATATCTTTCCAAAAAAGTATTATACTAATGTATAGAAAATTTTTAAAGTCAATTAATTGATAACGAAATACTTCGATAGGTTGGAAATATTTATTTCTTCCAACAATAATTCATTCTACATCGTGCAGCGTTTTAAAACGTCGCCTTGCCATCCCCCGAGATCGATTCTTTGAAATTTGGAGCAACCGAGTTAATCGCGTCGATCTGCTGAGCGCGATTTGCATTTGTATAAAAGTACGCTTTTTCCCGGAATCTACAACGTTGGACTTATCAAGTATTGCCGTAAAAAGAACGATATATTGTTGGAACCCTCGTATCCTAGCTGTTGTATTAGGTGACGGAAAAACACGGCGCCATAAGAGCGATGTGGGGACACGATGGTGAAAGGAAATGAGCACGCTTTCTCAGAACGGAAAACTTCAACTCGATACAGCATTTACGTGGTTCCCCCACGCGAGATTTGCGATATCTTCCCGAATTCGCATTCTTGCACTTTGGCGCACTTTTCCGCAGGCACTTGCGAATGAATCGTGTATCACTGTATCACCGGGAACATCCCTTTATTTCGTTTTCATGGATGCAACGATAGCAGGAATAATACGAAGCGAAATTTCCCTGGGCACAATTTCATGCAATTCACTTGTGAATATCTCAGACAATTTTAGAGCGTGCAATCCGATAAAGCCGACAGAGAAAGTAATATAAAAATTATGCACTTTAAATAAGCTTTGCATGCAAATTAAAATATAAAAGAGCCAATTATGTGCTTTTTATTTTGATTGTCTTAAAGTTGTCTTATAGTTAAAATAACATTTATAAACATAGAAAATTACACATTATACATACATCTTAAAAAGATAGACATTTTATTGACTATTATAAAAAAGTATAATCTTTTAAAACGAAGTCAATATTTTTCAAATAAATAGAAAGTTGAACGCATTCTTTAGAAGGAAAATACGAAATTTTTTAATCTTCAATAGTTTACAGCATTCAGGATATAGCTATAAACTATAAAGTATCCCGCGAACGAAAATTCCTTATCTTGGAAACTATTTTACAGCGCGCAGGTGCATACAACAGTCCTTTACCATTTTACTTTCAATGAATTTCACTTATCGCCGGGACGTGATATAACACGATATAACCCGATCATGTAACAAGTTCGCATTCTCATTTAATTTTAATTTTCAATCCATGAGAAAATGCTCGCATTTTCGTGCGAGCATTCCACTCGTTGAAATTACTTCAATTAGTACTTTCAACAATGTGCTTTCAAACTTTTTCTTTAATTGTTGAGACAGTATAATCGAACGAAAGAGAGAGAGTGACAAAAGCAACATTTGTCATTCATAATTATGCATTAGTTCAAAGAGTTAAAACTATGAAAGTATAATATATTATAATCGCTATTTATTCTCAAATAAAAAATTAACTGAATGCGCCATATTGCGAGGAATCTTCAGCTCACGTGAATGTAATAAAATATTATTTTCTCGAATAGTAATATAAGGAAATACGTTCTTATTTCAGTTCTTGCGAGAAGTTTGAAATTACTTCTCGCGACTGTGAAAGACGACTTCCGCCATGAGGTGAAATAACTTTATTCTCTAAAGAGGCTGAACACTAGGTCTTTTAAAGGAATAAGCGTTATTTCAGTTATATATATATATATATGTATATATAGTTTTGCATACCGAATGGTTTTATACTTTGAGATCTATTTTATACAATCCAATAATTATGTTAATATATTTATATTAATATATTTAAAGTAATTGACTTTTTTTTAAAAGGCAGTTTCTTAAAACAATTTTCTACAATTTATATAATAAATTCAAAATTAGTTTTTTTATTGAGAATATAATCTGTGGATTTAATATACAATAAATATAATAGTGGTAACAATATTACTATGAAGCGGTAAATGATGCATGCAACTTATTTAATATTTTATATTGTAAAAAGTCAAACGCCGATGACCCGATTATCGGATTATTTGATAGAATCCGCGTTTCAATAGAGATATACACGATATATACACAATAGAATAATATTCGATTAGTATCTAATTTCATGCATAATTGAATGTTATGAACATACATTGTAATGTTTTGAACATACATTTTATTATTATAGCATCATAATGGATCAATTAATGTAATTCCTTGTATAAATTAAATACAGTTTTATAATTGTATAAAACTCGATTTTTGCATGATTCTTGTTTGTCGAAATATGCTACGTATGCACTCATTTAAATTGAAAGCAACAGGCGGGAGAAAGAGAAAAGAGAAAACGGGAGAATGAAAAGATCGACCACGAAACACGTAGAAAATAATTTGAATCATACTTGGTGATTTATGAGCCGCTGCACAGTCGTGAGAGGAGTAACGTCAGATTTACTATATAAAAGCGATATTTCTCAGAGATGCTGCGTCTTGAAATCGAAGCAATGAATTCCCTCAGAAATAACGTTCGATATTCTGAAATATCGTCTTGGGCGACGCTATTTTCCTTCAAACTTTCAATCGCATGTAAACGAACTTTATGTTGGATATTGCCATTGTCAGTGCAACGCCGAGTAAGATTACTTTACATTGAATTGAAAAATCTAAGTATCACTTGAATGAAAAACAGACATAAAACAATTTTATACAATGCGCTAGAGACTATTTATAGTATTAAATGTTTATTTGTATATTTAATTGATTAATATAACATTTTTATGTGAAGAGTTAAACATTTATTTGCTCTCGATTGAATTACATGCGTATGAAATTTTTATTATGTAAAATATTAAAAGAACAAAACGGACAAAATTATTCTTTTTGCGATTCATATTTTATTGGTAAATTTACGAATTTGTCTATAATCTGTAATTTCAACTGGTATTGTAGTAATCTAGGGCGCGAAGATCGAGGTGCGGATTACACGATGCTAGCAACCTTCCTCCAAGGAGAGAAATTTATTACGACATGGCCGTGTTCCGTCCGCAATGCTAAGCCCGATCGAGGCTCAACGTGACGTTGAAAATTTAAAGCAGATCTGTTCCACTTGTCAGTTTTTACACTTAATCTTCCTAACACAGCGGCAATAGCTTCAGACTTTCTCGTCTTTGTAAATGTTTTATTGGCCCCTTTTATCCCGTCGTTTCGCGCAAATTGTCCCTGTGTACATTGTCGTTTATCAAGAGAAATGCTAAAAGAATAACGTCCACATTCGTTCGTTTCCTTCTTTTATATATTTTCTATACATCATCAATTTGGCCTGTTATAATGAAGCAAACAGTATGGATAATTGTGCATCCGCTACTATTATCAGACGCGCCGGTCAAAACGTCGCGAAAATTGCATCGCGTTTCCGTTCGGCGGCTAATCAAAACAAGATGGAAATTGCTCGTTTCATATGAGAAATTGCTTCAATTCCGCATCGTTCAAAAGATGGGAAATCGATTTGCACCTCCCGTAGCGTTCTTTTCTATAAGGGTCTTTGCGTGGAAGATGCAATGAGTTAGATCGATACTTAGCAAAAAGTTGCTATCGGTTACGAAGTATATGCAGTTATATAAAGAAGTATTATTAAAACGCTTTTAAAAACGGCCTTTATGCGTGAATTAAGAGTTTCAGGTCGATACAATTAAACTGATCCGCATAAAGTGCTACGTGTATATAAAAACTATTCTGTATTACAGAACAACTTGGCTAAACAATCCAAACAATGAATTTACTTGAATTGAGACGCAACTGAGATTATCAAATTTACCTAGTAGCCGCACATGAGAGCACATACACAGAGATTACCTCTAGTAAATAAATTTAATCAAACACTCGGTGTGTTAATTAGTTGCGTTCTACGCCGTATAAGACAACTGCAAAGCGCAACTGAGCGTGTTTAACCATTGTAATACTCAAGGCGATATCTAACGATGTTTATTTTCTATTTACTATTAATTTACATATAACAACCTTATTATGATTTATGAATGATTATTTTATTTATCATACTGGATAAGAAATATAAAATCATCAATATCCTCGAATTTACCGCTAACTTTCTTTTCAATACACAATTAAAAATTTCACCCTTACTTAAAAGTTTACAAAGGAGATTAAGTTGATTTATTGCTTATACAATGCGATCTCGTGAATATTTTAACTTCAAAATTAATTGAAGAAAAGAGACGTGCGCGCGATTCTCAGACCCGGCATATTTTATCTAACGAACGTGGAACAGCATAAAAGAAGCGAGCGCGTACATTGACGCGGTGATTAATTTTCTATAGAATTTCTTGTCTTTGAAATTGGCCGCGACGCCATCGTTTCACTCCCCTTTCCCCCGCAAATAGCAGGCAAGCTCAAAGCCCTCAGAGGGCTTATTACCTGATTGCAGGCCAGCGGAATGTTTGTGGTTCCGCCAGAAAGCCGAGTTCAATCTTTTGCGCCATTCATATATATCCAGATATAGGTACAATATGTACATATACATCTACATATAATCTAGGTATATTCTATATATCTATTATATGTGCCTGTTATAGTGCTATATATCCATTACCCAATAATAAAGTGTTTGAACATACCAAAAATTTTTTTGATTCCTCTTCGGCATTAATGTACACTTTGTAGAAAATTATAAAAATGTTCCGTAAAAAATTTACAATCCGATAATAAAGCGTTTATACGACATTCTTGTTAAAATATTATAAAATAATTCAACAAAAATCTACATCTTATGTGGTCCTTTTTTGGAAGCTGCAGAATGGAAAGGTATCAATTTGATTTAATCCTCTTTTGATTTAGTTAAAAGGCTGATTACATCGTAGTTTGCGCGTGAGACTCGATAAAGAGCTAGAGTTTAAACGAATTTAGTTTTCCTTTTTTTTAAGCAATGATAAAACGAACTGTATTAATTAAAGTGATTGACTTATCCAAAAGAAAATTGACGTTTCAGACGACAGACACGTCTATCATTCGCTCTGTGGTGTTGTCAATTTCCCGATATCGTATTGAGCCTTATCAATCGAATCGCGTCGTAGGTTTTGTTTTAGTTACGAACGGAGAATGCGCGGCTGTGTAGGAATCTTTCATGTCCAGCCCTCTCGCTCGAGAGCGAAATTGGATTGTAGCGAACTCGAATACCACGTGGTTGGAAGCCTTTGAAAGGATTCCGCGCTGAACGATCGATGTGACTCCGTTCGCTTCTAGAACATATGAACCACATATGAAAGAATCACCAGCAATCAGTGCAGATATATAAAGTCAAAAACTTTTGTACAACGCGAGTACCATAGTACATAACATGATAAAAAGAGAAATGTATATTCTTTTTGTATGTTGGAAATACATTCACGTTACATATGATTTACACTACAATCATTGTTATTGAAATTTGAATAATAACTACAGAATATTTTAATATCATTAAGTAGTTATAAATGCTTAGTTGCTTTATCATAGTAATTATTTATATGATATGTGTATCATGCGCAATAACTTTATATATAATATTGTATTACAGAAATATGGAATGAATAGACGTAGGATTTTCTCCTGATTAATAATTTACTTAAGAATCAATGATTAACAAAATTAAATGAAGTAAACTTCATTTATAAATCTTTTTTTGCTTACATAATAGTGTTCTGCTAAATTTTGGCACATTGCCTGGATAAAGATTTCCTCGATTATTTTTTCACATATTAAAATACAAACAAGGATCGATCATTATATTGGCTTCTATCCAAATACTATTCTGGAGGAAATAATCAATGCGCGTTCTTGTTTATTTTATATCATCGCCATAATAAAATAATTATGAAATTTAATATATATTTTAATTGTATTAACAGTAATAGAAAGATAAGCTGTAAAATAATTATTACTGGATTATTACACCAGTATTTACTTTTCAATATTTAATATTTTGAAAATTAAAATCTAAATTTAATGTAATTATCTTTTTTTTGATATTATATTTATATTATATTTATTACACAAATAATAATATTCTGTGATATTATTTCTTTCCACTTCCATGAACCACAAATATCTGAAGCATGGTTTATGAATTACATAAAAGGCATTTACGTAATACACATATCATATAAATTTGTTCATCTCTTTATGAAGAAATTTTAATTATTGGTTATTGGTGTATAAATATGCAATGCGTAAGTCTAAAACAAAATCAGCCATTTAAAAAATTTTTAACATTAGTATGAAAGTGGTTTTATATTAGTATAAGTAATAATAATAGTATAAAATAACAGCATAACAATATTTGAATTTAACAAATAACAAAGAAAAATAGGAATTTTGGAATCAAACAAGGTTAGTTGTGCATAAGTTAACATGTAATTAATAATTTAATGTAAGTTATAAATCGTACATTTCGGTTTTCTCTAACCTAGTTTCAGGTCCTGTAAGAGATAAATTAAATAAATAAATGAAATAATCAAGTTCTCTTTTCAAAAATAAAATATACAAAGATTAATTTTTAAGAGGAAATGTACCTATCAGAAAGAGAGAGAGAGAGAGAGAGAGAGAGAGAGAGAGAGAAATTCTGCAAATATTCTGTTAATATTCAAGTTTTACCTATCTTATACTCATTAAAAAGAGCTTGAAATTATTTAATTTATTTATCATGACATCGCTCAGACATCGCAAGACAGCTCAAAATAGAGCCGAATATACAATTCAACATTTATGATTTGCATTAATTAAATATTACATAACGTTAACTTATACACAACTAATTGCGTTTGATTCAGAAAACTCACTTTTCCTTGTTACTCCTTGTTCCTTGTACCCTGTAAATTGTTATATCAAAAGTCTTTTAGTTAATTAATCATTCATTTGAATATCTGAGATTTTGTCTATTAATTCTTTCAACATATAACAAAATAATTTATGATTCTAACAATAAGTAACGTCTTTGAGAACAGTATTATTGAATATGCATGAAGAGTATGCACGAAATCAGCATGTCGCTATGATCGGAATCTGCTAGCAATGCCGACAATCTAGTCAATAGAGATCACATGTGTATCATTTATGATAAATATAATAGTAGTACACTAGCAAATTGATTTAAAACAATGTGTTTTGATCTAATTGATAAATCTTTATGTATTGCATTAGTAATCTAGTTAAAGTTTCTAAATCTAGAATCTAGTGTAACAAGTTTAAAATAAAAAATTAAAAATTAAATTATTAAAATTAAATTAATTAAAAATTATTTAATCGCCAAATAGAAAGTCTTGCAAATTCAATCTTCGAAGATAATTAATTTTGTTGCACGAATTATTTGAATGCGAACGGATAAAACTTCATATTTAGCATTAAAAAATAATGAGGACGTGTAATTGAGCACTGATTCAACGCTTTAGATTTATCAGAACAATGGATATTGCAATTCGCTTTTGCAGCAGGAAGATCAATACATTGCATACTGCGTAAACTCATTTTATGGAAAGCTCATTTTATGTAACACGTTGTGATTGGTACAGATTAAATTTTGTTTGCAAAACTGCAATAATTTACTGGCAAGTAGCAACGAACGTAAACGACGTCGGGTAAGACAATGTGAGATTCGAGAACTAGCATTAACGACGCATGACATATTATATAGCACTTTAATTCTCCTTCAACAGCTTCACATAACGATGGTGGTTTCCATTAGAACCTGCAGTGCACCTTTGTTTTCTGAGATCCATGCAGATTCCGCAAGAACGCGATGTATTTCAGAAAGGGAGAAGTGCCGCGCAAGTAGGGCTCCCGTGTTGAATAAGAAATTTCACATTAATACCGACGAAGATACGCGGTCGGGGGACAAAGGAACGAGGTGCGAAAGCTGTATAAGACGACATTAAATTTAAGACGACGAACTTAATATACCGTTCGCGTAATTTTCCGGAACGTTTAAACACATATATTTTAAATGAAAATCGCTCGCAAAACATCACTCACGAGATAAATCAATCGTCCACACGTATAATCTGCAATTTTATCGCGAACTTAACGCTATAGCAGAACACAGCAAATAAACGATAAATATTTAACGAGAAATCTCGAGAGAACGCATTTTTTGAGAACTGTGAAAATTAAATCGATGTGTAACTTGCTTGTGATGTAAATGTTAATAACTTGTGTGGTGATCTTTTAATTTAAATATAGCCAAAAAGTTTTTTACATTTATATTAAATTTATTTTATTATTGTATTTTATAATTTATATATATCAATGTGTATAAATTACAACGACGTGTTAAAACTATATTTCCGTACGGCTCCAAGAAGTATAATTCTTGGAGCCGTACGATATTGACAGGAGCAAGTATTTGATAAAGAGGAAAATTCGAGCAAAAGATAAAAATGTGAACGCGTCGAATATTCTTCGAATCCTGAAACACCGTACAAACGGAATTCCAAGACGAGAATGCGATTCGATCGCGCGACGTCAACGTGGATTTGCTTCCTCGCGGCTATTTCAAGGATATAACGTTGTCCCGCCAGCTTACGAAGGTAGGCGCGAACATATATTTGAAAGTCGAAAATGTGTTGGAAGAAAGTGCAATGCAAAAGTCTTGGGTAACTGCGCCGCTATACTTTTCAGCAATCGTAATAGCAAAGAAAATAGTTTCTTCAAGGTATGAAAATCGTAATATCAGGTACGGCGAAACAGCGAGAACGCTTAGTGAATCGTTAGAATCGTCACACCCTTAATGGAACGTCATTTGCATAATTAATACAAGCTCTGCTACAGTCATGGTTTAGAATAACCCGAATAATTTTCATCCGCACAAATAACTTCTAGCAAAGAATCAGAAGTGAGATTATAATCTGTTTATTACAATTTACAGTAACTCAAATATGCCATGACGAATTTTACATAAAAATTTACTATTCTCTTGTTTCTATTTTATTCTTTTTCATCTTTAGATCCATCTGCGCTAATAGATTCTTTTTGGATTTGCTTTCAACTAGAATAAATTAAACAACTCATGTACCTTTGTTATTCGTCTAACATATAAGTTAAGTCAGACGTACAGTTGAGATTATCCTAGTATATCTAAAGAAATAACAGTTGCAAATTCTCCTTTTAAATGTTTTTTTTTTTTCGCAGATGTGATTCACACACGTGGTACATTGTAAAATTTGTATTCTATCGTAAGTTAATCCGATCACACTCGAGTAAAGCCGTTCTTCACTCATGGTTCGACTACGAGAACACGAAAGCCGCATGGTATTGGATGGTTGAAAGTTGTAACGCTACGAGACGTCGCCTCTGGCAATCCCGAAGGCGCTAAAATATCTGCCTGATATGCTCTCTCTCTCTCTCTCTCTCTCTCTCTCTCTCTCTCTCTCTCTCTCTCTCTCTCTCTCTCTCTCTCTCTCTTCTCTCTCTCTCTCTCTCTCTTGTCAGGGATATCTCCATAAGTCACCACTATATATCTTGAAACTGAATCCGCCAAATCCGCATACGAATGCAACTCACAAATTTCCGCTCTAATGCAAATGGCTCTTAAGAAAAAAAGAGTAAAGCAATAAGTAGAAAAGATCAATATTATATCTACAGAATCATTGCGGCTAGAATAATAATTAGTGTGTATAATTTATTGTTTAAGCGATTTTTGTTAAATTGAGATTTTTCTTCAGAAAATTATATATCTTGTTATTTATTAAAAAGATGTCAAACTTTTAATACATCTCTAATAATCTCTTTTTTCACTTCTGTCGCATTTATAATTTAAAAATAGTGACCATTTGACATCTGATATCATACATAATAAATCTTGTTCATTTTCAAAAGCAAAACGTTATATTTTCACTAAACTAATTTGTCAAGAAATATTATCTAAACTGTAATTCCATTTGTTGAAACGCCAAATTTTACGTCTCTTTAAATAAAGTTTTGACATCTTTTTCTTTCTACAAGATGTAATTTCGCGTTTAAAGCGACCGTAATTTACCTCAGAGTGTTACGTAGATGCGCTGACTCGAAAAAGAGACAAACTTAAATGAGTATTTTGCTGCAAATAACATTACACAAGTAGTAATCATTTAACATAGTATATTTGTGGAAAAAATATATCTCTATTGTTTTATCTTCAGAATTAAATTCAGTTAAATTTAAATTTAAATAATTCAAAAATATTTTTCGAAAAATATTATGTTGCTCTTTCATACAATTTAAAAAAATTTTATTTCTCAAGAAATAATAGAATAGTTATATATATTAGTATCATATAATTAGAATTTTTAGGCAAACCTTGTGAGAAAACAACATAAAAATTTATTTTCTGGATTATTAAAAAAAATTATCTTTTAACAACAATCAAACAAAACAAGTTAAAAATAAAATTGTAATTCTTGTTTCAAACAAAATATACCATATTTTTTCCCAATAAAAAATCATTACTATTCCTCATTTTATTAGTTTAAAGTTACATTTCTGCCTCCTGAGTTTCTTTCGAAAATAATTTTTCAAACCATGTTCATAAACTTCTCCAAGTTAAAAGTCAAAGTCCTATATCTCTCGGCTATCTTCAAATCTTAATTAATTCTGAGGTCATATATTACACGACCTAGGACTTTCTGCCGGCAAAAGTTCCTTCGACTTTAGCACTACAAGCGAGTTATTTACGCGCATGTTCTTCAGAATGGTCGGTTTTCTTTATATAATGGTGTTCGTTCGTAAACTTTCCGAGATGCGTATAGTTAGTAGAAAAACGGAACGGAGCTCGTTTCCCTTAAGAGTGCAGCAACGTATATTTCTTAAAGATTCAGCAAAAATGCTGCTTGAAATCACAAATGTTTAAGTCTCATTTTAAAACTCTGCACAGTACAAGAATTGCTATTCGATCATTATTGCCACAGGTTTTTCGATATGCAGGATACCATCAAGATTAAAGTTAGATAAGGCATCGAATTGCTGGTTAAAGAATGGTGTTAATTCATTGATGGACGCTATTTCTGAAAGTGGTGCGCCATGTGTCGGTCGTTCCAGTGATCGAAGAACGATAAATAGAACCGATTTTAATAGCCGTACGGTTTTATCGATGGTTGTATGTACAAAATCGATGTAAAACGATGCATATGTATCGACACGAGTACGGTGTACTGCGATTTCAAGCGAATGTACTGTGTGTGGTACGTGCCATCCACAACACGCATCAATTCGTATCATTGAAATATTTTGACAATCGTAATATTTCGTAAAATCTGGAAATGCTAATTGTAATGCACTAAAATATAAATTGGCATAAATATTTTATACATCCTGCATTAGCTTGATGACAATTTGATTGATATTTCCGATATTATATTTAACCGAATTTAACCGAAATAATTGATCATTTTTCTAAACAGCAGACAGGCATAAATGCTGTTAAGTTTTTAACAATTAGTTTGAACATTAGGCTGCATATAAATTTATTATATGAGTTTTTATTACATACAATATTACATAGAATATTATTATAATCTGCTAATTAAAAATTTTAGAATTGGATATTAAATTTTCATCCAGATTATCTATCTCCCAGCTTTCTGTTAAACATTTTTAACTTTTTAGTCAGTCAGAAATAATTGTATCGCTCTTATAAAAGTAGCAACAGGAAAAGATTACGAATTCACCAACTGACATGTACCGAGGGAATCGATTGAAGTGTAAGGTATTATGACTTATAGTTCGGACACGTTATGTGAGAAGGCTTCAAAGGATTGATATGGACATCACAATATCACTGGGGAAAACACAAGCCGCGGGAATTCTCTACGGATCGCAATTCTTGATATAAGGTGTACTACCCATGAGGGATGCAAATTAAACATAAAATGAACCGACATTCGCGATTTAAAACTGGGTCATTGAATTTATAATTCATCGCTGCGTCACGTTCTGCAGAGACGATATTTACAGAAGGCACCACGTGCGGTCCATTTAAACAGAAATATCGTATAGTATCGTCGCTAGTACAGAATTTATTTTACATGTGTCCATTCAATATTATACTTTATTTCACAACATTACGCTCTATTCACATTTAGCATGTATTATCTGTGTCAAATATCATGTACTAGGCATTCAAAGATAGTGCTATTTACGTATTCTAGTTTACGTTATAGAGTACAATTATTTTATATATTATTAAAATATCTAAGGATCATTTTAAAAACATAACGCGCTTTGGACTTATCTCCTTTGTCATATCTAACCCCTTCTAGTAAAGAAAAGAACACCGTCTAAGCCACTGATCGGGTCTCTGAAAACCGGATTTTCCGCCGGAGCTTAAGTCTAAGCTTAAGGGTCTTTCAGTTGGAGCGTATATGTATAGTGTGCCATTGTTTGAGACACATGGGCTGGTATGCGTTAAGCCTTTACTTTTAAAATGGCGGAGAATTGATGTCCTCACAAATCGATAATCGAACTTAGTGCAACTTCTCGTAACACGCGGCGGCCTTTCGGGAATAATAAATTCTACGGATATGAGGATATGAGAGAAACACTGTAATAAAAGCTGTTACACTGAAAAAAAAAAACAATTCTGAAAATAAATGCTTTATAAAAATTCGAATTACCATAAAAAAATTGAACAAAAACATAACGTGTTAAAAACACAGCTCTAAAATATAATTATTTATACTACAGTTTTATATTATATAAAAATACTTAAATGATTGCTAAAAATAATAATAATTAGTATGAGACATAAGTATTTATCTCGCTTGATGTTCTCGCCAGATTATCTCTTGCTTGCCGCGAAGTAACTGTAAAAAAAAATAGGTTATTCGGACAAACTATAATTGCGATACTCTGTTAAGTGGTCTCAATTACAACGCGCGATAAACAGGAACTTCTAAACGTTTCCGCGTACACTTCCGCATTTCTTGAACAACTCTCGTCATGTCATCACCAACAGTTGTAAAGGTGCAGTTATGAAATAAATGATAATGTAATATAACATTGCACAAATTGCCGTCAAAACTGTGAAATGTATTTTTATTTTTATTTGACACAGAAAATAGGAGAGGAAGAAGAAAAGAGGGAAAGAAGAAGTTAAAATATATTTTAAAATACAATATAAAATCAAATAAAAATATTTAAACATTTGATACTTAATACTTTAATATATAATTCTGAAAGAGGCTAACGTTTATAACTATATTAAAAAATAACTTAATATATTACATACCTATGTAGTAATTATCGTACACATTATCTACAATAGATTAATGTTCATATAAATGTGAAATGCTATTTAGTAGCTGTCTCGCTTTATGATCATAAATGCAATTAAATTAATCAGCAATTTTAATTCCATTACATACTATTGAGTGTGTTCCATCACAAATGGACCAATCTACTCTAAAACCATAATGCATTATGATGGCGAAACAAATCGGAAGGTTCACGCATCACCAAATTTCGTTAAATACTCGGCTTGGATTTACCTCGTAACTGTTATTTTAAGAGCTTTGAGTCTAATGTTTTTCCAATAGAACAAAAATATTTTACCTTAAGTCACTTACGAGTAAAAATGCAAAGAATTAAAAAAAATACCGTTACGTTAACAATGCAAATTTTATCGTAAAGTGTTATAAATGTTATAACGTAAAATGTGGCTCATAAATATTTGAAAACTATCTCATGTGACTTATATTTAAAAAAAGCTAATTGATTGTAGACAGCATATAAATCTTTATTCATTTTTTTTCTTGAGTTTCTATCACAGGTTTCCCAATTTTATCTCACCACCACATAGAAATATATATTAATAAAGCTTTTACGTCGCCGCCTTTCACAACGTGCAAGCCAATTTATCCCAGAATAGACCATAATGTCACCCCTTTGAGCAGTAATTTTACTATTAATTTCCATTATGACACCAATAAACTCTTTTTGTAAAAGTATGCGCAGCCACTTAATTTCTGACGGCACTTCATCGGATACGCACGTATGACAGCTACTTAATATAACGCAATAATAGACTCTTATGTGTCTTTACAAAAGTTCAATGATTAAAGACAAGGGGGAAAAGCCTACAGCGACACTATCAAAGGGCGTCTCATTATCCTTTTTTTATGAAAAAGTTATATATTGAAGGGCGGTAACATATGCGCGCGATGTAAAGTTACTCTAAAGTTACGTCCTTGATCATACGTGAAATAATAATAAAAAAATGTAACAGTAAATCTAATATCAAACGTCTGGATATTAATAAATCAATAAATAATCGATTTTAAAAAATAATGAGTATAGAATCAAGATTGATAAATTTAATTACATTCGAAATATATTTAGGAAATAAATTCAGAGATTTCCGTCGTGATAATATCAGAAATTGAATTTCTCGCTCAGATGCACGTCACAAGAAAGATTCACCTCCATCACGTTTCAAATCAAAACTTTCGTGTTACCCTTCTAACTCATAGAATCCCGGAAGGTTTCTGAATGTTAATCCCAGTAATCCTCAGAACTATTACAATAGCACTTTGTATGTCAAGTGCTATTGCATGCTTACGTGCATTTGTGCATTCCTGTAACTAAATAGATATACGATTTTGTCTATTGCAAACACTTTTATCATAGTTTCCATAGTAAGATAACTTCTCTCAACTAAAAATGAAAATTTACGGCTATATTTATGGCCTCGAAAGTCATGAAGTAAAATTGTTTAAGCGTAAAATTGCACCCTCAGAAAATTATGATTGATATAGTCACAATTATCGTATAATAGTAACATAGTTTAGAAATACGCTATATAAATCATTTTCTCGCGAAATTTAACAAATTCTTGTTAAAACTATTTTTTAAAACTATTCGATATAGTATGTCGTTAATTTAATAGTTGTAAAACTAGAAATTGAGGCGATTTAATAACAGATTATTTTTTAATAATTTTAAGCGCTTTAAATTATTATTAACGTCAATATCGAATATTACGGAAAACTTTTATAAATTTTATATGATAATTTAGCATTATATCTCATTACGCTAACTATTACTTTCTATTCTTATTTAATATTGTTATTTGACATTTTTGTATTAGCGTACCAAGTTTCTCGTGTTTTGAAGTAACGCAAACATGAAAGATTCTACAAACATGGATTCTACAATATGGAATACGGAATACGAAAAAAAATATTGTATGAGAAAAATGATATTTTTCTAACCAGATGTAAGATTATACGAAGAAGCACTTACTACGATTTGTTATAAAATTTTTTTTTTTTTTTTTTTTTTATAGAATACTTATTATGAAATTAGGTATATTAAACGTACTTCAGTTGAATTCCACAACAACAACAATTTAATAGAATTGTGTTGTGTTTATATGTCAGAAATTTAGCAAGATCCATGGTCGTGTCTGATTCATGTACGTTTCTACGACTGTAGATTAATATCTCTTTAATATCAGCTTAACTTATTTTTTATCTTTATTATCGTTTTTAAAACTAGAAAAAGATAAAAAGTGTTAAAATTAAACCGAAATTTAAGTTAATCCAAAAAGTTGACAAAAATGGATATTAAACGCCGTTTCAGTATGCACATTCTATGTACATTCTAATTGCGACATATAGTTCCACGCGTCATAAATTTCCCGTTTCCAATATTTACACGCGCATCGTTTGTTTGTCTCGGCGCTAAATCTCCCTCTCTGGTTAATTCCCATCCGCCCGTCTCGGCCTACTCTGTCTCTCAGACTGGGCTCCATGCTAATGCAGGCTGCAATTTGTATAATTTCGAAATGGGTTAAGCACGCGTTGGAGCATCCGAGGTCGATAACTTTTTCTACCTCCACGATAGAACGTCGTTATCTGCACGTGCTCTTCCACAACGGTGCTCGTTCCAAAGCATAGTGCTTACTTTACATTTTAATGTCTCTGAAGTCACGTCGACATCTCGAAGTGCTACTAATTTCATGGACCTTTAACTGTAAACTCACCGATCACGCTTCCTAGCAATAACCCACGTAAAATGCGCGGCACAAATGCGCACACTTTTTTTAAGAAAAATTATAGTAATCATAAATCACTTTATAGTACCTATAGTCTTCGACAAGTAACCATAATTGCATTTGATAATTTCAATAACTAAACGTCGAGATACAATAGCAATTCCAATCGAGTGATTTTGAATGGTTGGTGGCGTCAGTCATGAGGCATAGCATTAACGGCATTAATCGTGATTGCTGAAGCGTTAAGACGCTGCGATAATCGATTCTATTTATATACAATCTGATTATAGTTATTGTATAGCTCTACCATGTATATACATGTAGAAGAGAAAACGGATAACTTCAGAACACACTTCTCACATCAGAAACGACATCAGAAATGAACTAAACACAATTTTTCTAGTGAATTACACACTTAAAATAAAAACATAATATTTTCCATAAAAAGTTGCAATGATGTATTGAAAATAAGCTCTTCAGTTTTTTATTCGCTACATCTCATTGCAAAATATGGTAAAGTTAATTTGGGAGGAAATGTAATTTTTAATTGTTCATAATTTAGCATATTGACATACTTCATATAATTTTTATCATTTTTTTATTATTTTTGAACAGAAAGATAGGAAAAACATCTTTTTATTTTGTTTCATTTGATTAAAATTAACTTGAAAAAAGTGTTTATTTGAGTAAACTGAGAAGTTGAAATTTATTATTAAGGTTATATTAGCATTTGTAAAGTTATCGAATTGTTATTAACAAGTTTAGAAGACGACAAAGTACACAGAGTATTTTGTACTATCGTACTTGCATCATCTTCTTCGTGCAAGAAGTTTTAACCGACGAAAACTGACGGAAGCTATAAGTGCCACCAAGTGCAATAATTATCATTATTACAGCCCGTTTCTGTGCTCATAAAAACTTTATGCATACGTAGCAAAATTTTACTACGAGCGCTACTAATTAGCGGCGTTAAATGCAACGGATGCTTACAAACACAAACAGCGTTTCCACCGTGATACTTCAAACAGTTGCCTTTTCATCATGATGCTTCTTAAACGTAATAAATATTGCCGTATTTCCGTAGAAATTTGTAACGATTTCACTAAAAGAATACATTAATTTCTGACAAAATTAATTATTTCAATATTTAGTTATCTTTTAATTTTAAGAGAAACAGTTTGTAGAAAAACAACGCTCAATTTGCGGTGTAGTAAAATATTTATTATTAATAGGGAATATTCTTATAAACTATTTGACTTGGTTTTAATTTAAATTTTTACTAAAGCCACACGTATTTAAGTTTTATTGCTTCATCTTCTCCTAACTCAATATTTCGTAATATCACAACGACAACTTCACGCACACACAATCAATCTCTTTATGTAATATTCATAAATTTACACAGTCACTCCTCGCGGATGCTGATGCAAAAAGTTTCACGGGAATTGCTCTACGGTGAGATAATGACAGAATATAAACGACATGCTGGATTAATCTGGTGTAAATTTCCGAATCGATTTTTCAATGAATCTCGGCACTTGAACGTATAAAACCAAAATCACTTAAACTGTACTAAGGCCATAGAAATTCAATCGGCAGTGATGGACATCCATATTCGGCGGATAAATCATTGTTTGTAGATATTCACGTGCAAAACCCATAAATCGTAATCCTTCCGTATTCGAATGTACATGCGCTATATGTTCTCTCAATTTCGCAAGTGACAGTTGATACGAGAAGCTATCATAAATATATTTTTCATATTTTTCTTTTTACTTATTGCTTAGATTTTTTGTATTAAATTTATATAATTACTTTTATAAAAAATAGTAAAACATGAACCATAAATAATAAATACATTGTATGTTAGCTCGTAATAATTCAGTAATTCAATAACTCATCTTGTTAAGGCAATTTTATATAATTTTACCTTTAGAACTTAAAGATTTGATGAAAAATAGTAATAATAAATAAATTAATTAATTCTCGATTTATAAACAAGATAATAATTATTTGTCAAAATAATATTTTCAGCGATTCTTACAAAGAAATTGAAGCTGTAGAGAACGCACAATAGATTTTTGTGTCATTGTACAATATTTATAGACGATATTTATTTCCTTCGCGAAATCTGGATCAGATGTACTTCCTATTACGTTTTGCATTTTCCGATTGAAGTGTAATTCCGGGAACTAATTTCCGGATTAAAAGCGCGGCGTAATATCGTCCAATCGATCTTTCACATGGCAAGGAGTAAAATATTTGATAGCTAATTTATCAAGGCTGCTTTGAAAAGCAAAGAAAAGAATATTCGATGATTATTTTACAGTACGTTAAATATTTCGTAAAAACGATAAGGCTTGTACAGCCTTGGCGTTGTTTGTTTAGATGTGTTGTTGTGTATACAAAGTTGCCGTTATCACTCACACACTGATTCTCGAGCAAGTAGATTGCAATGCAAGCCGTTCCGTATATCATTTTTTTTTTCAAAACGCGATATCACACCTTATCATAAGCGATCGTTTGCTCACACAATCAATTTTTCAAGACGAACGACAAGGAATGGAGCTTACTTTTCTTTCATCTCACCATGACTACTTTTTCACATTATAAAAGATAACAGTAAAAGAGCCCGTGATTACGAAAAATGTGTAATATCACTAATGTAAAGATCTTTTCTTCTCCTTTGCAATGCTTTTAAAACTCAATTCAGTATCTCGACAATGTTAATCGCGACCGCTTGCGAAAGTCCAGGGTGAAATGTTGGAAATGAATTTCGCGAAAAAGAAAAGCAACCCATTCTTTATGACCTTTGCACAAAGTGCGGAACGACGAGATAGATTTTTCTCTTCGAAGAAACACTTCGAAGCGGGGTAAGCGAATGAAGAGTCATCCCGTAATGTCCTGAAACAAACTTCTCACACGTGCGAGAGACGGGAAGAAATCGTAATGCGATTCCCTATGGCGTATCTCCATTACTTCCCTTGAACGAAATATTTACTGTGCCACACAACACAGGTTTACAATCCAAACTTTTCCTTGAAATAACTTACAGCGCCAACATTTTATGTTAATTAATATGATAACTGATATCGTAGCGATATCAGTTTTCATATTAATTAATATAATCTCTTTTCCGACAAGACTTTTAACAATTACATGCTTCGGATGTAGGAATAATAAACATAAATCACGATTATACATAACGAATAATACAAAATATTGCTGTAATAATTCGTAATTATTTCTTATCGAACATAAAATCTTCGTATTTACGGTGTATGAGATACAGGATTGCATAAGCTCTCTAACACGATTGCGTGTATCACGGAAATCGCGCGATAAAACAATTCACTCGCTGATTACGTTTTATCGGGTTCAATCGATATTTAGAGTCTCAATTTCGGACTCAATTTCACATGAATCACCATTAATGTAGGTATGTTTATTTCAGGGAGCGGCGAGCCGTGGTTGAGAAGCGAAAAGCATGCCGAGCTCGGAACGGAGATCTTCCTACCCTGCGTCCTGAAATCACCGCAATGCGAAGGTCTGCATAGCATCAAGTGGTACCACGGACCCACAAGGATTTTCATTTTCAGCGAGGACGCCGGGATTATACGAGGCAGTAACGACATTGCTGCCAGGTAATTAAAGTATTATATTGAGACTTGAATGCATAATGCTAGTGGGTTCAACTCATGCCTTAACTTAATTAGGCCATCTCTTTTGCAATTTTTTTAGCTGAGCTAAATTTCATTATTCCTCAATATATTTCGCGGCATCAATTAAAGTTGTGATATGAACTTATTCAAATTCAATAATAACCGGCAATTTTGCAATATAAACAATTAAACGTCTTTTTATATATTTTATATTTTTAAAATATTATTATATTGGAACGATTAATTTTTCCACTAAAAATATCAGCATTATTTCTATATTTCTACATACATTTCAAAACTCATAATACATGTTTATTTTTCATTATAATATCCCGCTTCAGATATAATTTTATAGACATCCATTTCTATTATACAAATTGCAATTTAAAAATTTTTTCCTCTTTTTTTGCTCGAGAAAGATTAAAAATATTGTGAATTACACAACTGACAATGAGCTGCAGAACAAGATATTTTCTTGAATTATTTTCGGTTTTGATAATTAGCTCTTTTCACGATTTGTAACTATTGCGATTATGCTCATTTGGAGGTTATCATCCTGTAATTGCGTTTTGTGGTTCGCGGTCTATATTTAGAGACCGTGTAGTTTCAAATACGTCAAATACGTTAAATGCACACTTGAATATGCACACGTGAATATTTAGAGCATGAAACTTCCAACTGATAATTATCAAAGTCTCTGATTGTTTTAATAATATCCGGTTTACTATTGTTCCTATAGTTGATTCGATACAGTTTACATAACGTTATTTGCATATAAAATCGTTAACAGGTATTGATACACGAGAAACTCTTTTAATCAAGCGAATACGAATATACAGTAACAAGTAGATAATAAGTTGGTAAATGAATTACTTAATGAGAGAATTAATAAATATAAAATAATATTAAATATAGAATTTTTAATTGTATTGTTCTATTTATGCTACATTATATAAATACAATTAAAAAAAAGAGTTATATAATACAGAAAGTATAATAGAAAATATTTTATAATAATGATAAAAAGATTTAATTATTTGTGATAGAAGACTTGTACATTTAGTTGCAAATGAGGTAACCTCGTTATCTCCAAGTCATTAAATCAGTTAGCTACGTCTTTCGATTGTGATTCACCCCTATAGCTATTTACTCCGAGCGTTATTGCCTAGGTACAATTATGCGTACGAACTTGAATCTGAAATGTTCCTTAGAGATTTCATCCGATAACTGTGTTTCTCTACGTGCCAATTTGCATTAATTAGAATAAACTCACCAATATTCTTGAATAATTAACAACGAAAGGCGATACGTTTTATCAAATAATAATTATTTTCATTCATTATCATCTCCTCAAAGTTTAAGATTAATATTTCAATTAATATTTTTATAAAAAATTAATTATACCTCTAATCTTTACCAAATTAGACAAAGATTTAATTTAACAGTGAGATTTATTTAATAGATTTTATTTCGTAATGTAAGAAAAGATGTCACAATTTAATCGCAAAAGTTATAGATGAAAAAAATGTGGAAATTATAGAATATTTGTTTATATGATCAAAATAATTCCTATATTTACGTGTATTGAGCATCGCAGGAATTGGAGTAGCATAGTTGATATCACAAAGCGGGAACCACATCACAGATAAGCTGCCAATAAAGTGATTCTTATTAAATTCCATTAGCACGCTTCAATAGAAGCTTATCGTTTTTCTTTTTCGTCTCGGATATTTGGTCTGACAACGATACGAGAGGGATTTCAGTATTTTTTTTGTAGAAACGAAAACATCAGCTGCAATAGTATTTTTATGTGTCATTTTTGCAATAAGCAGGCATAGATGTTACTCTTGTGAGTTTTATATTTCAAAAGGGGGAAAAAAATTTCAACGAGAAAATGTTTAATCTACAATGTGCATTTTATTTATTTAAAATGAAAATATTGAACAGCTTTCGCTATACATCTGTCGAAAAACAAACAAATCACCTGTGATGACATGATAATAAAAAACATACGGTTAATATATATATATATATATATATATATATATATATATATATATATACATGTATATACATATTTTAATTTATTTTCAAGACAATTTATTATATTTGTAATTAAATTAATTATTTAATTATAATTTCTTGCATTTATTTCGTTATTACAGAAAATCAAACGTAATTTTCTATTTGAGTTTTCTACCAATAAGTACTATCAATGTCGACAAAATTAAAGCCTGATTATTATTATTGTTACAAAACAGATGTTATAATTTTTAATAGTTTTGTCTATTTATTAGAGTGAAGCGTTCACTTTTTTCAGGAAATTTGTTTTCCCTGTTATTTTCTATCATGTGGGTTAACGGCAATTTAGATTAATCTACTTTTTACACGTATGTAGTACAATTATTCACGTATGTAGTACAATTGCAAAGCAATATTTAGTAATTGTATCGTAAATTATATACATTCATGAATTATATGAAATACATTCGCATTACGTTGATATGGGAAACATGTCGGTTACACGCAAATATATTGTATGCAAGAATTTCCTTTAATTGCAACATAAATTAGATTCAGTTAAAACCTTGAATATACCATCTATTCTATTATTTCGATATTTTATGTTCACAAAAAATAAAATGGCAGTATAAAAATACGCTATAGAGAAAAACGATTTTGATGTAATACAATATAATATAATACAATGCAATATAATGTACTAATGCGCGTATTATTCAAATAAAACACATAAAGGGATGCATTATGCTTTAATAATGCTAATGCAAAATACGTCCCCTACTTCTACTTGTAAGATTTTACAATGCGGCATGCTATTATCCGGATTAGTTTGAATCCGGATTTAGAGCTCAAAAATAACGCAACAATATCTTATATTTTATATTTATATTTTTGTATTATAACAATGTGATGTATATTTTATTATCGCATATCTAAAACAATGCTCTCATTTAAATAAGTTTGTGCGAAATCATTTCTAACAGCGAAACTTTTATATTTTAACATTTTGATCAAAAATATAAGATAAAATATAAAGGAACCGACAATTGCAAGTTAGAAAAATTTCATCGATGCAGAAGACATGTTGCATATCTAGACATAGACGTATGCTCGCAGTTTATAACATTGATGGTCCAATTACACGTGAATGCAAAAGATACATAGTTTCATGTAGTACGATGTCGCTGATTAGCGGTACAGCACATTGTCGTCAACAATGCGCTAATGACGCCGTAAATGGTTCGTCGATCAAACAACACGCCGAAATGTCGGTTGACCGCGATCACCTGCGTTTCATACCAATGCAGAATTTGCGGCCTGCAAAAACAATGATTCGTCACACGGCGTCCTGGGAAAGCGGAGAATAAAAGCAATACGGACATTTCAATTGAAAATTGTTCGTGTCAATGTTTAATCTGGTTAATAAAAGCGAATTTTGGAATATCGTACGATCGCATATGTGTACAATCGTTGTACACATATTTAACATTAGTATATTCATCGACACATAAGTACAATAGTTGGTACACATCTCTATTGAGCACGCCATAATTCGATACAATTTACAGTCCCATCAAATTGATTTTATTTTTATCAAAACGCGCGTTGCGAAAATATTATTATTTTTATTATTATTATTAAATAAGTAGCTTAGCTTGATTTTATAGAGAAAGAGAGGAACACGATTTTAATTCATTATTTCCGCTGTTTTTTGCAATGCTTACTTTTGAGCGCTTTCTGTTAGTCCTTTAGATAATTTCTTTATATAACAAATAATCAATTTGATGGTATATTCGATATAAATTGTATCGAATTATGGCACGTTCAACAGAGATGTGTACCGACTACTGTACTTATGTGTCGATGAATATACTCAGCGTCTATTGACAGAATATCGAGCGCAACTTATATATATATACATCGACTGTGCGTTTGCTTGGCATTTACGGATATAAATAGCGAGACCTTCGCTTGACGTCTTGTTGCTTACAGTTTACTATCCCCCATTAATGATATTGCAAAGATGCACTTGCATTGTGATTAAGTTTGATTACGTAAGTACATTCGAAATTTTTATGGCACTGCGTTACACATAAGAATACGTATGTTCGTCATGCGATTTATATTCCTGTTATGAATTAATAATATGCATACGATTGTACTTCAAAGATTGTTTGGTCTTTTTTTAATATTTTTGAAATATGTATAGATGCATCAGATATACGTAATATGTAAATAAAATCGTATAACATATGTGATCGAATGGCATATATGATGATAATATCGTCACCTTATCGTAAATGGATTATACTACTCAGGCGGGATAACGAGCAGATTAATTTCATTGATTGTCCGATTCATTACCCAGTGTTAATCGCAATTTGAGATTGACATTACGTGAGGTCATTATACTTGCGTTGGCATGAACCACATAATGGCATAATACCGCGCGACCGTCATTAATAAAGTGTATAAACAATCAATATATTTACAATTAATGAAAGCTGTGCATTATAATCGCACCATGAATGGCATCAATTATACGAAAATAAAATTGACAATGTGGCAAGCGAAATTTATTAAATTCTAAAGGAAATATATTTCTCATTATTATCGCGTGAAATGCTTATTAAAAATTCGTCAAACAAAATGCTCCCTCACCGTTATTGCCCAATTATAATTTCATAACATTAACCTTTTTGCGATACATTATATTAAATTAAACATATCAAAATTTCAAACAATCAAAATTAATTTGGAAAATTATTAATTATAAATTAAATCACATTTTTATTCTAATTTTTAAATTAATCTAGCAGTATGAATGTTTCACATTGTGCATGTTTCAGGGCGAACATAGAATATTGTTTTAAATTAATTTTTATTATAATATTAATTTAATTTAATTTCAAATCAATCTAACAACATGAATGTTTTATATGAATGTTTCAGGGCGGACATAGAATATTCGGCAAATTCATCAAAAACGTACTTGAAGATACCTGAGCTTCAGCTGGAGGATGAGGGTCTATACAAGTGCGAAGCTACATACATGGCAGTCAACCGCCAGTGCAACAACGTGCAGCACATTATTCTTAACGTCACAGGTGCGTTACATTACATTATGCAGCATTACCGGATTAACATCGGAATGAGATTAAATTTTTGTCAAACTGGAAACAAGGGAGAAAAAGTGATATTAAAATTTATGCTCTTATATAAAAATATAATAGTAATATAATAGTAATACGATCGCTATCGATGTCTTGTTTGAAGTATATAAAGATTTTTCGGGTATTTCATAGAGAGATACCGAGAGATTTACGGAAACTATTTTAAAACTTTTCACGTAACTTTTCGTCATAAATTGCACGCGATATTTTTAGCCGTACGACCTCTGTTTGTTATGCAACCTCTCCAGTGTACATTGCGTTCATACGTCAAAAACGTGGTCGCAAGTAATCTGCATTATTGAAAAGGCAATACCGGATACCAAATAATACGTTTCATCATTCATATGGAAATCTGTTTACTTACGCAACTTTTGTTTCTGCGTGACATCCTCCTTTTTTTATTGCATTATTATTGAGTAAATTTCACTTGATATTTCTCGAAAACAGTAATATGGCGATACAATGTACCGTAGTATTTCATACGATGCATGGAAACATATTTACGAAGTCCGTACTATACTCGGAAGGGTGAAAATGGTATGCGCAAATCGGAACATATCGTACAACTCACATTCCATAAATCAGGCAATGTTTATTTCAAACTAACGGTTACACGTGATCGTTCTCGCCAATATTTCAATTTTGTGCGATACGTCCGAACGATAGATAACTTGTTACGGATAGCCCTTTTACGAGATTGGCGTGTAACGATGTGTTTCCTTTCGAAAGACTTCTCAAAAGTAGAAGTACATTTACATTTAACGGTCTTATTTACATTTAACGGTCATTTGTGTCAAACGTAAAACAGTACTAATTCATACAAATTGCATTTTTTTCATATTATGCAATATATATTTCTAAGTAAGAAAAGTCTAATATATTCTAAGTAGGAAAAGTCAATCACAAAGAAAAAAATACTACAATCTTTTAATTAATACTATCAATCTAAATATATATGTATAATGTTTCTGCTTTGAGTGACGCCTATAATTTAATGAAAAAAAATAAATAAATAAAAAGGTTGTTACAACCATTCAATCAGTTTTGTGCCTTGTCAAGCTTTAAATTTTCAGAATCTAGCTTTACTTCAATAGTCTATCACTGATTTCCAACGTTTTTCTATAACTACCATCACTCGGTTGTAGCACATAGAATTGAACATAGAATTGAGTGCAGAAATGTATGCATTCCTGTATGTGTCAAGTACTTAATTTTGGCGGAAGCTAGGTAACCACTAGGATAGTGATTTAGGTTAAACCCACGTCAAATTATACATCGATAGCTCGAGTTATATCGGATGACTCCTAACTTTCCGAAGAGTTAATATCGACAAGTTGAGCTTAAATTAGGCTCTCACTGGTGTGATATCTCACGTACTTTGGATACATGGAGTTATTTGATAATTCTTGATTTAATGTTTAGATTAATCTCATAAACGCATTATAGGGTCATTTAATGGCTAAATAGCTTCATTGCTATACGGTATTATTTAATCAGGTTAATGCTTCATCATCACTGCGGTATCCTGATTTACTCGCGTTAACTTATCTCATATCAAATTTCTACAAAGTCCTTGCAAATTAAGATGAGATCCCGAGAATTACGAAACGTCAAAAATATGTGCATAAATACGTGCATTTTGTAATAAATGAAATATCAATGTTGAATTTTTCATGGCAGTTTATTAATACATCTAGAATCTTGCAAATACAAGAGACGAGAATAATGAGTTTTATATATTTTTAAATTAAAAACAAGAATAAGAACAAAATTAACAAGAATAAATAAAGGCTGGAAAAAAGGAGAAAATTTTATTTATAATTAATGCGTTTTTAAATTGCATTTTGTGCACTTTTGTATTAAATTTTAACAAATATTGATGAAAGATAAAAAAGATTTGATTTATAATAAATATGCTGTATTAAATTAAATATAAAAAAAGTTGAAAAATATAAAGAAAATTAGATATTACTAAAGCGTCTTCTCCTTCTCTAAATGCCAGAAGCTACATTAGAGTCGGAAGAAGCATTAGCGGTTTCTAATTATCCAGCACAGAATTACGGCTTAATTGCGTTATTAAGTAATTCCGTAATAGGGCCTGCACTTAAATTTTAGATATGAGAAGATCTCCTTCAAATTCATCTTGACACAGAGAAGATCTTCCTTCTGCCAACCGCAAGCTTCTTGCGAAGTACACTATTTAAGTATTGTTATACCTATATTATCTTTGAAAATTTATGAAGAATCCTCCTCTGTGGAGTGGTTTATTCAGCGAACGTAGCGATTTTCCGCGTACCTATACAGTCGTCATCGCGACGGACGTGAATAGAATCACTGTGTATACGAAATTCCAACTGCTGATCTGTCTTCTTCGCTGTCGTGCACTGTACCTCGTGACATCACAGCGAGTTAAACGAGTAGGGTGGAGGAGTTTTCAAGTGTATAATCGTGACATAGTACCTATAAGTACGTAGTAACACGTAAGCAGCATTCAGAAACTTTCGTCTCTCATAATGGTGGATTGTATTCTTCTTAAAGTTCCAAAAGCGGAGGCTGTCTTGGAAATTAATTTTGCGGTCTAATTAAAAAGATAAAGTCAGTAATCATCCCCGAAATTTCTAAACGGTACAAATTGGTGTAATGTAGTAATTTATTAATTTTATATATACTTTTTATTATCACTTATTATTATTATTATTATGTGCATATTTAAAAAAAATTACATTATTCTTTTGAAGTGAAATAAGAGCTTTCAATTTTTCATCACGGCAGATTTTAAGTAAGGATGTTCTTTTGTGTGATTATTTTAAGAGATTCCTCAACTTTTATCTCATTTTGATTGTAAAACCAATTGAACGAACCGAACGCGAAAGAACTTGGAAAAAGTTGCTCTTAACGCATAACTGATTGTGACCTCAATTTGTCGAACTTAAAGTGCCTCGTGAATTTATGTATTGAGCTGCTTTCTTACAAGAACGAACGTGTCTTGAATTCTATCATGTAATATCACCGCGTATTTAACTGTTTTTTTTTTAGAGCATACATAATACCGTTGTTACACAACAATAAGTAATCAGATATATTGCGCGCAGATTCTTACGCATATTTCTTCAACAAATATTAGAATAATTAAGAATAATGATTGTCTGAAAGATAAATATTAGTAATTTTCTTGAAAAAAATTCTAAAAAGAGATTTATTTTATTTTATTTAATAAGAAATTTAATTTAAAACTCTATTAGTATTTAAGAATGAAATATTAAAATATAAAAAATAAAAAATGACATCTAATTAAAATTCTTGTCAAAAAAGAAGTAATCACAAATTTGTTAGATTATTTATTACATGAAGTTTATTTCTTTATTAAATTGAGTAATCTCTGATTACGATAATACTCGTAAATCGACGGTTTTAAATTGATAAATAGCCTTAATAAACGTTTCTTGTTTCTCTCGCGTGCAGTTAATTGTCTTACAAGAGATTTAGTTGTTCAGTGGAAGAAGGAAATAAAAGAAATGTCAAAAGAAGATAAATACATAACATTATTTTTCTTTAGAATTTTTTTTAATTTAGTAGTTACGTCTTTTATGTAATAAAAAAACAAAACTTTATAGAAGGAAAAATTCCAGCAATAGAAATAATAAATTCTTAATATTCATTAAGCTTTTCTCGTCAGTTTTAGAAGGTAAACAAATACATTTTTCACAAAAATTTTATAAGTAAAAAATCTATGAAATATACTAAGATTAAAAAATTAATTTATTGATGGAATATTTAATATCTTCTATGTCAATTTATTTCTATGTCAAAGAAATACATCAAAAATACAAAAGTAGTAAAATGCAAGAGAAAATAAAAATATCATATAGCTGAAAAATATATTCGTATAAAAATAACTGAAAAAAATTGCGCGGCTAAATTGTTAATTTATCTTAATTCTGAGGATTAAATATTTACGAAAATATTTCTGACTAAATAGCGCCAATTTCGATAAAATACGGGATACACGTCGTACCTATTATACCGCGGCATGGTGAAGCGACAACGTAAAAGTAGCTTGCGAGCTCTCTTGCGACAGGCGTCGACATTAATCTACATAGAAGAGCACAGCACGAAGCTGTGCGCGAAACGGTATCACGTATCACACCTATATCTGTACTTACATACACAGCGCAACGCTGCCGGATTACCCGAACACCTCATTCTAGCTAGGACATTGCAGTGCAGATTTATCGTCAAATAGATAATATTATCAGGAAAGTAGAGCGCGCGCAAACAGCATCACAACAACGAAGATCAGAAAAATTGACGATTTTCATATTTGATTATTTTTTAATATCATTAAGATGACACCTAGCTCCATTTTGGAATATTTTTTCTTCATAAGATATAAGGTAAATCAGAGGAAGATTTTAATAGGTTAAAGATGTTATTTTGTTAGTATTTCGTTCAATATGCCATGTCACAATGCTTATAAGAATATAATAATATTCTCAATATAAAGAATAATGATTGAAAAGACATCGAAAAGACGTCGAGTCGATATCGATTCGACATTTTTTTCGACCAATCATTTCTCATTGGGTTCTGGTTATAAACATGACATTATTTACACAATGAGTGACGCGTGCTAAATCCGAAGAAGAGCCAATTAGTTTAACAGAAACTTTTTTCTTAAAAGGAGTCTAAAAACGCATTACAACATTTTACCACATCTCACGTGAAGGACAAGAGTATCCCTGCAGTTTTACAGGGCTAAACATATAATCAAATTACAATATTTTACAATAACTTTTAGGATGGCTATTTTCAGCACTGCTATGTGAAAGTATCATTTTAGAAAAATTTCAAACCGTTGTGACTACTGGTTTGTTCAATTTGTACAATATTTCTTAACTACCTCTTTCTCTGATTTACTTTACATATAAACATGAAAACAAGAAAATTTATATCGTGCAAAATTTTATATTATGCATGAAATTTATTACTATATATTATAAAAATAATAGCATCATTTATTTTTATGTTGGATATCACAAAAGTTACGTTTTGTATTATTCTTCCGTCTAGTCGCTCATTCGCTAGATTGTGCCATTACAAACTCGCGTAAAGCTCTGTAAAATAACTGTTGGCAAACGCCGTACAGGTTTTAACACTGCGGCATTGCATGGATGCGCTTTTATGGGAGATTAGATAGTGAGCTAAAAGTATACAGTACTCGACGCGCTATTTCTTCTTTCATTTCATACGTGTTTCGTTTTGCGGAGCGTCTTCCTTTTTGCTACGCAAAATTACAGACAATTGCGATACCTTCTCTCAAGCGCTGCGACGACGAAAACTGTACGTCGTAGATGCACGGATTCAACGTCGACGAAAGTCTCCAAAAAGACCTATCAAAATCACTTTCACGAATTTCACAAGGCATAAAACGTCCAACCTCATTTCATTCTACTCTTTAAATCGTGCAATTTTCTCTCTAGTTCACGATTTTTCTTCTGAAGATTGGAATTTCTTTCATTCGGAATTTGGTTTTTCCCGAAAAAGGAACTATATTTATTTTGCACTTTTACGTATCGCAATGTGTCGTTGTCATTTAAAAAAGTATTGTTGGAGAAAATCTTTACTTGATTGTAAACTAATTCCCTTTAATGCCCAAGGATGATTGATATTTTCCCGTAGTATTAATTCGCATTTATAATTTTCACACAATACAATTTCCCAGTTATTTAAATTAGAACTTAGGTACGACCCACGTCCGGTAAATTGCATGAATTTATGTAGAACTAAAGGATGAGACTCGGATCTGTAACATGATAATGTAAGCTATTATCCAGCAGAACAATAGAATATATCTGTGCACCCGTCCTTTTCCGATACACACGAAAGATCGCGGCAATCGAACAATGCATGTATCTGAGCTTATTGAGCGAAACTAGTGCGAGGATTGCTACGCGTTCTGCATGTGCATTAGCACTCAGCATTACAATATCAATGAGTCCCTGCTATTCGATAGACGTTGAAGAAAGGACAACTTTGCACTTTTACGGCTGCAACTAAGGAAATATCATTTCGCTGACTGCCGAATGGAGACGAGCGCGAAAGATCGCGAAGTTCGTAACGCTCATATACTTTGTAAGTCACGCCGATTTCTAAGTAGGAAATGCCCGAGACGCGCCCGGGAAAAATCTCGAAACCGTCTTGTAAAAAATCGCGAAAGCTACTTACGATCTAATGACACCGTCTCCCACTTTCGAAGTAATCTCTTTCTATAGTCGTACAAAGTTGCCGTCGTAGCTGTGGGTCGTTGAGGCGACTTTAAAAGTCGTTTTCAAGTATATTATTCATAAACTTTATCGCTGTTAGAGTGCGCCGTTGGAATGTTCACAAACCGGATCGCTTCCCATCGTAATTTTCTGGGAATGGCAGGGCGCGACAATGATAAATCGGCTACGCACCGACGATACGCGGGAAAAGGGATTTTTTGTGCTCAGGAATCTTTTTCACCACTTTTTTAACAATTAAAAGGGTTCAGATTTCGTTCGTCAGGTGCGAAAAAATGTCTGCTTCAATACAAGTTATTCGAGCCTTTAATGACTGCGCCGAAATAATTACAGAGTCTGCTTAATTAATGGACTTAATTAATGCGACGAATCACAAATCTGTTTTTCGTAACGTAAAAAATAGCGATTCGCGAACATGTTTTCCAATATCCATTATGGCAGATCACCACGGTTACTACCGCTTTGAATCGAGCAAGGACAATCTGCTATATGGCCACTCGAATTATTGACCGCGAAAATTAAAGCTGCATACATCGTGTGACCCTTCGTTTCGATTTGCGTTTAATAATGGCACAATAATTTTTCTAAACAAGAGAATCATATTAATAAATCAGTCGATATCATAATAGCGTCTCGACGTAAAGATTATTTTATTGTCTAAAATAAATTATGAAACTTTAAAGTATAAAATAAAATGCGTTATCAAAGAAAAATTTTCCTTTAATTTCTTCATCAACTTCGGTTCATTCCGAGAGCATTTCAGCGATTCCGTGTTTATATAAGGTACGGAAGCTCTTTCGTTTGCGCACTGTGCGCACCAATTGCTGTCCAATCTCGTTTCTCGCATTGATCGGAATGGTAGTAGATTTTTAATCGACAATAGTTGCACGCTCTTTCTAGTAAAGCATTATACCAAGCAATTTGGATTCGAATTCGCGCCATAGTAGATCTACACAGCGCTGCTGTACATACTCTGTTTTGATTAATTTCACGAAAGTGATTAAGTCATCTCTTTCCAGTTTAACCCTTTGTACATGGAAAGCCATATTTCCATTGTGTTCAGAAAACTAATTAAATTTTTAAAAATATCGAATATTTTTCTTAGATTTGGGAATATTAAGTAAAAGAAAAGAAGAAATATTTATTAGGAAGGAGAAAATTTATTTTAGCTCTCTCAATATTTGATATTATATATAACTTTGTATATTATATGTAATATAATAATTCATTATAATTAAAGAAAGTAGAAATAGTAAATATGCAACAAAAAATAGAAACTAATAATCAGATTTAAATATAACAATTTTAATACCATCAACTATCATAATAATAATTTTTTTATTTATTGCGATATTAATTTCTTACGTAAACAGTGAACTATCCTATAATTTAGCAGAATAATTTGTTGAACGAAGATAAATAGATTTCAACTAATTCGGATAGCCTCATTTTAATGCTATTCAAATTTTATGAAAAATTACTTGTCTCATGAAGATCGATAGAATCTTCTTTACATTTATAAAATATGGCCTTCGAGAATATCAAGTGTGAATTTATTTAGTTGATTGAATTTAATTCCGATTGAATAAGTACATCCCTTATAATCTTTTAATTTAAACTTATCAATGTGATTTAATCTAAATGTATGAATTAATAATTGAATGCATCTTATTAATATATTCACCACCATGCCTGACACTGAAAATATCCTTCGTATCATTAATTCAATGACTGTTATAGAACGACTGTCAAGTAAATATTATATATTATATTTTTATGCACTTTAATACTATGAATTCAACATTATACTTAATTATATATTTTTCTTATTATAAAATCCGTAAAATATCATTTAATCCGACATAAATGGAAAATCAGTTAAAATACGCTTGACGGTGAAATGCACATCAAAAGTTGTACAATGTAAAAAACGAATAAAACGATGAATAATAAAATCATAAAATTTTCGAATCCTTCTAATCTATTAAAATTTTTATTAGAATGACCAGCTCAAATATTGTTTTCTTATTAAGAACATATACTGTATATAAAAACAATGAATTTGTGATTAATCTTGGACGTAACGAAATATTGTTCTCCGGAAATAAACGGTGTATAGAAACTCGTTAACGAATTGTTTAACGAACCACACGCGTCGCGTTTTGTCAAATATTGATCAAACATCTCTCGTTAGTCGACTTTGTAACAAACCTCTTCTATTTCTGTGTTTTATAAAGTATTAATCTATTGATACCACAATCTAACAAAAAGAATGCAAGTCATATATGAAAATTGTGTAAAAAATACGAAAAGAAGTAAGTTTGTTTCATTGTGATTATTTCTCTCGTTGAATGGCATGTTGATGTAATTTTCTCGACTTCATGGAAAATTGCGAAGACGATTTAAAGTTACACAATGGCTTGTACGATCATAAAAATTTACTGCTTTGCCCAACAGTCTGCGAAATGAATTTCACTGAAAAGAATTATTTGATATTCACATATTTAAAAAAAATGCATATACATATAGGCTACTGCGCGTGCAAAAATTGCGAGATTATGTTTTGCGATGTTACTGCAATTCTACCGAAAAAAGAGTATTATGACGATTTTCGCTCAATATCAGCCATTTTTATTTGAATTTGATATTTCTCTTATTCGGCTCCAAATATATACGCAAAGACGAACAAATTTCATAATTTTGCTGAACTACTTTTCTTTTAAGGATACTCTCAGATGCAGGTATATAAAGCTATCTCAAATTATCAGAACGTATCCAATAAGACATATAAATTATTTGTCAATTTTTTGCTTTAAAAATAATTTGTTTACTTCATTTTTTAAAAAAGTTATTTAGCATTGAGCTATCGAGCTCCTCGTAACTTTTTAAAAACAAAAAAATCAGTTTTAGAAGCAAAGAATAACAAAAAATTAGCAAATAATTTTCATATCTTATTCGTTATGTTGTGATAATTTGACTCAGATAGCTTAACATATTGATAGGTATATAAAGCTATCTGTGCCAAATTATCAGAATCAATAAGACATGAAAATTATTTGCTAATTTTTTGTTATTTTTGCTTCTAAAAATAATTTTCTTGCTTATATCAGAATTAGAATTACAGAACAGATGATATTCAATTTAATGTATGATTGTTAATGTTTTTTTTTAAATTATATAGTTATAATAAAAGTTTGATATTTTTTAACATTAAAGAATATACATTATGAGAATATTTTTACTATTTTAATTCGTTTTTTCTAGTTTTCCTAAATCTCGTAATTTATACAATTTTTGAAGATATATTTCAAACTTATGATTTCAAAACAAGGAATGAAATCCTTTCTTAAAATAATTTATTTGAAAAATATAATGTAGAATTTGTAGTAGAATTGTAGTTTTCAGCTTAACTTTTTTTAGACATTAATTGTTTTTACTATCTTTATAGCAGCAAATTAATATATATATAATAATATCTCAAATAATAACAACTTAACTTAGAAATCAGAAATAAAAGAGATCTAGAAGTACGATAAAAAATAATATCCTTATTTTTTCTCTCTAAATTGCTATGTTATAAAGATTTCAATTTAGCGTGAGATAAACTCCGGATAAAATCTCAAAAATAGTTGGAAAAACTGTGCAACATAGAAGCAATAAAAGCGGGAAACTTTAAGAAATAATTATCTTCATTATTTCTCTCTTTATTTTAGTAAGAAATAAAAAACTTCTAGATTTATCTGGATTTATAAAAAGCATATTGTGCTCAAATAATTTCTGGTCGAATAAAATAGAATTAAGATCAAAATTATAAAGAAAGATTTACATCAGTTTTAGTATAAATCCAGAATTATATTTGCTTCATTGATATCATATTGTTAGCTTTCCTGAAAAGTATATTTGATATTTAAATTGTTACTTTTTTCTCAAATACAAATTGAATAATTGTAGTATAAATGATTAGCATAAATAATCTTTTAACAGTTAATTGATTTTTCAGACAGAGATTCTCTTTTAATCAAATTCCCATTTTCTCGGACATTTGTTAATGACATAATCCGATCAATCGCCACAAAAAACGGATAAGGACGATTCAATTAACATAAAGTAGAAGTTTTGTCATATGTACGTCATATATTTGTCATATATATCTTACTAATATTTTTTTAAAAGTAAATTTATTTGTATTTCAAATTGATTGTGCAAAAAATATATTAACAATATTATACAGATTTTTAACATTTTTTTAGCAAATGGAAAAGTAATTTTCAGCTGTAAATATTAAAACATGGTAACTGTAACGAAAGCTTATTCCGCAGAGAAGCTATTTCTATGCACGTAAAATGCACGTAGATGTACTTTTCATTATTAGCAATTCTTTGAATCACTTTTGCCGTATGATTATCCTTAAAAACAGTATTTGCGCGTAAGCACCCTTAATGTTACACCGGGTGCATACGTACATGCATACAAATCTGCATTCTGTATATATATATATATATATATATACATATATATAATGCGATAGGTGCATTTGTATGTACCGGCATACGTGTACACCGACAGCTAGCGTAATAGAACACTACGTCCTGAGTGCATTCAGTCGGTGTTACCCGGGATCTGATTTATAGTGTCCTAAGAACATGGCGCCTATTCGATAAGTGGAAGTCACTTTACTCTCGTAGGAATTGTAGAAAGTTACGAGACTCCTCACGCCAGAAAATCGATGTTACGATGATTCAGAATTCCAGGGCATGCGGTTTACTTCCATCGTGCGAAAAAGACGAAACTTTATCAGATCGTACGTGCTGAGAAAAGAATTGGATGTGATAACACTTCTAAACATTGCGATTAAATCGCAAGAAAGTTATATTATAGAGAAACAAAAAAGTTTTTCCAATTGATAAAATTGTCGTTAACCTAATATATTATATCAAAATGTATTTATAATGTAGGTATTACAATTTAATTAATATATTTTAATCAAAAAGAAAACAGAAAAATCTGGAAATTTTTAATTTAATAACGCCAAAGTGATATTGACAGGTATAAGATATAATGGAATCTGTGTAAACTTTTTAAGCCGAAAAAAATACAAAACATATATAAATTGTCGAGGATAAAATTTGCTTACGCTGAAATCGATAGAGCAATATATCGGATCTGTTCATCGATTTGCGTGAAGCGAAACGCACGAAAATGTCGATACGCTTGAAATAACGCATGTTCGCAATCCTACTGTTCAGTATACCGTTATTTATAGCGTACAAACGCAAAACAACAGATTAACTTTTAAATATTGACGTTCGTGATACTTCGTAAAACGATTGATTCGCATATAACTTTAAACGAAACCAACACTTTATTACCGAGATATCACCACGGATGCAATTTTTTCTACGTAGCATTTTTGCTATTGCCTCGAACATCAAAGCAAAATAGATAGTTTACAGCGGAGCACTATCTTTGTGCATGATAGCGAGTATACATATAACGTACATTCTTGTTAAGAAATTCTATAATAAACGTCATTCCCTTAAAGGAAACCCTCTTACAAAGAATGCATTTATTCAAACAAGAAATAAGAGACATAAAGAAACGCGCTTTTTTGTCAAGCAAATATATATAAAAAATGACAAAGAAAAAATATTTTATGTAATCTTACACCCTAACTTAATAAATATCAATATCGTAATAAGAGCTACGGTATAAAATCATAAACTTATACAATACATTAGAAAAAAATGAACGGAAGTAATTATGAAGTGAAAGAATCTTCTACATGATTGTTTTTTATATGTTCCAGTGCAACCAGCATTTGTACGTGTCATAGATAACATTTCGAAGAATACTCTAAGCACTGGATCTACGTTAGGACCTATAAACGAGGGTAAACCCATATCTTTGTATTGCGAGAGCGGAGAAGGCAAACCTGTACCTATGGTAGAGTGGTTTAGGGATGGAGTGGACCAGCCCCTTGAAGGTAAAATTTATAATATGCTTATGTTAAAATTGATAGGATAATATTTCAAAATTTGTTCATAAGTTTCTACGTGCTTTTGAGGAAATTTGGAAGACACGATGAGTAAAATAATTTATTTTTCTATAATTAATAATATATTTTTTATATAGCCTTCTGTTAAATTTAGCTACCTTACAATTTTTCATTTTGCTTATATTAATATATTATAATAATATATTGTAATAATATGTGGATCACTAATAATATCTCAAATTTGTTCATAAGTTTCTACGTGCTTTTGAGGAAGTTTGGAAGACACGATGAATAAAATAATTTATTTTTCTATAATTAATAATATATTGTTTATACATCCTTCTGTTAAATTTAGCTTTTAATTAAATGTTGCATAATAATAAATTCATGATAACCTGATATCTCAATATATCTACAATCTAGTTATATCAAATGAAATGTAATTGAACAAAGCGCAAGTTTATCTTCATAATAATTTAGTAAAATTTTATTTTATAATAACGTTGTAACCTAAATAAAATTAATGAACGCTGTAAATGTATAATTTTATTTTCGCGCTTTATTATTAGTAGAATTGACTATAGATTAAAATGTAAAAGAATATTAACAATTAAACCATTATTCAAATAGAGATATTAAAAGATAAAAGAATTCTTAGCTTTCTTCATTAATCATTTATCCGATGGTATTATCAAGAATTTCTCTTTTTTATTACATTATTAATACATTTATATATACTTTTAAACAGATATTAAACGTTATTGCAACTTTTTTTTTATTACGTATATTTCAAATATACTTTATTCTAAATTGGTATTACTTGTTAAAATATATAACTAGAATAATCAAGAAATGTTCCATTTCAGCAACGAGCTCGTCGACTATCACTGATACTGGAATTGGTACTGGCAGTAGTTTACTGGAAATGCAAATTACACGAGAAGAGTTAGGCGCAACATTCACGTGTAAAGTCAACAGTATTGCACTCGTGGAGCCACTCACGGTTGATATTAAACCAGACGTACATGGTGAGTACACACATTCAAGAATAACAGTAGGATATTTGCATCCCGTCAAGAAAAACATATCGGTAAATTATATATGATTATATATTACAAAAACTATTGTAAACACCTTTAATATTGTAAAAGGCTTTTATTCACTGATTTTTATTAACTTACATCCGTACTGAAAAAACCATTTTATGTGTGCTTCATTTTTAATTGCATTGGAAAACTATCAGTTAACAATCTGACATTTTTTTTCAATACTATAGTTCGCCATTACGTAATAACAAAGCTCTCAATATGATGGCCATTAATGCTGAAGCTTTCCAATGTACGTCAATTAAAAAGCATACCTTGATCATCATGTGAAGCATTGATTATATATGAATCGATTATCGCATATTCCATCGATAGGGAAAATGTGCCTTATATGCCAGGATCGCTTACAATTTCGATCGCTTGATATAATTTGCTCACATTGTAGTATATACGCAATTCGATAACCGGTCGCTACAAACTCTCAATGCGAGCATAGTAACAGAATGAACGAATGTGAATACTTTGACCTAAATTTGCAACAATTCCGTTGGGTATCGTTTATTCATTAAATCAAAACATGGGTAACATCGGGTAAACTCGTCGTTGGAGTATGAATATGAATGACAGTATGACCAGGGCACTATATCAATGCATCCCAAACGAGGAGAATTTTTGCACCGAGTGTACTACAGAATATATATGAACTAGCTTAACTTTCAATGTCAATTAGCATTTCCTAATAAGATCGGAAGCAAGTTACGTCATAACTTACAAAGATTAAAAAGTTTAGGCACATTGTGGTTTGCGCGCACGTGAAACCATTATCGGAGAACGAAATTTTATTTCTCAATCTTAAAATAATTTTAACTAAAATAATATAAAGTTTATTTATCCAGAGACATTTATTATTGAAAAAGTAAATAGTTAATGTTTTATTAATCGCTTATAAAAGAAATATATCTCTAGACAATTTATCGCTTCGCATTCGATATATCAGAAAAATTATTTTATGAAAATGATTTCTTATCTTTTATTTATATAAGAAAATGTTTGGTTGTTGCAATTTCAAAAATAAATGATTCAAAAATACAGCAATAAAACTAACATTAACTATAAAAATCGATCGTTATTAGTAGTAGTAGTACATAAATTAATTAGTTAGTAAGTGTTTTAATTCTTTTTATATATTCAATACATCTGTGTAGACTGCAGTTTGTCAACGATCAATGCTTCTCATTTTCTTCCACACTTTCGATAACGTGTATTACATTTGCAACAAACTTATTCGACAATGTGTTATATCATTATATTTACACTAAATTAATTCAATGTGCATATTATGCTTACGTACTATATTATGCTGCACTAAAACAAATTAAGTATATTATAATGATTGGATAAATAACAAGACATTCTCGATAATAAAATTAACAAGTGAGATGTAAAAAAGATTTTGAGAGCTCAACGTGATGATGGTGTATAATTCTTAATAACTATTAAGAAATTTGTAAATCGGACATTTCGGTTATGCTTTAAATTGTTTGCAATGATGCAGTAACAATTAAATCAAATGACTGTTCTTCGGCTAGAAATAATCGAATAACTTCAAAATTCTAAAAATAGTATAATTTTCTGCAAGGAAATCCAAATAAAACTTAGCTAACAATAATTTATTATATGATCAAATCAAAATAACAATAATAATTTGAACAAAAAGAGAAGTGAAATTATTTATCCATCAACGCAAAGAACAGAACGGTGAAACCACGGTAAAAGTTGTCATTTTAAAGTCTGTCATTAAAAGTCTGTCATTTTGATTTGATTATTTAATAAACTATTATCGTTAGCCAAGTTCTACTTGGATTTTCTCGTAGATTTTACACTATTTTTAAACCATCAAAGTTATTTTTTGCCGAAGAACTTTAAGTTATTTTGATTTAATTGTTACCACCGAAAATGATTCAAAACGGAGCCGAAATGTAAAACGAATTCTACTTATACTTTTATCCGGTTATTAAAGCTCGATGTAACTTTAACTTACGCATCGCCAACCGCGTTGAACTTTCAAAGCCCCTTTCTCTTGTTAGTTGTTAAGTATATTATGTTCGCGGACGTGCGTATATATACTGTTAAATGTTCTCAGAATTTAGATGTCGTGGAATTTAGAACCGGCCATTCCATTCAGTGTAATGTAATAACGTAGTTAAAGAGAACGCTCTGTCCTAACGTTACTCATTCTAATTTAACACGAGATATCGTCCAGGTTGAATCATTTTACAGTTCCACAGGCATTCACTGCATATCTCACCGCGGGTTTAGCCATAAGAAACAGCTGAAGGGGGGAAAAAAAACGTTCGTGCCCGCGTGCCTCCATATTTTATCGTACAATAACGCAATTCGAACGATCTATGAACGCAAAGTTCGGAATTCGCTTTGAGGACGGCGCTTAAAATCCCGAAAATTCACGCGAGAAGAGGATGTGAGTGCAGAGACATCGTGCTTTGAAAAGTCTCCTATAAAGCGAGAGTACACGAAATTTGATTTCGTGCGCGGAAAAGTGGTTTGCATCTCGAATTTGGATTTCTGCACGGACAGAACTGCAGTCATAAATCATCCCGCAGCTGAATTTTTAAAATGGGAAACTGGCAGAACATATTTTTAAACTTTGCTACAGAATTTTATATGGAGTATAACTGGTATCTTTGGTACTGGTACCCAAATAAAACCAATTTTACGCGTAGCATAACGACATAAAATTTAACATGAAACGTAAAATTGCATTATATTACTTCGTATTTATTATCGTTATGAGAAAGATTCTTAATACATTTTTCCGTGTATCTGAATCGGATTAATATAACGCGAAAATAACGAAAAATCGATTAATGCGAAAACGCGATTTCTTTTTTAGCGGAAAGATAGTTTATTAAAGTATATGAAGTACTTTGCATTTTTCTTAACATCCAGAAATGAAATTTTATATTGAGATACTTTATGAAGCGTCAAGCTAATTGATATAAATGAAATAAAATATACATTGAGTGCATTGTTAATTATTCAACGAGAAAACGCACTTAATATAATTGCACTTAATATAATATAAATTATATTATATATTACATCAAATCATCACGATACAGAGCTGTTGCTCCAGAATTGAGATCAGTACAAACCTTAATGGAATTCTCTCATTAACCGATGCTACTCCACTCACTATATAATTTTAATAGAAAATTATTCTGTTTTACTCGATATATGGTTTTTTTATACAAACTTAACACGATTTTAAAAAACTGCCTATTACTCACTTGCGTTTAAAATTGTCGCAAATTACTCAAATTATTGTGACATAAATGTGTAATATATATGTTTATAGAACAAAAAAGGAATATTTCTATGATTTAAAAGAAAGGGCATCGCCTAGCAAAACGTGATTCTTCTTAATAACACGATTACAATAATGGGCTAAAATATAATATTCAGAATTTTTTGTTCGTTTCTTTCACATATGAAGCATCGTCGCTCCATGAATTCACCGATTAAAGTATGCGCCCGTCATTACGACGGCACTTGTAATTACAGCGCGCCGTATCCGTTATTTGAACATTATTTAAGCGTATATCCACCCACGCGCACGAATTTTGCATGTTGTAAGTAATTAAATGTCCATCACTTCATGCGAAAAGGGGTTTCGGCGCATCCCCGTGTACGTGTAAAATCACTGATGAATTTACGAAATTAATGCGTTATATAGGTCATTCTTGTGTTGTGATTAGAAATTTATTAATGTTAACCGAATTTCACGTCGCGTTATTATTACAGAGATAGATATGCGAATATGAATATAATTTTCGGCGTATCAGTGAATGCATTATTAACTACGAAATCGGGATTAATAATTTCCTTCTCGCGTGTAAGCGCATCGGTTAATAAGTAAACAAAATTATTATGCTTTGATATCTCGTTATTAAATAATTTATTTATTGGCATTTAAGCAGTTATTACAATAAATATGTTATTTAACATGATATCGCCGAAAAAGAAGTCAATATCTTATTAAAAATGCAGAGCTTTACTATGTACGTTATACGTGTTAGAATACGTGTCGGCATGCATGCTGTTCATAAATCAATCTCTTGCAATAATTATTATGACTCTCAACAATTATAACCAGATTTAGGTAACGTAACTATTATAATGAGGACGAATCGAGGCTCTTGCGATAAATGAAATGGGCTATAATTATATTAACTAATTGTTAAGCAATAACAATTTTAATTCTCATTAAATAATGAGATTTGCATAATGGATTCTTTGGATAATACAAGAATGCAGGTAGCACGGTAGGATGAAAAATTATTACATGCTAAAAAAAAACAAAAAGCTGAGAACGTGTTGCGTGTTCTTTCTGATAACCGATAAAAATGCAATTAAAGAGATAAAAATGTAGTTAAAGAGGTCAATAATATAGTATTTAAAGAGATTGTAGAAAATGCATTGTTATATTAGAATCCGTTTTATTGTGAAGGGCCTCGATTTTATCGATGTAAAGCCCTAAATAATTAATCAAGTAATCATATGTTCTATGATTATCTAATAGGAATAAATTTTATTCTACTAACATTTTTAAATTGTTAAACTTTAAAAAACTTGGAGAGGCAAATATTTACGAACATTTTTAAATAATATTACTTTTTAATCATTTATTTAAATGCAATTTGTATCGTTCTTGCTATTACTATTAACGATTCTTCTGCATTGTATGGAATTATAGAATACGATATCATTCAATACTTTTATTACTCGTCGATACTATTCATTTCAATCCAGTATCGTGAAAAATTGTCTCTCAGAGCGATAAAAACTGGCTAGGAGACACACATAAGCGAGCAATGTGAAAAATTTTTAAGGAAGAAGAAAATAACAGCCATCGAGCTTCAAACACGAAGGATAGATTGAAATTCTGCAGCAGTTCGATTTTGTAGGTCAATTTATTATAGAAAATATAAACAAATATAAATTCTGTGTGTGAATCGAATTCTAACAATCTGCGGTGAATTTAAAGAGGAAATGTCGCGAATACCCGCGGGATATCTACGAAAATCTCACAGCCCCCGCAGCTGCTCGTTGAAAGTCGTGGAAGCAAGGTTGCGGGAATGACAAGAACTCGTGAGCAGGCACCTGACGGAGTTTTCAGGCGGTGCGCTTCTTATAGGGAAACAAAACCAGGAAATCGCATTGCCATTGGCTACGAACTTAAAAAGTCTCGTAGCCAGCTTATCGGGTTGCAAACTCTCAGAAATTTTCGGGGGAGCAGGAAATTGGCTGAACGTTGAATTTCCACGAGAATGAGAGAGGAATCTTATCCCTTGTCATGTTAGACGTATCTTGAAAATGGCTACGATTAGAGAACATTCCTGAAGATTTTGAAGATCTCGTAAAAGAAGACTTGCAGTTAAAATTACTTTTCACAATGATACTTATTTTTCTTTCTGCTTGATGCTTTTATAGAAAATCGATTTTTAAATTAAGAGATTCCAGGATATTGTATTTCTTGAGGCATGCAATTTTTATTCAAGCGAAAATTAACTATTAAATATTGTTATAATTTTTAGAAACCCATGAAATTTTTATACCTTAAAATTTAATCTTCTATTTATCATTTACTATTTTTTGCTGTACAGATATATTCAACAATTTAAATTAACTAATTTTGGATTAACAATTCAGTAAGATATTTTAATAAGACTTTAAAAGGATAATTCCCTTGTAAACTTTCGTCGAAATATTATATCTTCACGTTGAACAAAATATCCACTTGGTTACTCTCTTGAAAGTATAGGTGCGATAAAACACCTTTTATAATGCAATCCACTGCCGCTCATATGAATTCAAAGTAAATGCCGGAGCGCAGATTTGTTCCAGGATCAAAAGCGTCAGCACATTTCCTAACAAAAAAACTATTTACGCAAAGAAAGTGACTTTTTACCCTTTTTCGCCGCTTCTGTCACCATTCTCTCTCTCTCTCTCTCTCTCTCTCTCTCTCTCTCTCTCTCTCTCTCTCTCTCTCTCTCTCTCTCCTCTCTTTCTCGTTCTTCGTTTCTCTACATTCACTGTGCCGTCAGGCAGGGGGATGCAATTGAAGGCAAATGCAATTCCCGATATTAGATTCGCCATTCGTTCTCTATTCGAATCCTGCGCCTTTTCTTCTCGTATTCCTCTTGTATTGAATACCGTTCACCGAGTTTGGCCGGTGAATTATCGGTCGGTGTTTTCTGCATGACTTTGCGAAAACCATCAACGACCAACTCACTAATACCAAGCCGCATATAATAATAGTGCAGTTTGATAATCGCAAGTTCCGCGGAAAAAAATTGCACGCTTAAGTTTAAAAAAAATGTAATTAAAATTTATTTTCATTAAATATAATTAATAACTACGATATATTTAATTCTTCCAGTAAAAATTTTATGAACTAGGATACTTACGAAAATATTCGTGAACCAGTCATTAAAAACACTAATAACTTGATTTATGCATAGACACACATATAATTAGATAATTTGATGGTACTTACAAATTCTATTTAAATGTAAAATAGTTTGCTACAAGATATTTGCGAAAGTTCTGATAAATTTAATTCGCATACAAAAATCCAAGTATGCGTAATAGCTCGAGGGGAAACTCGATCGTGGGTTTCACCGTGATGTACGTGACGGCCCGTTACCCGTTGCGAAATCTATCGGCGCTAATGGATATACCTACATGTACAACGGGCGGATATGCATCGTCACCGATTAACACGGTTCTATAAGCCATTTTTATCGTAAGCTGTGTGTCCCTGTAGGAGCTTCCGGATCGATTTAACGATATTGAAATGACAGTTTTCGAATATTCCATTAACCGTGAGTTTCCGGACTAAGCGCGGTACCAGAGCAAGCACTGAAAAGTTGTCCATCATGCTTGTCCATCAACATCTCTATCGTTGGAATACACGATATACAAACATTTCGGTCAAATGTTAAATAAACAATTATTACTATAATAGTTAAATAATTATATGGCTAAATGTTAAATAAATATTAATTATCTAGATGACAGTATTGTCATTGCTAAATGACATGCTAAATACGACATTTCATACATTATATATTTAGATATTATCAGATTGCGGTTTCTGTCATGATACAAATCAGTTGGTAACACCACTATTTCTGTAAATTTTCTAAAGTTCTTAAAAATCTGAAGTACGTATTTCTTACTTTAAAATCTATAAAATACAATCTAAATAGTTTTTCTATGTGACTTCAGAAAATTATTGTACACAAACTATTCGCGTATAACGTTTCTTTCGTGTCAATCATCATTTTAGGTCAATCATATACGCTTGCAAAGAATATAATTCCGATGCATGTCGAAAGACATTGGGGAAATGAAATTGTCGAAATTGATGTTTCACACATCTCACACGTATACCCATATCATGTCGATCTACCCTCAATTACACATGCCAACCCTAATATCGCTTCAGTGCCATGCGAAGCCTAGATACCATGCGATCGTCATTACATGGCGCCTATGACTGACCGTCAGCGGCTGTGTTTCATGTGTGACCGATACACAGAAACGACGGTACGTTTAGTATTAGACAGACAAGTGTGGAAATTGCCAAATGCGACACGTGAGCTTCACATGGCTACTGTGATACAAAGGGCTGCAGTAAAGGGACATAATCTCCAATGTTTGAAACTCATGCGAGTGTTTAAGCCGTAAGAACCATTAATTGTGATACAAAACGATGTGATATACATATATTGTATATCTGTGATATTCTTTATTATATTGTATTATATATAATATAATTTATATTATTTATATATTATGCGATTAATAGAATTAAAAATCTATGTTTTATTTATCTATCTTTATCTATAATTTATTTAAAATTATATAAAAATTATATAAAAATTTATCTATCTTTATCTATAATTTATTTAAAATTATATAAAAATATCCTCCTTTCTTTCCTTCAATATTACTGCTAGAGAACAAGATAAAAATAGTTGAAAGTTAATCAAAGTATAATTTCGACTTTTATCAGAAAAATGTGAGAATTTTTTATGAAGAGACATTAATTTTAGTGCCGTTGGTGGTTGTGGTTAGCTCGATTTAGCCCAGTAATATCTCGAGTAATATCCGATCTTTTTTCCTCATTATTCTAACACTTGCCTGTTCTCTTTACAGTACGTCCGCTGAAGATGGATTTGGATGGAGTGGTTGGTCATGTTGTGCAGGGAACGAAAATTTTATTGCAATGTAAGGTACAAGCCGCACGACCCGCTGCCAATGTGACGTGGAAGAACGGGACGCACTATTTAAACGAAAACGATGAGAGATTCGAAATGTTTGAAACGAAAATACAGGAAAATGTAAGTAAAAACGGCAATATTGTAATTGTAAGCTGTAATGCAAGCGATTTTAGCATTAATTTAGACAATTTCTCTATCATCATTGAAAGAACTACATTTCTATATCTGTATCGTAGAATTATTTATTTATTGCTTTCTCAGAGTAGAGCTACAATTAAATACAAAAGTCTTATTTAATCATAAGACTATACTTGACATGCTAGTTTAAAACAGTTATTAAAAACCATTTGACAAAATTATTAAGTTTTTTCTTTTTAATAGAAGAAAGATAGATTTTTTTCATAAAAATATTCTTATTCGTCAAACGCGTTCATTAGATAGATAACCTGCATAGAACTCCTAATGTACAATAGATTCTTAATAGGCTTGAATTTTGCGTCGACCTCGGTGTCATTTGCATCTAAATAAATGTACAGGATAAGCCTGTTTGGTGGTACGCGACAATGAATGAGAGAAGCACTTCGCGAAAGTTTTGATTCAGTTACTTACTCGGCGAAAGCGCACAGACTCGCAAGTGCCATAGTAAACTTCACGGAACCCACCGGGAAATTCTAAATCGATCGATACAGCATCTATCGTATATTTTAATTCCCATTTAACGTTTTTGCGGGGCAACAAATTTTCGTGTTCATCCCGGGAAAAGTGGTGGAGTCGAAACGAATTTAGAATCTAGGAAGTTCGACAGTTTATCGATCAATGTACTTCTTGAGGCTTCTTTTTGAACTATATCCAGTTTTTATCAGGTACGATTTAGATTTGTTTTAAAACGGAATTTCGCGCACGAAAAAAAAACCGCATCACTTGCAATTTATCTTTCCATTGTTTTGTCAGGATGAGAATGATGGAACATATACAATTTCTTTTCATTCCACTTTGTAAAAACTGCTGGCGCTCGTACAATGGAAAGACGCCTCGCAGAAATCTAAAGAGAATTAAATTCCGATAGCTCTCATTAAGTAGAATACATTTTAAATTAAGTTTCAGTTGTGAAACAGTTATGTGAAACAAAATAATTTGGAAATGAGAGCGTCAAGGAATCGTCATTGACTTTCGAGTCACGTGGCCCTGTTTTATTCTCGACTTGTAAAAAATCAATTTCATGCTCGAACGAGTAGCTGCACGGCAGCAGCGGCATCGAAAAATCATTAGACCCCTCTACATGTCGTGTCGTTGCGCTATCGCGTATACGTATATGCATGCAGAAGTCGTAGGCGTCACGCAGCTATCATAAATCCATTACGGAAGTATCTGAATCTAAAGCCGCGTGCACGCAAAATGACTGTATATATGAGACCGCTCGCACCTACGTGATGCAATTAGCGCAAAAAAAACGTCGTCACAGTTAAAAGTCATAAGATAGATAAAACGACGTCTCGATAACAAAGGGTTCTTTATGTGCGAAAAATGTTGTCTCACAGAACAAAAACATCCACGTCTATCAATTTTCTTTATCCTTCCGCTCTCTTTGCGTCGGCGTACACATAAATTGAACTAACAATATTACGAAATATCGTTAGATCAAAAGTAAATGAGTTAAATACTAAATCAACACTAAAAATCGCTGTTTCACTATACAATGATTATCGCATGCTAGTAGTAACTTTTTATCTTGCGCGTAAACTTAATACATCGTAATAGCTTCACAAATAAAAAAATGCATTTGCTTGAAAAATATTAATATAAAAATAAACGTTCGACGATATGAAATAGCAAGATAACGCCTGCATGACGAATTTAATTCATTTCACGTGTGTTAATTAACAGTGTTTGAAGAAGAACCATCTCGTTGCGTGTCAATGTGTTGGCAAAGTTAACGAATCATTGTTAATTAAATCGTCAGTTCGCATAATTACGATTATATATTCCTAACATTTGCAATTCCATTTGATCGGGCTATCATAATCATTAATATTGTTTACTAAGGGAACCTGATTATGGAACAACCGACGATACGGCTAAATCCATTCAGGACATTGCACACGATAGCAAGCGGTATCTACGACAAGCAATTACATGCCACGAATTCCTACTGATATGAGCGCCACGTCATAACAGGATTAAGAGGATCACATTTTTAAGCTCGAGTACACTTTTCGCGCGAAGGAAGATATTACAAGCTCGCCAGGAGATGGCTTTACAACATTTTCTTGACAAGTGTTATCTCATGCTTTTCTGTACACTTTTATGGATTCTCCTAATAAATCAATTGAAGCTATATTTAGGGAAGAACATAATTTTTCTAGATTTTTAATTAATAAGTTGCTGAGAAGAAAAAAATTATGGAAAAAGCTATGAAAATGGAGGATATTAATATACGTAATTATAAATATTATTTATTCAAAATTTAATGCTAGATGTATCTTGGTTTAATTCTAATATAATTTTATACATAATTTAACAATTTTATAATATTGATGGAAATATTCATCAATACAAAAATAATCCAAACATCTTTTTTTTAATAGTATAATAATCTATTAATTAATAAATAATTTATTTTATATTTCTTAACAATATTTGGTTAAATTACATTTTTGCTGTTAATTTTAATTATACATAAATATGCCATTGATCAAATATAAATTTGATTTTTGTGTAATCACTTATTGTTGTGTTGCTTTAAATCAGTACACATAAAGTACGGATGATACATACAATTACTCCAAAGAAAGTGATCAGTTTTATCGCAAATGCGCAAATATATAACAAGATACACGTTCTCGTTATATGTGTCAGTTTGTTAGTGCATTTTCAATTGCACCATACAATTATTAAAGTTGCACAGAACTTTAAACGCGCGCTTGCGGTATTACGTTATTCTTTGCAAATTGGAGATTGATATCCAGCATTTTTAGTGAAGAGAGATATTCGACAGGGATCAAAAGTATCATGGAAATAGGATAACATGAATATTCTCAATATACGATGCGAATTAATTAATATATTGTAAATCTGTCAAAACAAAAAAATATTAATTTCTCCTATTTTTTGTATTACATTTTTTAGCTTAAAGATTAAATTAAAAATTTTTAGAACCTTAAACATAATTGCATGATATGTTCATATCGCTGAATTTAAACGATATAAATATTGAAAATTAGATACTTTTTTACTAATCGTTCAAGATCTTTCTGTTCACAGGAGGACGGTAGCTTTGAGACGATAAGTTATCTTGCGTTTACAGCAACAGTTTACGATAATGGCAAAACATTCAAGTGCTACGCCGAAAATTCAGTTACTCGCATAGAAGATCTGAAGCCAATGAAGGAAGCAACAACAATCGAAGTATTGTGTAAGTATCACAAGTTGAGATGAATTAATCATTACTGGCCAATAATTCTTTTGCAGCGATGTATTTGGTGATTTTATCAGCATGACACTTTTGCTTTTAATCCTTTTACGATTATATACTCTTTTATCCATTTATCTCAAGTACTGTAAGATTCCAATTTTTTTGAAAAAAATATGTATAATTATGTATATATATCTTTTTTAAAAAGAATAATCGCAAAGTGATTAAAATCAAAATTGTCATATGGAATCGAATTGGATTGACTCAGGAAAGATGAAATCCACTTTAATTTAGACAAACAAATTCAGAAATTTCACAAGCAAGTTGAATCAAATAATAACTGTTTCTATTCATTTCAAATAATGATAAAAGCGCACAAATTGTAATCCGTAATTTTTAATAGTTATAATTATAATTAATAGCGTTAAAATAGTGACTGTTGCAACAAGATTGCATTGTAACCCGAAATTCACACATTTCCGTACCACAGCAAGCATATTCTGCATCTACGGGAAACTGCGAACTACAAGAGCGGTTATTAACATTTGCATACACTTAGCCCTTATGAACTAAATCCTTTAAATAAATAACTCTATACATACCCGTTCGCTATTCATCAGCATAATACTATGCAAATTAACGTTGCCAGCGCAAGCAATCAGTAGAATCTTAACTTGTTGTTCGAATTCAAAAACTCGTTTCTTGTTTTTACAATATAAAACATAAAATTTACACAATCGTAATAAGATAAGCTGAATCAATATTTTAATATTTTAAGAATTCATTGTTTTAAAATTTTAATTAAGAAATTGTGTGATAGAACTAAAAATTATTTTATTATTTCTCTTCAAAGATTTCCGGTCATCTATATTTTTGTGCTCAAAGTCGACAACTTTCCGAAAATAGATCGTAATTTCAGCAGTGAAATAAAAACAAAGATATAAGTAATTGAAAATCTTTCAAGCTTCAATTTACGGTGCAGAAGTTAAAGTAAACGCGTTCAAAAGGAACGATCGAAAATGTTGAAGTGATAGATGTTAAGATGTTTCATAATTCAAGAATATTTTTCGTTTGACCATCTGATAAACATTTATCTTGTCTTTCTGAGAGATTGGCTCGTATAAGTCGCGCAACGTTTATACGATTTTCCAGTTGCATGCTTCAGTAAATCAACTTCGATACGCTGCAGATGAACAACTTCTTATATTGATATATCTGCGAATGCTTTTACAATATTTTCTTGTGATTGAATTTTCTTGTGATTTAATTTTATTGAAAATATAATTTTATTTTCGCGTTATCTTTAAAAGATACGAAATATCTTTACTGATATGCTGAAAAATGTAAATATGTTTACATCATAATTAACAATATTTTCACAAAGTTAAAATCATATCAGAAACTGATTATTCGGCAAAAATCGCAATCAAAAAAATTATTTAAAAAATTACACTATTTTATATAACTGACCAAGAAATTATTTCTTTTCATCCTACAATAAGTCTATATGCAGCTTATCTTTTTTTAAAATATCAGTTATTATGGATTTGACTCGTCTAACTCTAAAATCAGGAGTTACAACTTTTTTTTCATTGAGAACGTGATGTCTTGATTACGCGAGCACGGAAACGGACAAAAAGAGACGGACGGTTGTGTATCTCCCTGATGTTTCCAGTTACAGTGCGAAATGGCAGAGAAACTTTCGTTTTGCAGCCAGAACGAGGACTACCCATGGATTGGAAACGAGAAACTCCAGACATTGAGTTTGGCACGTTTCCAACTCTCTAGCTTGCATCGTGACAGCAACTCTCGCGTCTATGTATTTACGAGAATTTTGTTTTATATATCCCCTCCGTTTTCTAGGATCCGCGTTAAGTGCATAATATTGTGTGCCCGAGCACATCTAAATTTTACATTCAATTTAATTTTGCCTTATCTTGGACAAAAAACTATCATGAAGATAAGGATTTTTATGGCATAAAAAAAAAAAGAAAAAATTTTTACTTCATAAAAGAGCGAATTAAAAGCGCTTAATTCTTGAAGTAAAACAAGATTTCAAGAAAGATTAAACTGTCATTTTGCAGTCCATTGTTATACTAATACTAATATTATGGCGAACTGTTGGTTTAACAGTTAGTTTAACTTTAATCTTTCTGCATTTAAAATATTTAATTTTCAATATTAACTTGACAAATATTAAAAGAATTAATATAAATACGTTATTATAAATTGTACTAAAATAACACTTGAGAATAATATGAATTATTTGTTTTTAATTAAATAGACTTATTTAGTTATTACTACATTTTCTTCTCCTTTATTGAAATTTTCCTGAAAAATGTTGCATTTCTGCGATTAAATTTAGATTTTTGTTTGTAATATTCTGCACTGTTTTATGTTGCAGATTCACCAATAATTAAAATAAAGCCAAACAACTTAACTGTCAATGAGACAGACGACTTTGTAATATTTTGCGACTATGAGGCCAACCCGGCTACGTTACTAAAGGTGACGTGGTAAGTGACTATTACTATACAATGATATATACTAGCATAAATTAATCTTTTAAGATAACGATTATTTTTCTGTGGAAATTAAAGACTGGTACTGTTACATAAATTAGCATCAGAATTAAAGAAATTTTTGTTTTATTGCCACTGTTTTTACGTTCTTAAAATATAAATTACAGCTATTTTTTTCATTTCATTTGTCTCTCTTAATCGGATAATGCAGGTTACGAGACGACGACGAATTAGTGTTAAATGAAGAACATTATGAAGGTGGAATCACGGAACAAACAGCACTCATGGTAAAAAACGCGACTCCTATCGATATGGGTATTTACAAATGCATCTTAGAAAATAGTGCCGGCTCAACCACTTCCGAAGACGCCATACAGGTTTCAGTTTTTTGTACGTATCACAAGACAGATAACAGCAGCTAATCGTTGAATGTAATATAGAACAAATCGATAAAATCTAAAATCGCTTGAATCTTACGCGGATTATAAAGCTCCGGTTAGTAATAAATCTTAATCCGAAAGAATCCCATTGTACTTTCGGCGAAATCTTATCTTCTTATTTCTCGAGGCGGTAACTTTCAGCGGAGCGCAGTTTATCCTTTTATTATAGAAAACGACAGCTTCATTGAAAGCTACGCGATTACATCGGGAATAAAGTTGGGGAGAGAGTTCGGAAAGTACAACGTACTTTCGAACTCGCGCGAGATTTATGCCGGTGCGGATATATATATCCCTATTTTATCATGTAGATAAACCAGTGGTAGAAGTGATAATGGATCCGGAAACACCTGTGAATGAAGCAGATCGTCAGAACGTTTCGTTAACGTGTGAGGTCAACGCCGGTAATCCGGCGATATTGACAGCCGTCCGTTGGTACTTGGACGGAGATCTATTGAAAGAACTTCCGGACTGCTCAAGGAATAGCACTGCCATGACATCAAGCTCCGAGGAATCATCGGCGTTCTGTGACATCGATCCCAGCAAACTGCTGCTGGAATCCGTCGGCCGCACTTTCCACGGCAACTACTCCTGCGAGGGGAAAAACGAGGCTGGATGGGGACCGACCTCTCCGAGCACGTCTGTCGTAGTTTATTGTAAGTCCCCCCCCCTCTTTCTCTCTCTCTCTCTCTCTCTCACATGTCACTCATTCGTGTTATGTGCTGATGGAAGAAAAATTGATGCCTGTTATATTTCCACCTGTGATATGTTTTGTCTGTTGTACGCGTATTTCAAGTTTCGTACGTTTTCTAGTGATAAAAATTATTAATATTCCCGTATATTCTTGATCTTACATTAATTATTAATAGAAATTTACAAATGATATGATATTATACGTAATGCGCTCTCTCTCTCTCTCTCTCTCTCACTCTCTCTCTCTCTCTCTCTCTCTCTCTCTCTCTCTCTCTCTCTCTCTCTCTCTCTCTCTCTCTCTCTCTCTCTCTCTCTCTCTCTCTCTCTTTCGAGCTTCTGTAACATATTGTATCGAATAACATATTGTAAAAGCGGTCATTTATGGTCGGGACTAATTATTGCAGCGGTAACGATAAATTATCAATTGCGAACTTTATCTTGCATATGTACACGACCGATATCGTTTACCTACGATATCTTATTACATTAATCGGATTATATTTAGCGCGGTTACCAGTTTCATCCTCGTACTCTGCATCCTCGAAACATTTCCGCAGATAAGCCCGGCCCGGCATCGATAACGTACGAACCTCGGCAAGTGGTGAAGAGAAAAGCGTTATCCATCACTTGCTTCGTTTTGGATCCCGGCCGACCGAGGGTGTCGGGCTTCAAGTGGCTGCGCGGCTGGTACCGACTTCCAGACGAGAACGAAGCCACGCTCTTCATCGAGTCAGTTAATTTGGAAACCGAGGCGAATTTCACGTGTCTGGCTTACAACGAGGCCGGTGACGGAGAGCCAGCCACAACGTTTATCGATGTATCTGGTGAATGACATATGTCAATGCGTCTAAAACCGTATCCAGCAATTGTTGAGTTTCATGATGACATTTTAAAACCCGACCCAACAATGACTTATTTAAGAATTCAAATAATTTAGTTTATTTTGTTATACATTTAAAATGTCTATTTTGATTAAAATTAAATTTAGAAATTTTAAAGAGATAGAAATTCTGAATAATTTTAGACATCACAAAATATATACTGTCTTACCTCTTAACTATATTCGCGATCATTGCCTAATGTAATACATGTTTAATCTCGCGTTTATCGATATGTCTAATGAGTGACATATTTCAGTGAATCTAAAATCGTATTCTGCAATTGAGTTTCGTGATGATATTTTAGAACTAACAATAACATATTTAAGGATTCATAAATAGTTTAATTTACACTGACTATACGTTGCTTCAAAATGTTTATCTTGGTCAAAATAAATTTAGGTGTTCTAAAACTCGGAATAATTTTACATTACAATTAGGGTTGTCGCCTTATCTTTTATTAACTTTATTTGAACATTGCTTAACTTAGTATATATATATTCTCACGATAAATGTAATATAAACATTAATATTTTATATTAAACGGAGCTTTTCTATTCTTATACGCGCTACGTAATAGATCGTCAGACGTTTCTCATAATTATTGAATGACAAATTCTATTATGCTTAACCGAGAGTTATCGCTTCTCATTAGCGGCCCCGACGTTCATTAAGAAGCTGCACTCGTATCGCGGCTACGTCTACAACTCTCCTAACGTTAGCATGACGTGTTGGGTTGAATGCGCCCCGATCTGCAATATTTCCTGGCTGAGGGATGACATTCCCATGGACTTCTCGAAAATGAATCGATACTACGTGTCGAACGTTTATCATCCGCCCGACCCGAGGACCAGCGACTTCGAGAGCATCCAATCGACCCTTGTGTGGAATCTGACGGCCTGGCCGAACGGTCAGCTCGACCGTGCCGAGGATAACGTCAAATTCACCTGCAGGAGCAGCAGCAACGAGATCGGTGCGGGCGTGGAGAGTAGCACTCACTTTCATGTTGAGTGTACGTTTCATTCGAATCTTTCTTTTTTGCGCGGCGATATCTCTACTTGCTTACATTCGATTTTATAACGGTCCATTTATTTCGCGAGGAAGAACTATGAAAAGAACAAAGATCTTTTTGTTCCATGCTATAAAAGAGAGTTTTCTAAACTTAATGTTATACAGATATATGTGAAGAACGTTCGACTTAATATCGTTTAATCTTTAATATATTTATTGCAAATATAAAATATTGACGAGTTTCTATAAAGTCATTCAAGCACATAAAAAAAATTTTTATAAGTTAGAAAAACAAAAAATTTACAATTAAATAGAAGTTTTTTTTTATTTAAAATTATATCGTGCACAAATTTTTTATATTCCTCTTTATTAAAATATATACCTAACTAAATTGAATTTTTTATTCAAGTCCCCCCGGAGGATATCACAATATCGAAGAAGATAATCAATGTGATTGTGGACACGATACCGGAAACCGTCGAGTGCAGCGCGAAAGCGCGACCGAATCCGAACTTTCACTGGTACCGCGAAGGATCCACCGATTCCATTATGGAGGACCACGTGTTTGACTTGAAAGTGCCAGTACCGCGGCGCAGTAACGGCACTTACTATTGCAAGGCGTCGAATCGTCACGGTTCCTTGAATATTTCAATGATCATGAATGTGCAATGTACGTTCCACTGCACTCTTTAGACTTTCAAATGAATAATCGAAAAAACTTTTACATTTGTGCAGTTTACAAAAAGAAAACGTATGAAAAATATTTAATCTTGTTTATTCATTTTTCTAGATGTGTCTAGACACCAAGACATTTCTTTTTAAAGCAAAATCTCTGTATTTTTACATTCTTTTTAAAGTATCATTATTAATTATTCATTCTTCAAAAAATAATCTTAATGTTTTTTTACTCTCCGTTTTCAATGTTTAACGGCGATGTTATATTTTTCATGTAGTTAAACCGGAATGCCACATAGAGAAAGAACGATTCGAGGGCCACGATTACGTCATTTGCTCAGCCATCGCCAATCCGAAAGAGACGGATTTCACTTGGTCATTGAAGAACGAAAACGACACGCTGGACCAGGTCGCAGTAATGCGAAACGGAAGAAGTTACATGCTCCTAGATACCTCAATCACTAACTTGCGGACGTATGTGTGCGTAGCCAACAATACAATCGGCCATTCCGTAGCGTGTGAACGCGATATACCAGGTTGGTACCAGGAAACAAACTTCTCATTGATTTACTAATATTGCGCTTATATCTGCAGAAATAGCAACAGTATTTTCAGAAATATTTGCATAGATTATTAGAAAATATTGTCGCGTTTCGAAATTTTTTTATGATTAAAATGCAATTTTTCTATGATAGAAATGCAAAAAGAAACATATAAACATACGAAAATATTATTATCAGTATAATACAAAAACTTTTTTGTAGCGACCGCGCACAGAAAATTTGAAAATTTGAATTATATGAATGAAAAGTTGTTGAAACTAAATCAAAAAACAAAGTTTTACACTATTTATTATAAATGAATTTTACCCATACATATAATATACGATAAAATTGGACTTCTATAATAACATCGAGAGTGCAAAATAATTTTGAAACATATCTGCAATAATTAATCTTATACAAACATCGTTAAAACTACCACTGTTTCATAATATTGATAGTTCTTTATACGTATTATATTTAATAATTATTTAATATTAAATAATTATTTGCTTTTAAAGCACAGATTTGCAACACATTTATATAATTATTTGTTTAATTTGTAAGGTTGAAGATAATAACTTTTAATTTGCCAATCACAAATGTTCAGCAGAATTTATTGCTTTACAGCCCACCATGGAACTAAAAGTAAGTTGTGTTAATATCACTTCAAATTTTACATATAACATATATTTTTCATGTAATAATTATTTGTGCGTATATGTATAATTATTATTTGGTTGTTGCAACAATATGTTGCGACAATATGATATATTCTTATTTTTATCAAAAATTTAATTACGCGGTTTATAATGTAAATGTAATATAATATATCGCAATACACAAGTGCACTACGTAATGAATAAAATTAAAATAATAATGCTTTGTAAAATTTTGCATCTTGTCATAACGCGAACAAGAAATTCTTTTGTAGATTAGCTGACTAGTAGACATGAATTTAAAATGCAATATATATCGTCCTTTTCCATTATCTAGTGTATTTATTATCCGTCTATTTCAGTACACAATTTTAAATATTTTCTATAGTTTTAACGATACTTGATATATTTATCTACAGTAAAAATTATCATACAGATAAATGTATTTTTTTCATTGCTTATTATATCGCTTTTAGTATTTTTGTATCTTTCTCTCTTAGAAAAACAACAATGAAAATGTCTTTCATGCAACATTTAATATACATACATATCGTTTACATGACATTATCGATTATTGTACATTACAACCTATCGCGTTACAGGTCATATACCTTGGTGGCGTCAATTGGAGGGTAATCTGCTACTGATTATTATCGTAGTAGCGGTGGTCATGATACTAGTCCTAATACTAATCTGCGTGGCCATTTACATCGTGTGCCGACGGAAACGCAGCCAAATGAAATGTAAGTTATCTCTGATATATTATGTCATTATCCGCGATCATTCGTTCATCGTAGCGATTTGCATGACGTAGATCATAAAATGGGATTTCTTCGAGCCCTTTTCATGATGAATCGATAATTTATATAGTTATTTCGATAAGCGTGAGAATAGTGCAATTCTTAAATTTTCACATGAGAATAATTTATTTTGCATTCGCAAGAAATTGAATATTTCAAACAAAATTCGAATCTATGTTATACGAAATTTATTTTTAATAAGGCTTTGAAGAAATCCAATCCGACAATCTATAGCTGTTACTATAATTATATTACGACGATATATAATTGATATATATTACATGTTTTACATCTGTATATACATATATCCAAAATTTTTACATAACATAAAATTTTATCTGAAACTATATCCGTCATTCTAAATTTATAATTATTACAATTAGACACAAAAATAACATTGCAAACAATTACGATATTTCTTTTGTAATTCCTTACAATATATCTTTTTATTCCCGCTAGTAAAACGTATTGTAATATCTTCTCAGTGTTCACATTCTTAGTATATTATCTATTTCGTATTATCTTTGTTAATGTAAAAAATATTTTCCCATGTAGTTAACACACCAATTATTTTTTGAGTTTTTAAAATTATTAATTGATTATTTGTTATTTTTTTAAGAATTTAATTTGATTTAATAAAGCTTTTTAAATAATGATAACAAATAATGTCTTAAATTACGCGTTATCGTAAGTATATCATAGTTACTTTTATCACGTGATGCAAATTATTAAATTGTTTTATTTATATGGTATTTATATATTTACAGAATAAGTGCATTAAAAGAAGCATTTTATTTTTTTAAAATAAAGTTCTGTTAACCCAATTCGCGCAAACAGATGTAGATATATTACACATTGTGTACAATATTATATTACTTTACATAGTTTATGCTAAGTAGAATAAAAGCATGCTCACTATTTGATATTTCTGTATAAAGTAGCTAAACAACGTGAGATTTCCATTTAGATGGAAGTATACGTATATGAACAATTAAGAAAAAACACATGCTACTCTGCTATAACATTCGTTACTATTAATTCAATTTTAATCATTTTCTTTTGTTATAAATGTAATTTAAAACATAAATTATAACTTATATTATACATATTAAATATTACATTGCGATTAATATTAATTCTCTTTTTTTTAACATAATTCAAAAATATTTTAAACATAAAATTACACAAATTATAAATAGAAATAAATTAAACATAATTATTGTAAGATTTTTTTTACATCGAATTTGATCATAATAAGTGATAAAAAACGAAAATAGAGAATGTTTTAATATGGATCTAATCTGTCTGGAAAATGATTTAAATGAAAGGACGTCTCCAATTAAAATAAATTAAATTTATTTTAAATTAGTACTATTTATTATCTGAATATGTATACCTAAAAACATTTTATATTTATCGATTTTCGAAAGAGATTTTATATGATTGATGAATACATCATTTTAAGAAGAGATTAATATCAATGATATCTAATAATAAACAATGACATAAATCTAATAATAAACATAATGATACTTTTCATTATGTCAATTGTCTTTTATGATAAATATTGAAAATGAAACCATATCATAATAATAATCACTAATTTTGGATTACCAACACAGATTAATTTGAGTTCTTCGGTATATAACAAAATTCCAATCGTCATTGATGTTTTTGAATATGTATTACCGCATGTAAGAATTAAGAATAAGCATTAATTGATAATGATAGATACATGTGCAAAGTTTTTACCTGTCACTCAATATTATATAAATTGTTTGCTAGTTATTACTTTAAGAAATAAAGAAATAAACTTTTTAACATTCAAATACAATAAGGTTACAACAATTAGAGAAAATAATAGAATTTATTTTCAGTTTCTTTCACGGTACAGTTGCCATTTAAAGTTAATCGGTCCATAATAATTGAGGCACAGAATGCATTTATATTCGCAGTACTAATTAATTGCTGCAGTTTTTTTCAACTCGTTTCCAACTTTCCTGCGATTATTTTAATTAATTGCATGTAATTCTAACGATATAACTTTCAAACCAAACAATTCAACGATCATGTAGACATTCAATAGAAATAGTATAAATTAATATGATTAATATATATAAGATTATTATATTAAACTACTACGTTATTCTTTAGTGTTTGAACGTTTATTTATTTTAAATAAGTAAGCTAATATTTTTAAAACATATGTTTTAATTAAATAAAAATTGTCCATGCTGTTAAAAATATAAATTTACTTTGAATATTATATCTTTTTAATAGTTCTATAATGTATAAATTTACAAAAGTAATTTTAGCTTACAAATTCTTTAAAAAAAATACGTAAGTTTTGTCTGTAATTAATGACAGTTAATAACAGTAGCGTTATGGCAGCCAAGCATGTGTTTGTTCAGTAGTTTTCACTAACACGAAACTGATTCGTTTCTGCTCTACTTTTTAATTTGGACTTGCTAAACAAAACACAGACAGTACTCGGGTGGTCCAGCTGGAGGAACGCGAACAGTAAGTACAAACCGCAGCACACTGCGTTTTCTATTTATGTTGTTTTAGTTCAAAAATCGGTCTTAATTTACAAGCGTTGGGCTTTATTAGATCTGCATACAGACGCGATATAATGGAAAGGAAAGCTAATTTGCTAAGGATTGAATGCATTTTTTGATTTATCAAACACAAAGCTTTCTATAATTGGGTAGAATGCATGTTGTACTATTATGGTTGTATACAGCCTCTATAGAAGTACATACACACAGTTTGGAAATTACTGTTTGCATGTTTTCTTCAATAGATACATTCCATCGAGTGACTATACAAAAAGTTTCCCAATAATTTTTGAAATAAGTTTCCCCAATTGACAAAACTTTAGAAAAATTAATAACTTATATTTTTTAATTACATTGTAAGCAAAAATAATTTAGAAGAAGCATAATGAAATTATGTATATCTTGCGTATATATCATATAAATAAGATCATTACAGTTATTTCCATACAAAATGTTATATGCAACTGTATATAAATAATAATAACACTTATCAATATATTTAATTTAAAATATTTCATAATAATTAATAAAATATACATATTAAAAGTTTTATTTACAAAATTAAATATATCTATTATTTAAATTAATTGGATTAAAAATACTTTATAAATTTATAAAGTATTTGCAGGAATTCATTAATAGATCAGCACAATGCAAACATTGCAAATACAAATACACGCAATATACATATGTACAAACATTAGGCGCGTTATAATAGATCGTGCACTCATTGGAATGTAATCACTATCGAATTACATGTTTGCTTTATCATTTTATTCTGATATTGTCTCAATATGTCATACACTTATTTCTCTCATTAACTTATTAATAAGAGTAATATTTCGCATTAAACAGCTGCAATGGTCGATGACATGCATAAAGGGTAGTTGTAGAATAACTGGTTCCATTGGCCTTCGTGTACACGATAGTATGCAAGTTTGTCTCCGATCTGAAATCTCGCTGGAAGTGATCCTCTCTCTGCACACCTGAATACATATCCTATTGCATAATTTAACGACCACTTCCGGCTTACAATAGTGTACTGTCAACTTGGTACGAGTAAGGTAGGTAGTTAGTTGTTCACGAGAACGAACGGGGTGTTCTACACGACGGTCTTTCACGTGCCGCGCAGTTACCGTGTGCGGGATGTAACTTCTTGCATAATTCAGCGAAGAGAGCTTGTAATTGTTAATACGGCTTGTAATGACCATGCGACGTTGTTGGGGATATCTTCGGAGTAGTAAGGTAGGTGGAGGGTTGCACGGATAGGTCAAGTATTTCCTGTCGATCTTGAATGCCACTAGCTAGGCGCGTTTCGGCAAAATTCGGAGATTACATTAAATCACGTAGCAAAACGAAAGGGTGATCAGTTGCAATTTATAAACTCGCTTTATGCACAAAAAATGTAATTAGAGCTCGATCGTGTAAAAAATTTCCTCCGCAACTATTTATGAAGATTAATATTATCTTATTTTTCTACCTATCTATAGCCTATTATTCTAGGAGTATAACCTTTTATTGTTTGGAAAATTGCGTTGCAACCTTCTTGCAACGTTACAAGTTACAAAGAAACGCTTGGAAAATATTTTTAAACACCGACGCTCAAGGCCTCTTTACTACGATATTTTTAGAAAGAATACATCCGCATTTTTCCCATATCTCTCTCTCTCTTCCTTCCTCTGTCTCTCTCTCTCTCTCTCTCTTTCTCTCTCGCAGGTCTCTCATCGCATGCGCAACCTTTTTGATATATATATATATATATATATATATATATATATATATATATATATATATATATAGTGATATGGCGACGCGCCTTATCATGCAAGTCTACGAGCTGCGCACCGAGTTTACATTTAATTTAGTCCTTTCTCTTATCGATGTTGGTTCTACTTCGAGATATTATTGTATTTCTGCGAACGTTTACAAGGAGCCATTTGTAACGAATGCACAACGAGTCCGTCGCCGTGCGCTCAATAAACATGTAGTACTTTCCGGTCTTACGTCTCCCAAACGAAGTCGCTTTAATTTAAAAAAAATAACGTTTAGCGTATACATTTGATGAAACAAAACATACAAGTTTATTCTGCCGCCACGACCGGCCACGGCGCGTCAGTGATGTTTTATTGTTAAAGTACTGAATGATGGAGAAATCTCGCGTGACTCACAATAACAAAAGGGACTGCACTGTACAAATTGTTTCCCCGAGTCTAAACAAGACGTAGAACGATGCACTCTTTCCTGCATGGCATTTAAAGATATAGGAGTCAATCGCGAAATTGCACGAGCGTAAGATAGTATCTCTTGCGATTGCAAGTATTAGAATAATAAAAGAGTGTTCGATATTGAATTTTGAAAAAAATACATAACAAAAATGATCGGAAAATAATAATTAAAATTTTATCAGAATAATTAATATAACGAGTAGTAATTATAACGATCGTAAATAACAAAATAGACTGACGATAAAATACGCTTCTTGAAAAAGATCGATTTTTTTTTCTTCAATTATAGCTAGATTTTTACTGAAAAATATATCCTGCAAATATATATATATATATATATATATATATATATAAACACTAAAAAATATGTGATTGATAGTATCTTGATACATAATCCAGCCTGCACATGCCAAATTATACGGTTGCGTAAACGGAGCAAACATTAAACCGCTGCACGCATACTCTATTTCGTATAACGAGCGGGCGATAATTGTTCCATTTTCTGAATTAGCACGATTTCACGGTTTAACATGTGTACCCTCATTGGGTATCGGTCGATCTCTGGAAATGCGCAATTTCGCAATCACATCGTAACTTCTTCCCGTGCCACTCATTTGTCACTGCTCTGTGATAAATCGAACAAGAAATATGCTCACGTATGACATCGCGATAAGTCCCTTTTGATGGATTGCCGTCGCACTCATATCAGTGCATTTGATACACGTGCACCGAATCTCGGAAGGTATGTCGCCACCGCATGCCGTTCGCATTCGATAAATTATTTTACTTCAGATAGGCTTAAAGGTCCCGCAAGCTGGTCCGATTTAGCGGATACGAGTCATTAAATTAGTTCCAATACAGGCATGTGCACGCCGCGCACGTCGATAATTGCCGTCCACCGAGAGAAGTTTCGATCTACAAGCGATGTAACGCTGCGCAGCGACAAGCTTAAACGGGGCGTGCAATAAAACTGTGAAGTGCTGGAAAAGCTTCAAAACGGCGAGCGAAAACCATTGGCGTAACTAAAGATTCCGAAACGAAAAGGGCAGGAAAGAAATAAAAAAGTAAAAAAAAGTAAATAAGAAAGTAGAAAAGAGGAGGGGAAAGGGAAAAATGAAAGAGGGAACGGGGAAAAGAAATAATAAATAAAATCTAAAAGATAAAACGCGACAGGAAAAATAAGGAACGGATGAGCTAAGAAGACAGAGGAAAGGATGGTGACAGAGATCGACGTTGTTTAAAATGATGGGTGAAGGGACCTTCTTTAAGTTCATCTACTGGAAGACTTCGTAAACCTTGGCTACGTCACTGGCGGAAAATATACCGAATGGAAAACGTCGTACGACGAATCGTGCCAGAGCAATCGCAGTTCCCCGCGATGCAATCTTTTATATCTTACACGCGCTTGACGGCGATACTCGACGACGCTTTCCCGACCCCTATCCCCGACGACATTTTTCTACTGTTCTCCTGAGGACTTTGTTCCGCGCGGCTCCGAAATTTCGTGTACCAAAGTTCAAGTATACAATTCAAGTGGCAACTTCGATTTGATTTAAAAAATTGCGCCAGTTTTTCTTTAATTTTATAATATATATATTCATATTTTGTATAATTGCATAATTTTCAAAATCTCTTCGGCAGCTCCCCGAGTTCAATGCTAATCAATTTTTTAGCGACATTCGTGAAATTTACCGTTGAGATTTACTTAAAGACCATCTTAACTTATTCGAGAGAATTTATAATCGGATTAAAACGTGTATTGTTAAACCTGCGCTTCTTACAATTAGTATAATTAGCTTGCTTAATTACATTAATTATATCCCGAGCTCATTGCGCACGCAATGTCTGAAGCGAGCATAAAATAGAGGATACAATTCATTAAGCTTATATCTTTTATTTTTTACATAATTACAAAAATAAATTATCGCTTAATTATCACAGCTTATTTCAACAGAGATAGATTTATTCACAAGATTCAATATCGATCAAACTTCTGCTTTTATCAGAATTTCCTTATTTCGCGAGTGGAAAAGAAAGACAAACGCTCTTGTAAAACTACAGCGAGGATTTCTCTAGCACCGAGATTTATTTCCATCTTTAGATCCTCTGATCCCGTCGGAGACACGACACATCACGCAGTGTTCCCCATTTAGATAATGTAATTCGGGATATACATATGATAGCTGAATGCAAGAACGCAGCATTGATTTTTGAAAATAAAACATCACCGAGACGCGCTTAGAGAAAATTTTACTTCACGGATGGGTTATTTTGATACACAAAAAATACACGCTCATTTATCAAAACTTTATAGCATTTTGTTTAGAATATGGAACGGTATACTTGTTGAAAAAAATTGTAAAAAAGCATTATTCATTATCTTGCCAAATGCAATACGCTTGACCGCTCAGCAACTGATTTATCTTTCTACTCGCTCTGTCGCTTATTTGATCTTTCGTCTCTCCCGCTCATGCGGCAGTCAACTTCACTCGAGAACTCTCTGGTCAAGTGGGATAATTGAGATCCTTGAATAAATGGGACGATGCAATGATTTTCTAATGATAAATTTAATAGATGTCACTTCCCAAAGCTTTTCCAATGGCTATTAAATGTACTAAATACTCAGCACCAGCAAAAAAAAACTCGAGATGAAAGAGAAATGTGAATTTAACTTTTGTCAGAAAAATGTACAAATTTTTAATATCCTGAATAATTTGCGTTGATATCAAGAATGTACGGAACATTCTCTTCTTTTATGCGTCCAGTTTTATGCGTTGCACCTTACTTTGAAAGCCTCTCGGGTCAACGCTATAATGGATATCTCATTTATCATTATAAGGTCGACTATAATGGATACCTATCTTCTCTCTAATTTTATCACTGAGAATTCACTGGCGTCGTCTCATTTACCCGTCTAGCTCAATTATCCTATGTGACCTCAATCGTTATACAGTCCAGACGGTGGACCGCCCAGTCCTACAGCGTCCTCGCACTCGGTGCAAAGCCCGGTGCAGCCGACGCCGGCGCCGAGGTGGCCCTTGAAACCGGGCGTGCTGGTGCACATCAATCGAACTCACAGCCTGCGATCCGGCCTGAGCGTTCGCGCGAATGAGGCTAATCTGCGTAACGACCTAGTGGGCAAACATAACGACGAGCCGCTCAGGCAGAGGTTCCTCGACGAAACGTCGTTGTCGACGATCGGCTGTAACCCAACACGGGCGGTATTTCGCCGCGGTAGGAAAGATCAAACCGCACAGAGGACAGCCAGCATGACCAGTCTGAACGAGGACGGTATGCTCGCCCGGGCTAACAAGATAAAAGCCATGTTTGGCGTACAGCTCAAAGAGCAGGCCACCTTACCCGGTATATCCAGAGAAAAGACAGGTAAGAGGAGTAGGAAAGGAGTCGAGCTATTTATCCGCGACTTTGTGAGGTGTCATCCGACGTTAACCCGTTTGTATTTGCAACTACCTGGAAAATGTCGACTTGGCGCGAGAATATCGAATTTGACACCTTAAAGCTATTGAAATGAGACGAACCCTTTTGAATGTGGCTTTTAATTGTATAAAAAATTATATCACGCTTACAACGTAAGCTAGATATATGGTCTCACACTAACGGATGCAAATATTTGTCAGTACAAATGGGTTAGACAAACGGCTCTTCCGAAAGTCAACCAAATGTACCTCCGTTCTGCATTCACATGATGTATTATTCCAACACAATGAATCAATAACGACCATTTCTTGTAAAAAAATAATAACGCTTTTGAGAGCTGACGATTGTATTCTAAATTTTACAAACATAGTATACTAATAGTAACATATTTTATCGATATCTTTGTTATATTATGAACAATACTATCCAATTATATCTCGCCATTTCAAGACATCAAGGATTTTATTATGCATTTTATTTTGCATATTAGTTGAACTTTGTTCCGCGTTACTTTCTACAATTTTTTTATCTCTCCGGCTCTCGTCACAGGTAATAGTAGACCTTATTGTTTCATCATTATACCTGTAACTTTTTCTTCGCAACTTTTTACGCGCTTTTATGTTAACATTTCAGTTAATGAAAACATCGCCGTGTTACTGGAAAGTATGTGCGTGTTTTCTACGTACGTCGCAGACGACTTTGAAGCCTCATTAAGCATACAGCTGCGTATGTGGCATGTAATTAACGTTCTAACTTTTCCACGCTGATGCCAGGAACTTCATGTTTCAGGGAATGTTTAGCCTTACTATATCTCGAACAATGCTCTTGTTCAAGAGCTTTATTATTATTACTTAGTTTATAAATGAAAAAAAATGAGAATATTTAAAAATGAAATTTCAATATACAATTATGCATATCAAAATTAAATCTGCGTTAACAGGTAGATGTTGGTAAAAAAATACGCATTAAATATCATTCATCTTAAATTTAGTACAAAAATATATGCTCACGTACTTTCCATTAGCGCAAAAATATTAATATATTTAATGATATTTTCAAATATTATGTTCTTTTTGTAATACAAAGTATACTTTAGTATGCACATGCGAATTTTATACGTACATTAAAATAATTTATTATTTTTGATACATTTAAAAAAAAAGGCTTTTAAATGATTCTCTTTTCATTTCTTTATTAAATATATAGAATATAATATGTTTCATTTAATTATTTCGTATCTAATATGCAACATATTTTAAAAAAAAAAGCAGAGAAATTAAAGTTATAAGAACAATCTCTAGATTTCCTAGACACACACGCACACATAATTTACAATTTTTATATATAAAATGTTTCATTCTAAATTGCAAGAGAAACGTAGAAACAAATTAATTTCAAAAACATCATATAATCAAAGTCCCATTTAAGCCTTTTCATCTATGATTGTTTCTTGACGATTAAAATTTAATGTGAAACATTCGTTCCACTTAATTCTTAATGTATTCTTCTAATATACGTGGAAATTTACGTTTGTGCTTAAGCTGTCGCATGAAAGGAAGGCTTTATGTGTTTGTGATATCGCTCGTTGTTGATTGTATGTCCCTTAGCTGTGACTTACAAGAGAATTGTGCCGCGGCAACGGATATTGCACGGCGCGGAACCGACCTACGAACCGAATCGTGGCAACGTGTCTCGTAAGCGAAAAAAACCCGGAGCAGGTACGTATAAAAAGAATTTTCATACAACGTGCATGCTTGCGACTATATTTGCTCGCATACTTTGACTTAAAACCCTTCCCAACTTGTTCTTTTTTATCTGCAGATTTCTCTTCTAAAAATTATGTGTTACTTTATGGCTGTACACGCAAATACATATTCATCATCGGACAAAAAAGGATATACAGAAAAACAGAGATAACACTCATACAAACATATGTGCGAATGCCGCAGTCGTTAGTGTACGCAATATAGAGGGATATTTAGCTATAGGTGATAACATACGCCGCACGCAAGAATTCATAGTTCCGCATAAAGTACACACAGCAATCGGCCACATAAATTTCACTTATCACACAACAACTATTAATCACAGATGTTATCGATTTTCTGATTTATACCGTAGCTATAATTCCGCACGTTCCTTCTGTGGTAACGTTCATCGCGATATTGCTCTCGATCTTTTTCACATTATCAAAACTATATGAATTCTCTTATCATGCACAACGTCAAATTCCTCTGAACAAGAGGATGTTGATGAGTAGACAATGACAATTATCAACTACACATTACATTATTACATTATATTATTCTGCTGTTCATGTTTCAAGTGAACAACATGATTATCGTACATGTATAAGAAAAAAAATAGAAATATGAATTGGAATCTCAAAAATAAGGCGTGTATTTCAAAGATTCGGAATGCTGACGTTATAGAAATTGTATTAATTAAAATTAATTGCTTAAATTTTGTCAATCTCATATCTTCATTGTGGAATCCAATTCGGATTTGCTATCCGTTTGAGGCTTTACGATTATCTCGTTACACTGTTCTACCTTTTATACTCTTTTTTTTCTAACTAGAAAAAAGCTCATCGTTTTATTGGATTAAGTCGGAATGTGTTGGTGGAACACAGTTCCTACAGATCGTCGGGTTTACCATCGTCGTCGACAATTTGCCTCGTGACAATTTATGCAACGTTACTAACATTCTCTTTTTGCAATTGCAGATCCCAATCAAGCCGCGAATAACAATCATGTGAACAGCGTGTCGGAAGTTCTTCCCGACTCCGGGACAAAGACGTTCTACGAAAATTTACCTTTCCACGGGATTCAAGCACCACCTAACAAGGTTAGCATAATTTCATTATTTCATAAAAAAAAACAGCATTTTATCAAACCGCATGAGCTAGACTCAACTTTGCAACTCTTTACTATTATCGCGATTGTTGAAAAAATAATGACGGCAAACGTCAGTCGCAAAAAAATAAATCTGCAACGTATAAATATTAAAACTGAGTATAATTGTTTATATTAAAATTGAATATAAAACTGAATTATAACTGAAAAATAATTGTTTGAATTAAAACGTAAAAAAAGAAACATATCAAATCAAGAATATTATCTCTGACATTTAATTGATCTTTGACTTTCGTCTTGAATTGCTCTGGAGAAACGGCACGATTCGAGAGAATCGCATTGAGCGAGCTCGAGCAAGAGGACTGATACCCTCTTGATGCATTTCCACCAGTTAGCCAACCAAGTTTCGCGAACAGTTCGTCGATTAACGGTATCCCTTTCTGACCAAATACGTTCGAGAGGTGATAGCAAGTGAAATGCGGTGGAAGGCCAAGAGGATAGATATTAGAGCGACCCTTCGGCCGTGCAACTCCTTCGCTGCTCGAAGACCTTCGGCACTTAGAAGTGCCTTACTGCTCCGACATACGGTTCCTCCGTATTGCTTCACTTTGTAAGAGTTACCGAACTACACCAAAACCCATTTCCATCTTTATAATGGCCATAATATTACTTCTCAGTGAGTTTCCGAGTCATCATTTCGCAATTAAGAGGCTGTAGCTCAGTCCTCAGGCTCACGATATTCCGCCTTATCGAATTACCGCACGAGTGCATCCGTCATCCCTCTTTCGCCTTCTTTCCACCTTTTTTTACGAGCGCGCCCACCCACTTTAGCCTGCTGCCTGTTATCGCGGTTAATTGATTCACCGAGCAGACGTTTAAATAATTAATTTCACCATTTCACAATTGACTTCCTTTTCTGTTTGCGTTTGAATAATTAGAGTCGGAATTAAGTCTTTTACGTGCCAGAAGAGCCGTGAATCTTCCGAGGTAATAGATTTTGCGTCAAGTCATCTGCAAATTGTGCACATGAAGCAATTATACAGAGAGAGATCTCAATAGTTAGAATGTAGAAGCGAATTTCCACGTCCTGTGTTCATAGATATAGTAAAATATTATATGTAAACTGTGAGAGAAAATTTATGTATTGGGCTATATGAAAGAGAAAGTACTTCATTTTCTATGTACTGAAATACTCCTAATATTATATGACCTATTATTGTCTAACGTAAGCTCCTTTTGCCTTACAAACGTATCCGATTACATTGTATAGATCTTTACAATGCAAATTTTAACCGTCTCAAGCAACCTCAGCGCATCCCGTTCCTATTGAGCGCATAAATATATCGTTCTCTTGAATCGTCAGGTATTCTACAAAGGATATTCTACTTCTCGTAGCATCAATCCGACTCAACGAGCATTACGAATTCTTTGTACTCGGATTCCATGATGATAATACTGAATCGATATCTTAACCCGACAAAGAGAAAGCAATTCTCTAGGACATATACAATTATGTTATACGTATTTATATGTTTGAAAGGTTTAGAAGGAATTTCTATCCGCATATTTATACATTTAAAATTATATTATAATATTCATATTGAGAGAAATTGATGGAAAGATAGAAATAATTAATTATAGCGACTGACAATTTACCGTCATTATTTTGCAGTAATAAATATATATATATATACATATATATAAAATATAATCGTAACATATAATCGTAGCTCGTCAATCTAGTTGCAAATTTGAGGTTCGTAATCGCACCGCTTTTAGCAATAATCGTACGAAACCGATATTGCTGAAATGCATGTCGAATGAAACATTTATTCATTCAGTACATAATCAGAGCGTTTCATTCGTGTGAAACTTTATAATGATATTCTGCACGCAACAAAATAATAACTGCAGATCAAAACCAGAACGTTTTAATCAAAATTAATACACACGCTTCTCTAAAATGTGTTATATTGACGCATTGATCAGTTTATATTTTTTTTCTAACTTTTAAGTACTTTTTATTAATTACTCAAATATTTTCGCACTTCGCACTGGCTGCCTTTTCTTTACTGCTTGTTACGTAATTTACGTGCGTATCCGTAAATTGTGCAATAACATTCTATCGATTGTCTTACAGATAATTGCAAAACGATAATTTAACAGTTTAAAATCGCGGGGATAATTTGCCAATGAGAAGTAAACGAAATTGTATTAATTCTTAGCAAGTAAGTGGCTATGCTATTAATTCTTTGCGTTGCCTCGATACATTTTTTTGCGAATTCCCGGATATTTTTATTAGCTATAGGAAGTCTCATAGCCCAATCAATATAGCGGAAAAAAGAGCACCATGGCGGACAGGTAATTCAGTGCTGTGCGAGTGTAACAAGCATTGCTACTTTGGCAGAAATAAATTCACTGTACGCTTTTTGTTTCTTTCTATTTTATTTCATTTTATTCGTGCTCACACTAACGTTTTCTAGAAGAGCCGATTGTTGCAATGAGTTTCCAATAATTTGTGTTTTATAAAATTACACGAATGACTGCGTGATTTTATTTTCATCAAAATCGATATGTACGGTTTTGTGTCGATTAACGTTCGAATTGCTTTCAGCATTTAATGAAAAATAACATTGACATCACTTGCATTCTTCATTCAAAGAACGTAATGAAATTCATTTTGTCGCATATTCGATATTCGTTATAAAAAGTCGCCGTAGATTTATTTCAATCTATATCACATTAAATTTTATTATACAATAAAATTATTTCAATGCCGCTAAATCGGCTATTCGTACAGATTGTCCCAAAAATAGTGTATTTATACAAATCTATTAAAAATTTGGCTGAAATGAATAAATAATTTTGCATTGAGTAACAATCCTGTAAAAGTAATAATTGTAATTTATATTTCAACCTCTTTGCCATCAAATGAATTATGAGCTCATGAGATAAACTATAAGTAAAATGACACAGATTCTATAATTTCTGAAACAGTAAATAATAAATGTTAAATATCTACTGAGATAGTTACGTATATAAGTATAATTTTAGCTTTTGTTATCGCTCTTTAAATAATTTTCGAATTGAGTTGTGATTTTTGTCTTCAAATAGCCCATCCCGTAACTTTCAGATATACTGAACTAACTTTGTTTAATGGAAAATATTTTCTCTTCAATAACAATCATAAACGCAAAGCTCATTTTGGTAAGCGCACCAGGCGAAATTAGCCGAACCGATTTACCTAATTCGCTAGTATTCACAATCCGCGCGCAATCCGAATCAATCAACGTGTAATTCAATGAGAGGCAATAATAAGCACTGTTGCTGGCATCGGCCACTCGATAATCAAAGCCGCTGCCCCGCTGGATGATTGTCCTAACGTATCGATAATAGTACGCGCCATTTTCCAAGTGTTGTCGTGTTATATTTCAGTTAACTGTAACTACTTTAGTCAACTGTAGTTATTGTTACTGGAATGATATTACTGAAGAAATTTCGATCATTTATTAATTTTTATCCATATGACAAAATTTTAATTTTGGAATTCTTATCGAGAAAGTTTAGATAAATATTACGCTTTTCTTACTCAGTCTTGATAATTCGTACAATTTAGTATCTTTTTTCTGCGTAATAAAAATTGAAGAGAATTATATCAAGATCGATATGTTAAAAACTCTAGTCTCACAATTTCTCTAGTAAATTATAGCTGTCGACACTGAGTAGCAATATTGTGAATAATAACTATAATTTATATCTTCGAATCAATGAATCGTGAGATTATAAATAAAATATCGCAGATTCTGTAATTTTTGTGAGACAGTAAATAGGAGATTCTATTTACTACATGTATAATTTTTAATTTCCATAGTCACGCCTTACGAAAGAAAAAAAAATTTTTTTATTTTGAAATTGTTCTCAAATAAAGTTAGGAGAAGATGGATATTACAGTTTCTCCATTCGTAACCTGATAAATCATATAATCCTATAACTTGCATAATAGAAATCGGAGAAAATTATGTTGGGAACAATATGGGATCGATATATCGATCTTATTCTAAAAATTTCTCCAATAGTTTACAACACAATATCTGTCAATCTGTCGTCGCGGAACATAATCTCGTTACAATCTCCTCGAAACATCGTTATCAAGTGCATAACGTTAGAATAACTTCCTCTTAATCGTCACAAGGAAGGAACGTAACTATATCAGTAGTACTCGTCGAAAATGCCAATAGCAACTCAGAAATTGACATAGATTGCCTCCTTATGTCCTACGGCGAGGAAACGCCGTAGCCGCCAATCTGCTGTACGAAGACCGACTTCGGCGTCATTAATTAAATCATCGCGATCGCCGAAACGTCATTACCCTCGGGAGTAAGGGACCGTCGGCGCCGGCGATGCGCGATAATCGAACGTTAATCAACGCTACAACCAAAGCAAAACAAACCGAACCGAAGGCCAAAGGACTATGTGTATATGCGAATGGCCACTGGCTGCGTTTTGTTTTAGTTGGTTACTCCTAAGTTTGCCCGAGTTTCGGCTTTGCATGGCACGTTGCATTCCGTCACGACCTCGCCGTGCTCCTCGCGGCCACCCAGCAGAGCTGTCAGTCTTTGCGACGGCAGTTCCGGCTACGAGTCGACCATGAGCCACCTAGGGCCCCACTACAACGTCTACAACGTGCCCAGGAGCAATTCGCCGGTGCTTAAGTACAACACCCTGAAGCCGCGTCGGCGCAAGCAGAAGCACTCGCAGCAGTTCTACTCGTTGCGGCTGTGCAGCCGGCACGAGCACATCCGCAGGAAGTACGAGCTATACGCGATACCGATCTATAAAACGTGCCCACACAGGAGCGACAGCACGGCCACAATCGCGACGATCGTCCGCTCGATGGAGGACGCGCCGTCCCTGACCCTGAGCCGAGGTCGATCAGCGTCGATCAGCCTGATGAGCCGATCGGCGCCGTCGACGCCGATACCGCCGTCACCGTCGACGCCGCCGATACCAGCGCCGAGGACGCCCAAAAAAACCGACCCGTCCAAACACACCTATCAAAATGTCCCTCCCCCCGTTTTTCCACCGAAAAACGCTTCGTTGCCTAAGCTTAAGGTTTGTCGACTACTGATGATCTATAATAGGACCCCCCCGCATCCGACGACCCTCGTGGACGTTGCCATGAGCGAGCTTTTCGCCAATCGTTTCTCGATCAATCCTGTCGCCATTCGCTCGTATTGTCGATTACTTCTTCATTCATCTTAATATTAATAATTGTGATTTTTTTATGCCATGCCAGTCAAATTTTTAAAAACATTTTACATTTATAATTTTTAACACTAGTATATATTTTCTCTCATTTACAATTTTTAATTATGAATAATTATTGTTAGTAACAAATATGATGCATAACAGAGAGAATTGAAAGATACATACAAGAAACAAGAAAAAAACATATATATACGAGTTTAGGAAAAATGTGTGAATTCAATATTTCTAAAAGCTTTGAAGCTTTTTGGAAATTATTTTGATACATATACGAGTTTTTCTCAGCCATCAAATATTGCAGTTCATCAAATATTGCGACCGCAACACAATGCTCTTTACAGGTATGAAATAACGATGTTACTTCAAAACTCGTGAAGAGAATATACTTGCGATGAGAGAAGAGGAATATATAAACTAACAACTTGTACATTTATTTTGATCTGAAATACAAATTATAATGCAACAAGAAACATATCAAATTCTATTTAATTTAGTAGACTCTGTCACATAGTTTGATTGACACGGCATAATAATTTTATTAAGCTTCTAAATCAACCTTTCTCACTTAAAATACTATAACCTAATATAAAATTCATTTTCTTCTATGTCATCCAAGTCTTGTTTATCTCAGGCATATATTTAATTAATTAAGGATGAAGACATTTCGAACAATGAAATAAAACAATTCGTTAAAATTAATAATGATTACCATGTAGCAATTATAAGTAGAATACAAAATTCGATAAATGGCCATATCCAATTACGCAATGTTAAAACCACACTGGAAATATCTATTTGTAGTCAATTTATAATTAGTGATATAATTTCATTTTGATTAATTTGTTTCCCAATAAAATTTGAAAGCAAAATTTCTTTCACTATTTTTAATGTATTAATATTTTCCATAATTTTAGCAATCTTTACGATTCATTTATTTAGAGTCTAGAATTTTATGTTATTCATTTTATTTGTAAAAGCTTGAAGATTTTGCATATAATTGTTATTGTATTACCAATTTTAATTTGTTGCAATAGTCACGTATATGTAATCTGTAATAGAAAGCATTCCTCCATGTAAATTCCCTTGTCATCGTATCTTTGTTACAGCAATTTAATTATAATCTGAGTTCCTTAAGAGTATAAACTTGTAGCGACTTATGAGCACCATCATGGCATTTTACAGATTCTCACATCAGAAACGTGATTGCTCTCGTAACTTCGTTAATCAAACTATTTGTAATCTAATCGCAAAAGTTGCTATATGCTCGAGGTAAAGCGGCAACGTTCAACGAGCGAGACGTCAATCCATCCCCTTTCAAGCACCGAGTAACATTAGCATCTCGCGCCTACTGCATGAGTACGATTTACGTGTCCGTAATAGATATAAAACAGCAGCTTCTCGAGCAAGTAGGAGATAGAGTTGCTGGAAGCCGAGTTATAATCGGAAATCATATTTTCCCTGCTAAGCTGGATCCGGGCATCTATGTAGCGACCGCCCTTGTGCATGTTGGCCGCGCGTCAAGTAAGTTTCCACTGTCACACACGCTTAACCAATGACACGAGCTCTCTTTATTGTTTCGAACACCGATAAACCTGGGATATTACTTCGAGGTTCTCCACAATCATTTTCACGGCGTGTTCGCTCCGTCGTTTTCACTCACAATAAAAAAAATCCACGACGCGACTCTGCAACGGAAATATCTTCGCTTCTCGATCTGCAATATATAAAACTCGCACAATTCGTTCATCACACTACACCGGATACAGATAAACCGATAAACGCAGTCAACGAGAATTTTTCGAGCGCGCGATAAATATGCAAAATCCATCGTGCAAACAATAATTTATAAATCCAATACAGAAAATGCCTTAAAGTGTATACACTTTCAGTTGCATTCTAGTCTTTAAACATGTGTTGTACTTGCACATTAAATTTCCATCTACTGATAAAACCTACCTAGAGACTTTAGATATGTACACATTACATACAAAGCACTCTATATGTGCCTCATATCTCTCATGCAACGCGGTGTGACTTGTACAGAACCCCCTTCTCCCGATATGAAGAAACCGAGAAGTAATATCTCAGCCGTCCGACTTTCTCATGCACACTCTACGTCGCGTTAACCACTCGCGTCCCCGAGTTGCCTGGTTCCAACTACTAACCGTGCCTGTTGCAGACCGACAGCCTATACAACTACAAAGAACACTACCAGCAGCAGCATCGGCAGGAGATGCAGCAGTACAGCTACCCCTTACCGAGCAACAGTTCGAACCAACTAACACTGCCACTAACGCGCAGCCTCTACCATTCCTCGATAGTTAGTCCCCTGCAGACCTCCCACGTCCACACTAACAGCAGCCGGCCGTCCACCCTGATGCACCCTGAGGCCGCCACCATTGGCAACCACTTGCCTGCGGTGCATCGGGACGAAGAGCAGCAGCAGCAATCGAATTACGGCAATCACGACACGAGACAATCTTCGTCGCGTCGACACGCGACGAATCGGCGGAACGAGCGTAATCGGAAGTACCGGAAGCACGAGCGAACGTCGAGCGATCGGAGCAAGTCGAAGCAAAGCCGACAAAGAGACAGAGACGCTCCTCTGCGGCACAGCAATGCCTCCTTTGTCGACACACCCGACTGCGAGACCAGCTTCCACCAAATCCCGGATCTGGGCGTGACCGAGACGACATACAAGATCGCGTATCCGCATTACTACGAGGACGACATCGCGGAGTGCTCCAGCGACTATCACAAACCAAACTCGGCGATGGCGCGTCAGCAGCAACAGCAGCCGCAGCAGCAACAACCACCCTCATGGGAACACCAATCGAATCGCTGCACCAGCAATAACACGCCTCAATTCGCAACGGACGCGGGCGACGCGAAAAATCGCAGCAAACCGTCAAAGACGAGACTCGGCGACACCCGCAGCATACCGTCCGCGCCCACGATAATGCAGTACGCCGAGTTTCACTTCCGGGATGTCGGTCAGGAGATCGATGTCTAAAGGTTAGTGATCTTGCCGGTGCACAGCGGATGCGCTTTCGAAGAACGCGGGCGATCGCACTTTTTTTTTCCAAGGAATGCCACGGCAATTTGTCCCGAGGCCCCGAGGCTCGGTACGCGCTATTACATCCTAAAGGTAAACGCACCCGCGCGTGCTGAACACAGATTTCTTTGAGATGTTCTCTACGTACGTCGTATTCAAAGGTAGGATAACGAATTAATATATTATCTCTTCATTTTCTCTTCCACTTTGTTATCTAATTCGTCAAATGTCCATGTACTTCCTTCTAATCATTCTAATATCTTGACTTTTTTTGTCTTGATCTTGAGCTGCCTTTTTATATTGCTTTTACATCGATTTATTTGCATTTGATTGATTTTCAGGTACGGTTTTAAATATTTTCTTCTTCTTGCATTTGAATTAATATTAATTGGTTACGCACGGCATATCAATTCTGTGCTTTGATAAATCGGAAGGTAATTTGATACACTGTGGGGAAAAACTCGCATATTTTACATATCGTATAACTTTATATTATTATAATGTAATTTATAATTAATCACATAACACTACACAATGACTCTTATAATAACATCTTTTTCAATATCCTTATTTTTTGATAATATAGACAGCATGGTTTGAGAAGTTGCGAAATAGAAGCATCGATAATTATACATTATATATTTTATATACATTTATATATTTATATGTACACGTACATTTTTATTGAAATTTATTTTTAAGTTAAGTAGATACTATTCAATTTCTTTCTAAAAAAATCTGTGTACTTTAAATCAGTACAATACTATTAAACTTTAAGTGTAAAATGACAATACTGAACGACATAAAGCATCACTACAGGCTACAAGATCATCTATACGACTATCAGTCTTTGTCACCTAGGAACATTGTGTGTGTGTTTTCAATATTTAATTCAATCAAAAAGATATCAAATCTATAAAAAAAAAAATGGGTGTATATTTCTATGAATTTCCCCGCACAATGAAAACCGTTCAGATTCGAAAGATTAAAAAAATCGCGCGTCAGTTTGTGCATCCCTATCATAGAAAAACTTCACAAAACCAACAATAGAACGTACATGTGCGATATATTGATTTAGTTTATAGAAAGCAAATGATCTAATACGATAAATCTAACCCAACGCAAAATCTCGAACGGAATATCCCGAAAAACTTGAACAATAATATCAAATTGGTATTTCCTTCAAGTTTGAAACTATCGAACTTTAAGACATTCTAGATATAGATATGTACACAGTATATAGACTGCTGACACAGTTTGCTCCGTTTTATTTCGTCATGTGGTTGCGGGCTCTAAGTCGCAAACTTCTAATGTTGAATCATCGTAACTTTTTTGGTTCGTAATTTTATTATTTTTTAAAATAAAAAGCAGCGAAAAACACTGCAATATTTACACATTATCTAACGTTTAAAGAGGAATATGGAGCACTATCGAGAAGATGTGAACCGAACTGAATAATAATTTTTTTATCTCGCGGTGGCTTATTCTATCGGAAAAATTATTTATATTCCTTTTTAATTCCCTCGTACAAACTGCCAATAATTTCGCGTTGTTTTCGATCGCATTGGAATTAAGTCGTCAAAACCTTTTCGGTCGCTATACATCTTGCATGTCTCTGTAGCTCTCTCGCGAACTCTGCTCGTAAGCAGAACGCAGCTGACGTAAAAAGCGCAATATATGAGGAAGGATCGTTGCATGCGTATCATACCAATTGTATATCTCAATGTTTGTTCGTAGGAGGGTCCGCTGACAAAGAGCGATACGTACATTTACTAGGACAATTTGGCGTCCGACAAGCCCCGTAGGTACATTGTACGGAGTATGTCACGCTGCTTACACAATATAACGTAATTCAAGATACCACAAATACGAAATATCCACTCGCGCAAGGGATGCCGAGCTCGGGCTCGTATAGCTTCACTCGTAAAGTTAGAACAATCTCAATATCTTCGAATTAACATATTGTTTACGTGCTCTCTTGTTTTCAATTCATGCTTACGTACTTCCTCTGTGGGTTACCGAAATTACATCAACCCCGTTTAGAAGCGTGTATACAATATGACCAGAACATATATTGCTTATAAACAAATTTGCTTGATAGAGAAAGAAGTTGCTAGGACGTATGCTAATTTTGAAGTATATTGGAGTAATCAAGATTACGATTTATTACGTCGCATGATATCGCACTACTCTATGTTCCTCGTAAAAATGATTATTTACTTTCCGTGTCCGTATACTGCAAACGTAAATCTTAGCCAATTGTGAATTTGGTTTGTTATAATCGTCGCTCTTGCTACGTACAAATAAGAGCTTCGAACCAATTGAGCAGCATCGAATATAATAGTTCGAGCGACAATCCTCTCAATTCAGAACCACGCATACCAATTTAGTATGGTTACGGGGCGGCTAGCATGCAGCATGATAACACTTATCATAGTTACACTTAATCTTAACAATTGATGAGCTGAGAATAAGAGGATTATCTACCAGATGGTTTAGCAGTGAATAGCCCCCGTTTGTATGTACAATTCTCTCAGCCCCTCAATAAGATCTCAGCTTAACTCTTGTACTCGTCTTAGACGCGCGACGTTGTCTAATTGACTGACATCGATCACGAGAAAGCTTAACATCCGAAATGGCACTAGTCATTTGCCGATCGCTTGCACAGCAGGTCTGTTACGAAACTTCAGGAACAGCCCGCCATAAAACTCTTGTGTGCGCAATCGTCCGCGCCAGTACGATTAGAACCCAAACAATACAAAAATTTAAGAGACATTTCAATTCTTTATTAAATCAAGATAAAATCCTTTTGTAGAATTATCTATGAAATGAAGATCCATTTTATTGATTAAAAGTACAAATAAGATCTCTAATTAAGTATGCTAATAAACACAACTAAGTTGATTAAAAATTTATTCTAAATAAAATCCATTTAATTCTGTATTGAGGGAATTTCGTTGTGAAACTGAGAAATTTAAATAACAATTGAAAGATGCCTTAAAGAATGTCTTTTAGACACTTGTATTGTTTGAGTCATTTTCGTTTCGTGATGTTCGTCACGCTTTTCTGTTTATGCAGCCCTACAAGCCGGAATTCTCGGATCTTGATTATGCAGACGTGGACTACAAGTCGTATGGGCCAATTAACTATAAAGCCGCCAGTATCGCGCTCCTTCAAAAGCAGCAACAGCAGCAGCAACAGCAGCAGCCACAACAACAACAACAAGCTCAACAGCGACTTTCGGATAGGAGGCCGCAGATGTACGGTGCTTCGGACGATAACGAGGAACTGCTTTAACCCTTTCCCGTTCACTTTTCATTTTAGCAATCCTATTTCGGCTTTCTCGGGGAGATGCAATGATAAAATATATTCAGTGAGCGAGCTCTATCTCGATATGTTTGCTCGTTAAAACTCGCTGAATTCGATTTTTACGAGACACATGTTACCATAATAAATTTATAGGATTATAATTCTTATGTGAAATTAATTTAACGAATTACGACTTGGCGCCGCACATGTTTGTTCGTTCACGTATAACTTGACACACTTATGAAGAAAAATCTTTTAATTATTCGCTAAATAATTCTAATAAAAAATTCAAAAGTTTTAAGTAATACGCTTGTCTTGATGTCAAATACCAAGATCGAAGATCTGGTCGGGAAAATTGCAGAAAGAAAAATAATGTTATATATTTATCTTTATCAGAAATCCGATTTCTGCCACTTGTGGTCCCATTATGTGTCTATGTATAATTGAAATGTACATGATAGGATTTGTTCGACATACAAAAAGCTATAAATCCTTTGCATTACAGGCAGCCGAAATATGCACAATCACATATCTGGGAATACGTTTATGCAGCTTTCAGTTGCTTTAAAAAATCATCCAGGACTGTCTGTTCAGATGAACGTACGTTTAATATATTCTCTTTATGTGTAACGCGATTATTTATGTTATTACTACTGCTTTCAATATTCCGTACCGTTTCATATGCCATACCTATATTACAAATTAGACCTTCTCCAATGGGATTAAAACTCTGGTTACACATTCAAATAAGATAAATTTGAGGGAAAGGTCGAAAATCACTCGTTCTCATTCACTCGCACTGAACACACGACGACGTAGAACATGTGGCAAAATTTTAAAACATTTTTGGATATCTGTAAATTTATAAATATCTTTATACGAAATTATTGATATAATGTACATTTATATAAACTATCGGCATGTGTTCCGGGATCAAATTATGGGAAGTAACGCATGAACCGTGGCGATAGAAAAGGAAAACTTGTTGAATACTTATTGAATTAAGAAAAAGGAAAAACATATCGCAGCCAAAAGAATTACATAATTCCCATCTATCTGTTTCGTATTGTTATATAATTATTGATAAGCGGCGCTAGAGTATATAATTCTGTTGATGCGTATTACTCTCAGATATCTTCCTACATGTGTTTGTAAATTTGTAAGTTGCAAGAATGATGAGTAGTTATTTGTACAGTTCGACTATAAACCAAATGTTACCGCTTAATCGCGGATTACAGTCCAACGTCGTCAAAGCTATTGTAAATAACGTATCCTTATAACTTAATTAATTAATATTATCGATTTTTGTCAGTCATGAATGATTAGTTACGATAATACGTGTCACCGAGTATTGGTTGAAAGAACCAACTCTCCGCGACATCGTTTGTAAAATTGTGTTCAATAACCTTACGTGAGAGCATAAGTTACGCGAAAAATATATAAATATATGTATATTAGACGCGTGTTCGATGACGCTATAATAAAATCGCAGTCTGACAGACTTGGTCGTGCCTACGATTTTAATAGTGACTTATACTACGTGATTTATACTGGTGATTTACTACAACATAAATATTAAATAGAACGAGACTTCTGCGCTTCTCTGGTGATACGTCTTACCGTATCTTTTTATTCGCCAACAACCCTCCACGGTCCATTGCAAATCGCTTTTCTTTTACCGCACGCGTATCCGATCAATTCAATCGCATTACTTTACGTTCAAACCACGATTCACTCTATTCATCGATATATATACCGAGTGCCATTGATTCCTCTGGAAATCTTAATACTTTCTTTCGTTTACGGATTCTTTGATCAATTTAAAGTCGACTTTACCACGGCGGAAATTCAATTGATCGCCAATCTCTCTTTTTATCTTTTTACCTTTGTAGTATTAAATATTAAATCTTTTCAGAATTTTAATTAAACTTCTATTAAATTAGAATTCGGTTATAGAATTAAGTTATTTTAACCAAATTTTAAGATCCGTATTTTTACCAAGGTTTTATCAGAGTAATTATCTATATGGAGAAAAGAACAAGATAGGTATTTGTCGAATTTTTGCTATGAAAAGATCTATTTTAAATTTATCAGAGAATCTATAAGCTAAAGTTTAAGTGATTTATCTTAACATTTCTATATATTACATGTTTCAAACTGTATTATTTATGATTGAACAGCTTCAATCTTTTCGAACAAGATAACAAAATATAATTCTTTTTAAAACAGGTACGAAAATGTATTCACAACGTCAGATTTTACTCTATAAAATAGGGGGAAAATTGCACTTTCAAAGTTGCTCTTTGAAGAGTTATATTGAAAAGTATAAAATTAAATTCTGAAATGTGAACTTTTCAGCAATGTGAGGCAAATGGGCGAAACGTATCAACATCAGAGAAACATAGACTTTTTGAAGTTGGGTAGAAATTAAATAAATGAAATGGCGGGACATGAAAATCTCTTTAACATCAATATCCAATCATCATGTAATGCAATCACTCAGCATTCAAACACAGATGTATTTACAAAGCTTTATTATTGTCATCGTGAATATACAATATAATATGCCATTGAAACGCACAGTTTATGAAAAATAAAATCTGATTTAATTTGACCGATATTAATAGAATACTGCCAACATCGGTCTGCCAATCTTCTAAAAGGTTTTGCTCCCGTAATCACGATATTGATTTGGACCTCTTCATTAAAGTATATTGCACGGCTCAATTTGGTAGCTAACGTGACTATTTCAATTATCCAATATTTAAAATAATTTTGTAGTACTGTGGCCTATAAATTATTAATTTAATAAAATAATATATTCTATGCTTCCCTGAAACCGCTGAACCCGAGAGGCATTTCCTATATATGTAAAAATGTTTATTTTTCTTTCTTTCTCTTTCTCTCTTTATACATGTATGTGTGTACGTATATGTATGTACATATATACAATACACGTAAGCGTAAAAAAATAATTTGGAAAATTTTTGGCACTAATTTAAGCATCGCGAAATGTCCAATCGATGGTTATACACCTGTCCAAAACTAGCCACCTAACGTATAAACTTGTATGAACTTATCTGTGTAATGACTTACGCTAAGAGTGTAAAGTGATTTTCCACCAATTTTTATATTTGAAACGTCGCCCTGTGAACTGTTGCTCGGTGAATTGAATAGTTTGTAATGAACTGTATACATACTTTAATACCAATTATAGTACCGCGAATCGCGATCTCAAGCGTTTAAGAACATTAAACCGTATAAGAGTCGAGTAATCTTTAGAGTATGTGTATAGATTTAACTGGACATTTATATAAAACTCTAGACGGTCATTTCCTTAAATTATATACGATAATAGCAATCGATCATTTGTAATATATTCACGCAAGCTCCCATCGAAAACAAATAGTCGGAGAATGTGTGCAAAATAAGAAGTATAGATAACAAACAATAAAATTTCTTCGAGTAAAATGTATTAAGCGTATGCGAAATACTCTGTTGTACACGAAAGCAATGAGCACGAATCACATATTTTTACAATGAAAATGCACATTTTTATTATGACGTTTCTTTCAGATTTCAGCAACCATTTCTTTGATACACATCGTTGTATACAAAGTACTACAATAATAATAAGATTGCATTTAAACAATTTGAACGGATTGATAAAGAAGAATTGCATTACAGGTGTTTAATTTTGTAATAAACTTTAGATTTACGTAAGATTAAGAGAATTACATTTGCGTCGCCTTTATTGTTAACATGTAACGTCCAATAAAATTCTGTTATATGCAAAGTATTACGTTCACTTTTCATCATCCCAGATAAGTCAACAAAGTTAGAGATAGATATAATAAGGAATTACATAAAGAAAACATTATTTCATATTTCTTTTATAATAGTTATAAAAATCGAAAAAATCATGTAAATATTTTTTTATAATTGTTCAAAAATATTAAATATGTAATTTGATATGAATATTATATTTCGGAGATTGTTTAATAGAGTTAAAGTTGAAGTACATTACTGTACCCCAATAACTTTAAAGTATTATTCTATTCTCCGTTTCGTTTAAGGCAAATCATGTACAATTCAATTTATAAAATTGTCTTTTTCCTGATTATAAATTCTGTAATAATAAAGTATTTATTCGAAAAAATAAAAATCTCCTATGAAATGTTAAAAGACAAAAGAGCAACGTGTGCGTAGATTTTATCTTCATCCATTAAACCGACTGTGAGCGACGTTCGCAGTTTCATATCCGAATCACCGCGCTGGAAGGATGTGCCGCGTATCGAGTTTTCCAGTGTCACAAAATTCTGATGCGTAGAAATTCTCACGTCGATGGAAAACGTATTGCATGTTACTTATACATCTTTTCTCGCAGAAGCCCGCGAGGCAATGCCGATATCGCAATACCGAAATCCCCCGATGTACAATGCATAAAGTTCAATTTAGTAGCTTACCTCTCGCGCAAAGTAAGATATATTCTCTTGCTTATTCTAGAACGACGTGTGTTCTCCAGCGAAAAGTGAGTATTGCAATATTCTCGTAATTTCCTTTTCCTTCTCGCGATTGCAAATTTCCAAAACGAGATACGTATTATGTTACAATTAACCGTGCAATGAGCCATACTTTATGACAATTGTACGTAATTTTCTAGTTCTGATACTAATTAACTCTCTGTGGAGGTATTTGCTAGTTGCACTAATATATGTATACTTTGTATGTTAAAATGTGAAATGTAGGTACAAATATAGGTGAAATATACGAACTTTGTGCAAATAACATTATCATATATTTTAACATCTAACGTTATATATATTCAATTTATATCATACATTATTAAATAACGATCAATAATAATTATTAATATCTAATGTGAATTTTATAACAACCAGCAGATACAAAAAAATGTTGTCTAAACATACGTAACTCGTAAAAATCTTGCCTAATGAAAAGTTAAACCAAACAGCACTTATCGAGATAAAAGATTTATAACGAGATAATAAATCAATTGCAATTCTCTTATTTTTAAATAGCCATAAACGATGTTTTATATTCTAATTTTAACAAATGTATCACGATCTCAAAATACAAATTCTTGATTCAATATACAGATTGCAGATCCAATAATTTTTGAAAACAAACTTTTGAACTTTAAATCTTAATAACAAAATCGATAACTAATTGTCTCCCTCTATCTTTTTCTACTTTTTTAGTCGGTATGTTATAAAACTCAATAAAAGTACGCGAAGTACGTGTGACTCTTATCTCAATATTCACTCATTAGAAAATGTCACCGTCACTCGTGTTAGGTATTTATCTCCTTCGTATAATCCTGTTAAATCCAACGAATCTTCGCATGATTTATCAAACTTTTCTTGTTTTCAATATTCTCAACATTCGAATAGAAATGCCGTAACACGTTTTATGTCGCAATGTAACGCATTTTATCGTCGGACACGTAAATTGCTCGACACAAGAATGAATAACGTAAGCTGCCGTGCACTTATTTTAAACTTGTACTAAAATACAGCATCCAGAATCTGATAAAACATGATAACACAGATAGGTACAGATTGTTGATTTTAAAATCTTCAAGCTAATAATGTCATTCTATTTGTTCAGATAAGGTAAACTTATGGCGTGATATTAAATCTGTCTGACTTTGCAGCGAAGATATTACTTACAGTTACATTTCATCTCAATTTCAATCAACATCAACCTATATTTATTGCCATTTTGAAATTAATTCGCGAAATGTGATGAATTTGGAAACGTGAAATACGATTTTAAATTCTGCTGCATTCAAGATTTGATAAGGAAATTTTTCAGTGTAATTAATATTATAAGATTGTACAATTTGATGTAATACTATGAATTTCAGAATTAAATCTCTTGACGTTTATTAAAAAGATAATTGTAGAGAAACGTGTAGAATTAAATTTTTTTAAATTTAAACACACATATATATACAATATAAGATACTTGCAAAACTTATTTTACAAAAAATTTAAAATAACGATAATGGAAGATAAAAGTCTGAACGAAGTACTCGCAATAAAAGATTCAACAAAAATCGCGAAATCAGGTGAATCAACCGATGTCGGACCATTAAAACTGAAGGTGTATAAAAAAAGGTGGTTAATGCTAGGCATCTATATGATTTATGCTGGAGCGAACTCCTCTCAATGGATAGAATATTCAATTATAACAAACATAGTTACTAGGTATCACATTTTTTTTTAAATACACGGAAATAAAAAGATTCGCAGCAATTTCTTTGCTGTATCAATAAATCTTTTTTCAAGTTTTCAACGTAAACGTATTAATTTTTATATTTTATTTAGGTATTATGGAGTGTCTTCGTTAATGGTTGATTGGACATCGATGTCATTCATGGCGTTTTACGCGGCGTTTATATTCCCAGTGTCATATATGACAGACAGGTGCGGTCTGCGATGGACCATCATCATAGGCAGCGGTTTAAATTGTCTGGGTGCCTGGATAAAAATCTTTTCCGTTCAGCCCGACAGGTTTTACGTCGTTCTCATCGGTCATTCAATAGTCGCGCTCGCGCAGGTTACATCTCTTAATGAACTTTATTAACCTCCTTAAAAAAAAATCTTGATCTTGCTACAGTTTCTTTTTCTATTCTTTTCCTTTTTATATCGTTGTCTCATTATTACTTTATACTCTTTACCATGCTTATTTAGAGAATAATAATTATTTTATTTTTTATATTAGACTATGGTCCTGCCGTTACCAGGACGCATGGCAGCGCAATGGTTTCCTTCGACTCAACTCTCGACCGCCACGTCTTTGGGTATTTTCGGCAATCAATTGGGAGTATCGTTGGGTTTTCTCTTAGGGCCTATAATAGTGAAGAACCACGACAGCTTGGATGACATCGCCAAAGATTTATCATATTTATGCTGGATCGTTGCAATTGTCGGCACAATTACATTCGCTCTAGCACTTATATGTAAGTTTATAAACTGTTTACAAATGGAACGTAGAACTAATAATTTGCCAATCATATCTAGTATTTAATTCTTATCTTATGTGATGTAAGACGGATCTGATAATGAGTTGGATGTGAAAAATATTCTTCTAGGTTCTGTATAATCTCTCACATATGAAACATTTATTTTTTTACTTAATAAAATAACAAATAAAATTAAATTTGTATTACACATACTATAATATAAAATTTTTATATCTTTATTTGCGCAATGTATTAACTTTAGTAAATGAGATCTGAGTGTTTTTCTTAAACAACTATTATTGATATTCATTAAGCTAAAATAATCCTCTATAAATATTAATTAAAGGAAAGAAGGAAGGGTATCCTTCAATGCAGCTATCAAATTTTCAACGTAACTAAATTCTCCAATACAGCCGATAATCCACTTTAATCTCGGTCTCTTTAGCCAAGTTTATTTTTATTTATCTTAGCCAGCCGCAAGAGGATAAACCGTTAATTAATTAAAGATCGCTAGCGTCCCAGAAAAGATTATCGCATTTTAATCTTCTCAATGTGCTTTCGCGTCAGTATTTCAGAACAAACCGAAACTGCCGCCGAGCGAGACGTGGGCGCTACAAAAAATGAATCGGACGAAGAAAAGAGAGGAATTCGTGGCGCCGATTAAAAGGCTCTGCAAAAACAAAAACTTCATCATGCTCTGTAATTCCTACGGTTTGAACATCGGTGTGCTGAATGTCGTGGGTACATTACTCAATCAGATATTCCTCGCACACTTCGAGGTAAGCCAGTGAATCTCGATGCAGCAGATCAAACGTAAAAAGGGAGAAAATATTCGAGCAAATATTTATGAATTTATATCAACAATCTCTAAAGATATTTTCATATTTTTAAAGTCAAGACATATAATCTCTACACGTAGCGATTGTATTTTAGAATGGAGAAGAAGATGCAGGCAGAATTGGTTTAGCTATAATTCTGACTGGTATGGCCGGTTCTGTTAGTTTCGGTATCATCCTTGATAGGACGCATAAGTTTAAGTAAGGAGGACATTTGCAATTGTCTTAGAAGTCCAATTTAAATTTACCTTGCATTTATTCTCATGCATTTACATCGCGCGCTAGATATATACCGAGTAATAATTCACATTTCCAGAGAAACTGCCGTGACTGTATATTTTCTTACATTATGTGGACAAATACTTTTCGCGGTGTTTACTTGCGTTGGCATAAAATGGATGGTATATGTGTCGGCGATTTTCTTAGGGTAACGTATCGATATTTGTATTTATAAATGTATATTGAAAAGTTATAAAAATTTAAAAAATGCATAAAACATATAGATAAAATATAACTTTTGAAAATTTAGTAAACTGTAATTGCTGCTGGAAAAGAAAACAATTGTAGATTTTTATTGTACTTGTGTTTTTCTATTGTTTCTAAGATTTATATATAATTTATATTTTAAATATTATCATTTCCATTATAATCCTTTAAGGAATAACATATCTATTACATTCTTGGTATTATTCATTACAGATTCTTCATGTCAGGATATCTAGCGTTGGGATATGACTTGTGTACCGAATATACGTACCCAGAGTCGGAGAACATACCTGCGGGATTTCTCAATATAACGACCAGCCTTTATGGTGTTGCACTAATATTTATATTTGGATTAATATTGAATACACACGGCGATATTCCGGTGCACATCGGCTTGTGCTCGGCTTTATTACTTGGTTTCATCTTGACCGTCATAACGAAAGACGTGCAAAGACGACAAGACGCGAGGAAGAAGGCTCAGTATGAAGGAAACGCGAGAATTGAGAAAAATGTTGACGGCATTTCAGAAACTAATCGATTAACTTATGACATTAATTAGTAAACGTAATATCAAATCTTTCAATACTAAATTTTCGAACATAAAAAATTTTATTCACATTCTAATTTTCTCTTTTTCATCAATGTTAGTTTTATCTAAATCATATATTTCAATAAATGCTTTAAAAAAATTAATCTCACATTGTGCGCGGATGTAAATTACGCGTCGCTTTTTAGGAGAACGTAGAAGCGTAAGTATATTAAAATTTTTTTTACGAAAGGAACTTCTACCGACAAGTAATATGGCATACTTTGATATTGCCTCTACTAAAATGGAACGAGATTATAAGATTAACTTTACAGTATGGTAGGAGAAAGGATTTAACACCGCATAGTACTCCTGAAAAAAGTAAGCAAGGTGACTCTTGCGTAGCATTGAAAGTAAAATTTGATGATTTTTCTCCTTAGGAATTATAAATAATCATCAATTTGTCTTAACTTGTACTTAATTATACTTCACATTTTGATATAATTTCGTTATACACATTAGATCTGTAATTAATTCAAAATGGCAAATAATTAACAATATAAAAGGTTTATTAGTTTTAACATTTTATGCATCAAGCGTCTTGTTTAATTTTTTATGGGAACGTTTAAAAAACGATATAAATCATAAATTGTGAAAAATGGGAAATGCAAATAAAATGCGGATATAAATTAACAAACAGTGATACACAGTACGTATTTCAATAAACTTTAAAATATATTTTTAATCAATTTAAATATAAATAAATTCACATTTAAATATAGATAAATAAACGGTTACAAAACACTGTATAAATTTCTCATGTTTTGCGCAACGTTAAAATGTGTCACATGGAACCTGCAGCTAATCGATAACCATTGATCGCGAGAAAATAAATATTATATTTATTATGTAATGAGAGACACTATTTTCCCACTGCAAATATAATCGCGAAGCAATATTTTCTCTATCAAAGTCTTTCCTTCCTTCTCCCTCCTCTATTAAATGTCTCTGGGTAACGCAAATTTAAAATTTTTAAATACTAAAACAAAATATCATCCTCTAGCCTTCAAATATTCAACTCGTCAAAAGAAAATATAGGAACTCAAAAGTTTCGCCACGATCGATTCCGCCACGCGCGCAACGATGAATCGGGAGAAGCCATTTCGAGTGCCAACGCCTCGGACCTTTATCGACGAGAACCAGGACAACCTCAGCGTTGTTTTTAGATAACACAAAGCCATGGAAATGAACGCCGCATAATACGCTGCATTTGACGCGTGACATGACGAACGCGTCTACCACTTGTTACTCGACCAGAATACTTGATATACTCAATCAGAGAACAAAAGTTCTCTCGACGCTCGAGCTATTATATCGCATGCTTTCGATCAACCCGACACTCATGTCGTCTGTCTGCGACAGCGTTGTTATCTCGATTTCGCGCGCGAGTCGCGCGATAGCGCGCCGGGACCGCGCGCGTTCGTCTTTTCTATATAGTATCTTTCTTGCGCCGCGCGCGCATAAGTTGGACGTCGGAATTTTTCAGACTGAAATTATTTGTATTGTTTTCTTCCTCTTATTCGCTGTAAATATTTGCACGCAGACGTACACTCGCGGAAATTTTTCCGTAAACATTTCTACGCCTTAAGAAGCGAAGAAACGTTCTCTCAGCGATTCCTTCAGCAGAAATTGGATCGAGAGGGAAGATTGATTTGAGTTCCATGTCGATTTTATCTCTCATTAAAATTTAATTAAACTATATTTCCCACATTAAACGGTCGCGACGAGCGGCATTTGTACGTAGAGATTAAAAATGGGACAAGTTGGACAGGACGAAAACTTTGACAAGCGGCAAGTGTTACGAGAGCGAGTGTTGTATTGCAGGGTCGTGCCGCGCGATCGATGACACGGCGGCAGTCGGCGAGTTCTAAGCGTGGCCAACTCAGAATTCTAATTAACGTCGTCACTCAACTTCACTGTCAATCCGGCGATTAATTCGCGCACCACGTTTCTGGATCGCCCCGGGCGGATTTACGTATATAGGCGTGCGCGAGCGATGTCCCCCACGATCTCGCGAATTCATAAGGTATGCATTACAGTTGCGCGAGATCTTAAATTCCGGACACGTCCTTAATTCACGCAAGCCATTACAACACCCGCTACTACAATGGATGCGTTCTCGCTCGCTCGCTCGCTTAAAACGCTCGATGATGAAAAACGTTAATCCGGGCCCCGAAGGGATTAACGTTATTTGAATTAGTCTTTATTCTTAGAAATGTAGTATCATCCTTACAGCATCGTGTAAAAAATGGCACCTTATCTGCCCCTCACGCACATATTCCATTTCCGCAATTTTTTCCATCTACACTAAGAGAAAAATATAATTACTTTTGGCCTCAACCATAATTTTATAATATTTCTGACAATAAATATGGTTTACTTAATTATACGCATCATTATGTTAAATATAATTACCGTTAGAAATATTATAAAATTGTGGTTGAGGCCAAAAGTAACTATATTTTTCTCTCAGTGTATTTACAGTAATTCAAAAAATCTGTAAAAATTCATGAACATACTTTAAAGCTTCTAGAACGAATGTCTGTAGTTTGTTTTGGAAGAAATAAAGAGCTAACGAATAGACTCTTAAAAGTTTCGAAAAATTTTCATAAATGGAAATCGCTTGGAATATCCACACAGAAAAATAGAATTACTTTTGACCTCAACCACAATTTTATGATAATAAATATGATTAACTTAACTATATGCATCATTATGTTAACCATAATTATCGTTAGAAATATTACAAAATTGTGGTTGAGGCCAAAAATAACTATAATATTTTTCTTTCATTGTCAGTGCACGATGGTGCCGTAAGTGAATCGATAAAAGCTAATTTTCCTTCCATATAATTAGCACCCTTTTCGGTTTTGATTCCGGTACCTCGAACTGTAGAAGTTTGCATGCGCAGGGGAAGCGCGATAATTTACCCTGCATAATAAACTCGAATATTTTATCTTCCCTACCTTCTACCTGTGTGAATTCGAGCGCGAGCGTTTATCAGCATCCGAAATCGCTAATTTGCTACGCGGTGAGAAACGTACCGCGGAATATATTCTATCACGATGGTAAAACGTTCCGCCGCATTATCCGTTTATCAATGTGTACCGAGAGCGCTTGCGGGAACTCAGATATGGAAAATTGGACAGTTACGGAGAATACAAACGTGGTGCAAGCGGTGGAGCACGCGCTCGATCATATTTGATTCGTCTTACGCCGCTATTTTTGTACCGTTCCGTTTCCTCGCGGGCGAAGCGCGAGCAAGTGGACCGTACGTTCGACGTGTGTAAAATTGACGTATATCCAGGCATATATAACGACAGACGTCACTTCGACCGACGCCGCGGCATTCTTAACACGTAATATGGGTAACGCTCGCGTTGCGAAACAAAGGCAGCGAAAACGAAGAAAAAAAAAAATAACGAAATCGTTCGCGTCTTCACCTTGTTTCGTATTCACGGAGCTTAGGCGCCCGATATCATACGCCCGATGCTCTCGCATATAAAGACGGAATCGGAGGTACGGCAAGGACTAGTCCGAGGCTTTTCGCCGCGCGTTTAGCAACCGGGATTAACGTCGGCAAAAATGAGAGAGACGGTAAAAAGCTAGCAGTATTCCATTTCGCGGTGAGAGATATTCGTGCATTTCGTTGGAAGGAAACCATCGGCCTCGTTAACAGCGGATCTGGCACACCGAGGAGTACCGCGAACAATACGATCGCCGGATAATGATAGTAATGCAATGATAGTGCGCAAGTGCTGTTGGCAAGAGATTCTGATCCGCTGCTGGCGAAACGGCATCCGAGACGGATAATTGCTTTATATCGTGAGCAAAATGCTCAGAAACCGCTGCGGCCGGAACGAGATCTGAGTATTTTAATGGCAAGAATTCATAGGGATAAAATGTTTTCAAAGAATTCTCTTAAGAGTTCTTAAACTTGCATAAACTCCGTCGAAACTGAATTCGCTAAACTTGAAACGCTTTAAAATTTCGTACCCAGCTGAAAATATGATAGCTTCAATTTCATTTTTCTTTTTTTCTCTTCTGAAAAAGGTGCAAACGTGCACGGATTTTAGGTAAATGAAGAGTGTCGTGTATAAAAGGAGACAATTCTCGATATCCGAAATAAACACTGTACACCGGATAAGCGAGCGAGACGAACGGCCGTGCGAGCGCGCGTCGCATCGCCTCTCTGTCGCTTTATTTAAATCGATTCTGTATTTTTTTTCCAGCTCATCCTCGTCCTCTTTTATATCGCGCTGGCTGTGACGTCAGATTTATCGGGGTACAAGCCCAGGGGCTGGCGTCCTAATGGCCGGCGTTTTAATCCCAACAACAATCGATTGCACGCGTATTACGGTGCTCCAGGATTACAAAGCTACGAACCCCCGGATACCGCAACTACCTATCGCGACCCGTTATTCACTGCGACCAGCACGACCACGCGGCCGCGAACTACCAGCGTAAAAACCACGACGACACCTCGCAGCAGGGAGCCCACGACGGCGCCGAGCGAGCGGACCGAGGATGATTTCGAGACGAATCCGGCACTGGCGATCGCGAATTCCTTCGCGTTCAATCGACCTGTATACGTCTACAATACCTTCCCGTTTCTACCGGCGCAGATTATCGCGAAATGAAAAATATCCGCTTCGCGATATTGCTATGGAATGGCTGACGAAAATGAGCATTTTCAATCACTGGAGAAGAGACCTTCGTATTTGTGTGACTTCGAAGAACGAAACCAAAACTCATGTTGTCTTTTAAACATTATTTTTTTATATTAAATCTCTTACAAATGTGCAAGAGATGCCCAGCAAACACAAATGTAGCAAATGTTACATAACATAGATGTAAATGTTAGATGTAATGTAACTCTTAGAGTAAAGTCGTCAATACTGGCACAGACCCCATAAAGCGGCACCCCCTTATTTCTCGGAAATTAAACATTACATTGTATGAATACCGATAAAAACATGATCCTTTTAGATAATTAAAGAAATAGAAACTCGTAGTTTATACGTTCGTGGTTTTTTCCTATATAAAATCTGATAAAAACGATCAATTCTTCAAGAGCGAAAATAAAATTTTCACAATTTTCTCTTACAAATTGGATAGTTTAAACAATAGGGAATGTATTATTGATGATATTACATCATTTTATATGTTTGTAGCTTCCTAAAATTGTTTTATTTATATATGTATCTGTCATATTTGCCTCGTAGTGCAGTTTTAAACATAAAATTATCCTGTAGCTACTTTTCTTCGTGAGAACAGATCATAGGTTTAAAATTGCTTTTATTCTCAAAATGTCCTGTTCTAACCTTTTAATTTTATAAAATTAGTTGCTTAATATATAAAAATATATTTTATTACATAATTTATCAATTTATTGATTTTTTTCTCTTTCATATTCCTTTTTCTCATAATACGATTTAAAACATAAAATCGCTGTACAACGATACATTTTTCAATGAGAGTAAAAGATATAGTAACTTAGAGCTAATAATATCATCAAAGTTGGCAACTTTTACCTTACTTATTGTAACCTTAAATTCGTGTTCCAGTTTTGGAGCCTAATTTCTCAGATACTCTTTTTGACATATGTTGCGAAAAAATTAATTATGTACAAAATATGTACGAAATAATATTATAATGGCTACTATACTATTTAATAGAAAACACTTTCTAGTTTGTATTTCTGCTATCAAACTTTTATTTTTAGCTTTTGTTTAAGAAATATTGTTAAAAAACAAATTGGTGTGCCGGTATTGGTGACTTTCCTCTACATCTATGTTATGTAACTGCTACATTTGTGTTTGCTGAGTGTTGTTATGAATCAATTTACAGAAATAAAAAAAATATTTCTTATATGATCCTAGAGAAATAGTACCTATAATTTAAGAATTAATATACATAATTTGATGGTTTAAGATAAAACTAACATCTCATTTTAATTGCTAATTAGTTATTTTTAATTCTTATTTTTAAAATTCTTATGTTCTTTTTCTTATAATTCTCGTTATCTTATAGAAATTTATTTTGTAAAATATATATTTAAGTCAAAACTAAACAAAAATAAGAAACGTAAGGAAGAAAAGATTAATGCAAGAATTCCTCTCGCAACAATCTTTTCGTAGTAAATGATGATGAACCGCACGCGCATTGATTATTATCAATTCAAAGGGTCAATCCGACTGATAAGTTAGATTACTACTAATACCCAGTGTATTAATAACTTTAAAGTTTACTACTTTACCAATAGCAGTATATGTAATGTACTTCATCACCGACGAGGTGTTAAAGATTGTCAAACGATATTCCAATGTCCCATTGATAAGTTTCTTACTATTATTTCCTAGTCTGATCGCTATACTGCCAGAGAGAAGCCTGAGAGGCTCGTCACGGCCCAGTTTTAGGTGGTCGTGAAATCCGATGCGTCCTCTGAGAAAGTGGACATGAACTACGTAGCCAATGTTCATTTTTTCAGGGGTAACTCTCAATGTGTACAATTTTTGGTTGCGTTCCGTGCTATGTACATACATACACGAAACGTCGGTAAAGTGACAATTACATGAGAGCGAGCAAGACGACAATAGAAGTCAGGAGAGCGAGCGAGATAGTAATAGGAGCGAGACGTCAATAACCAATCAGAAGCGTTACTTGAGAAATAAGTAATATAAAACGTCACGTGATTGATTTCGCGGTTACCCGTTACGCGGGAAATATCTGCCATGGGACGCCAGGTTAAGTAAGGAGTCGAGCGACGCCGACGTCGCGTGTGTCATCGGTGAGATCAAGTGAAATATAGCTGTGGTTACAATCGTGTGGCTCGAGATTCGTTGCTCGCGTGATATAAATTCGAAATGTACGAGCCTTCAAGACGTATGTAAGTATATAAGTGCGTCTCGCAAGATTCGCTCCATTGCGCGAGCGGCGAAAAGACGGCGGGCATATTTCGCAGTGCTTCCGCGGCTGTCTTGATGATTCTCCATCGTCCGTCCGTTAATTCATTTTCATTCGAACGCGGAATAACGTAATCGTTCCGAAAGACACACGCTGCTAGAATCTTTTACTCGAATTGCGGAAAATACAGTAAAAGCGACGCGTGCGATGAATGCGACGAGTGCTTCTCCATTGTCGCTGTTCGCGATCGTAATTTTCGCAATGCCGCGTCAAGCGTACCGTGCGTTGAAAGTTCGAAGGTGATACGCGGATTGTTACTACTGCGAAAAGTGTCACGTCAGATCGTTTAAAGTAGAACGCTGTGCCTTCCGTCGGATTACATGCGGTCCTTATACTTGAATGAATAAATCAATTTACGTGCGATTTATCCATTAGATAATTTTATTCTTCCCTAACAGAAAAGTATTACTGCACCAGTAATACTTGTAAGGGTTCTTGCGATTTAAAACTTTTTATTGTGAAATTTAATAAATTACATAAATGTGCGCGCGATCGAATGTAATAGATTTCGTTCTTCCGATAAATAATGCGACGATAGACAGTATATGTGGACTTATTTTGTCAAGTAAAATATTTTGGCGCGAAAGCTTTAGCTTTCGTTGTCGCGCCGTATACTTCGGGCGATTGTTTTTCCCGTAACATCATGCAGTGGATAAGTGCGCTGTTACGTGGTTATTATCATTCTTTAAAATACAATCGTTCCTCGCGACAAATGCGGACGCGGGTAATACTTTATGATCGAGCGACGGCTACACATCATAACGGACATTTCGCGCGTTTCTCACACGAGAATCGAAGTGACGGAGTAAGAATCAGTATCAATGAATACCTGCGGACAATAATTATTTTATTAGATTTTCCAAGTGCACGCCGCGTCACGTTTCAATTTCTTCTGCGCTCCGATTTAAACTTATTGTTAATTTGTTCCGTTATCGTTTCAGATTTGGATGCGTGAATCGTCGAGCCGAATAATCCGATCGTTCAATAATATTTCGCGCACTTTGTGAGGATGCATTTGACATCGGGAGTGGCGAGCGAATTCGTATTTCGATGATGCATCAAGTGCTCGTTTGAAAAGGAATGGAAGATTGAGAGGAAGATGAGGAAGCATCGCGGACGACACAAGTATAACTCTGCTGCGCATCACTGGTGAGTGCGAAATTATTTTTTATTTTATTTCGTGTAATTTCGTAATGGATCTGTGAATATTATATTACGTGAGCAGATAGGATGTCTCACAGATCCATTGTTTTAAAATAGATGAGCTACTCGTAACGATTATTTAACCCTGGAAAATGAATATAAAAATGAATGTAAAGATTACATATTTAATATGCGTGTAAGATATTACACATGAAAAGTATATCGAATAGAACTTATTTTTGTTGACGTGCTTATCGATTGATTATTAACTGGCATATTCCGAAATGCCTTGGCAAGCAATCAATTTTTGGCTGCACGAGTTGTTTGAAATTTTTTAATTCTTAAATCTACGTGTATGAGAAAAAGAAAAAAATTATTTCAACCACAGTATCTGCTACATATTTATTTTTTATGGCAAAATGATATATATATCTTATTGATCATACATGTGATAATTATTCCTAGATTTATGTTAAGTGTTTTATTAAATCAATGCAATGTGTTATTTTTAATAAAATGCAATTTTTAGTATGATTTTTTAAATGAACAGATTTTTATAAAGTACAACTGTTCTTATGGAAATATTTTTTATATAAAATTAAAAAATTTTATATAAAAACAATTTTTTAATAATCAGTAACAAATATTTATTAATTTTTAAAAAGGTTATCGAAAAAGATTAAAGAATTAAAAATTTTGTAGCCTTAAATTTTTATTCTTAATCTTTATTCTTATTCTTTCATCTTTTATATCAAAAATTATATTTTATTATATAATAATGAGAAATTTCACGCGCGAAGCGCTATTATCACTAGTTTAATGAAAAAAAAGATACAATTATTAATTATATTCTTATAATGCATCAATTTTATTTTAATTTTTGTAGCCCTTTTCTTTATAAATTTATTTATATTTATATCGATGTACATACGATTTTATCTAATACAAAGTAAAGTATTCCCTCCCATGGGTACGACCTTGGCGCGGTGGGAGGGCCCAGTACCTAGATAGAATATTATCCAAGCAAAACTTTTGTTCTGCTTGGATAATATTCGGGGGAAGCTAATGTACCCTCGTCGCCGATTTAATTAAATGAACGAACCGCAGCCGGTTCGTCGGGTTTGCTTCGGGAGTGTCGTTTAAATAATCGGACTAACAAAGCTTACATGAAAAATTTTTCTTGAAATGTCCATTCCTGTCGATGGCCGTACTTTGATGTCTGGCGGTATTTGGGATTCGCATTGAGACGATTTTGCATGCGTCGTTCTCACGCCAAGTGCTCGGGCACGCGGTGATGCTGGGTCTCCCCGGTGGATTGCGGACACGCTCTGCCTTCGACAAACGGTTCGGCCTTACGCGGTAAGAATTCGGTCGATCTACTAAATCTTCCCATCTATCGCCACGTCTTCCTGCACGTACGTACTGGTAAACGAAAAAATGGTCGCTTGATGTGGATGAGAGCCCTCTTTACCATTTCGAGGGCCTTTTTTCAAAAAAACTAGTCGTACGTAAATCTTGCTTAAGACGATCAGGCCAGAGCTTGTCATTGATTTTACTCGAGTAAGAGATGGCATTCCCATTGTTCACTGTCTAGATTGTTAGACATGAGCAATTGGTAACCATACTCTCCACTCGTCTACCCTGTCTTGTGATATCGCCTGTGGTTCCGACCCTGGTGTCTCACCTGAATCTTTGGCAAGTATTCGAGTCTGGTCGGTATTAGGCCTGATTTTTACGCGTGGCGAACGTTGGTTTAATTGATTAATCGTTTATTTGCAAGAAAGATGCTTTTTTTCAAATAAATGTTTAATTAGCTAAAAGCGATATTATAAAATGAGCAGGTAACAAGTAAAAGTGAGCCAGGAGCCGTCGGATCAGTCTATGGATCGGGCTTGAAGCCTCTTTTCTCTGTTACTCGTTTATTTTCTTCGTTGTTGATTTCGTGATCGTTTCCCTTTTCTTCCGCTTGGGGCTTAACTCTTGTTCGGAGGTACCGTGTATCCCAACATCACACGCCGACTCGAAGTGGAGGCTCTTGACGGACTATTGAAAATTATCATATAAGCTCTGTAAACGAGAATACCGTACAATATCGCGCGAAAGATTGATAATTAGTCCGCGCGCGCTTGTAGTTTATTAATCCGCGTTCGCGAGTGCGCATAATAAATTTATTTATGGCCAAAATAATTGATGTGCTTTCGGCGTTTTTGAGCGCGATCTCGCGACTATAGTAATTACGATATCTACGTTTTCTTCATGTTCTCGGGGTCGATTACTCCTCGGTCCGCAATCTGTCATTTGTACACTTGCGAGCGGCCCTGATCATTATGTTTCACTGTGAGTGGGCGGAGAGTAATAGGTTCGAGTCGATGGGCCGAAGAAATGGTCGCTTGATATGAATGAGAGTCCGCTCTGTACCATTTCGAGGGCCTTTTTTCGAGAAATCGATTTTCGACCGACGTGCCATTCAGGGTTAAACTTTTGATCGGGCACAATGAGCCAGTTATCCACCTCTGAACACGTTGATAACGGGGATATCGCCTCGGGGTGTTTATTGATGAAATCATGCAAGTAACTCGAGTTTTTAATTCCGGGATTTCCGTGTCATCATCCTATTACCCTTCTTTCCCATCTTTAACACAGCATAGCCACGAGTCGGTGTCTACGGACCAAATGGCTCAAATGTGGCACGTATATTTAATTTGTTATTTTGGCCCATCATTCGATCATCCTTCATCTTTCTCCTTTTAACACAGCATAGCCACGAGTCGGTGTCTACGGACCAAATGGCTCAAATGTGGCACGCACATCTGATGTGTTGTTTCACCTTATCGTCCGATAAATTGATAACGTCTGGGGGTGTTCGTCGTTAAAGTCTTATTATTAATTCACGTTTCAATTTCGGGAGTTTTATTTTAATTAACGCGCGACTGTAATAAATTATTTTGGCCATGTTTTGCGTGTGTCCTGTGCAAGAAGAGAGAGAAGAAAGAGGCTAGATGTCCTGAGAGGAGGTGGAGGTCTGGGAGAGGCATCGGGCCCCGGCCGAGCAACTTTGGGGTGAATATTATTTGTATTAAATTAATAGTTCTTTCCTATTTATTTTCATTTATCTCGTTAAGTTAGAAATAATTAGGAAACGAAAAATTGTCTAAAATTATATAAAAATTTATTCTCATAAAAATCATTTTCAAAAAATAGATAATTGTATGAGTATTTCATTAAAATATGCGCATAAAAATTATCTTTCAAAATGTTGATTATTTTGAAAGTTTCTTTAATTTGAATCTTGTCTGTATGTTACAGTATCATCGTAGCTACGTTGCAGAATAACTCCGCCCGTTGCGCATCGGATCGGTGAGTTAAAAATTTTTTTTACTGAGGTAACGGATTTACGATGAAATAATAATAGAGAGAAAATGTATAATATTGGTGTAATTATGGTAGAATTGCGATAATAAGTAATAGTATAAAAGTATTGAATCTCGTAGATCCGATGCCTTAAAATGGATAGGTTAAAACTGATTACGGCAAATACATATTTAATCTTGGTGTTACCTATAACTATTGATGTATTATGCGACTGTGTTTGAGGAAATACTCGCACACGTCGCACGCACGAAGCTCACAGTGTGCTTATCAAATTATGTCATCAAAACGCCGTTCTTATAAATAATTTTAAAATGTTTTCGGTCTTAAATTTAATAAATACGTAACAAATATTTTAATGAATGATATCAGAATTTCGCAAATTTGAATTGATATAAAATAAATTAAATTTTCAAAATTTTGTTATTTAGATTACTTAGATAAATTCTTTTTACAATATAATAAATATTTTACAATCATAAAGAAACAAGAAAGAAAATAATTCTGTAACTGTTAAAGTAAGGATTTTTTAAATATATATTTACTTAGATTTCTAATAATAAATTATTTTATATATTTTTTGTTTTTTTGACAAAAGAGATAAAAATAAGAAAATACTACGTTAGGTGTTAAAAAAAAAGAAAAATCTATAGCTAGGGAAAAATGATGAATTAGTTAGGGTGTGTTTTATTTATCCATCTACTCCTTTCCCACATATTTAGCCAAGATTAAATATTACATAAATCGATGTGCAAAGAAAAAATATCTAGATATTTCGAGAATTTTCGTGTGCATAAATATAAGCATACAAAAATAAAAAGAATAAGAAATATTTTGCTTTTATTGTGCATTTATTTGATTAAAAACGCAATTTTCGTTATTAAGTACTATTATTAAGTACTAGAATTTATTGTAACAAAGCCTCGATTTTACCGTAATTTTTCGTAGCCTATCCATCTATTTTTAATTAATAAATTGACTTTATGATATAAAGTCATATAATATGACGTGAGATTCTTAATTTTCTATCAAAAAACATCGGAAATTTTTAAATTTTTAGAGTTGATTATATAGTACAATAAATTTTGCTATAATATACATATGCGTTATATCAAATACGTTATATCAAAAATAATTTTTATAGAAAATGAAAAATATATTTTTATTAATTCTATAATCGTGAGGGAAATTTATTATCCCTTTCGAATCTTATGTCATTTAACTGAATTTCTTATCTCTGCATGTTTTTGAGATAAGATTCAGTAATGAATCGTTCGAATCGATGAAAATACGTACATGGGCCTTAGATTTTATTCGATTCGATTTGTCTAACAATTTTCATTCATTTATTACTTATTTTCAAATTAAAATTTCATTATTTATATTTAAAAGTGCATTTAATATAAAATTTACAATGGCGAAAATATTCTCGAGTCAAAACGTTAACATAGAGATTTTTCAAATTTAGATTTTTTTCTAATTTGATAAATTGTAATTATTGGAAATATACTTTAATTATTACGAATAAACGCGTGTATAGATTAAATGAGAAATTAATTCATATAAAATTATTGTTATTGTTAATTTCGTACTTAATTGATTTAATTTTTGTGATGGCCCTTTCGCGACGCGTTCGTGTTTCGTGCATCATACAAAAGCGTAAAATTTTACGCTCATTGCTGGTAATGATTATCCAGCAGCAGAAAGAGTATTTCTCCTTGCTGTCAATTGTTGGCTGTATGAAGCCAGAATATTAGCCAGGTTCTATAAAAGATAGAACAATCTGGCTAGAAGAAAGAAGACGAAGAGAATCGTATAAGGGTGGTGACAACATCAATCTACATACTGTAAACTTTTATGGGTTGCCACTGCTCCTACTCAATATTCAATTAATTTGATTAAAACAATGAGATAAAATTAGCGACGTAACTCTTACTCAATATATCATTAATTTATTTAATTTAACTTCCATGTTAGTCAACATTTTACCTTTCTTTTAGTCAAAATTGATGAAATATTGAGTAGGAGCAGTGACGACCTATGGAATAGCTAAAAATGACTTAAATTAAGTTAAAAAATTAAGTATAATTTAACACTACGAGTTTAACAGTGTATAAAGGTAAAATCTATAAAGTTTTCTTGCATACGTGCAATTGCACGTCATCGGAGACGGAAAAATCGTCTCAATTTAAATTCTTATTCCGCGTAAATTAAATCTCAATAAAACTCCCAAACGGGTCGATTTAAAATCAAATTCGCGTTTTTCTAATTTCGAGTAATCGGTCGTAACTATAGGTATACTACATAATACGGGTAGGTAGGAATCATAGACTTATATGTATAAGTCTATGTTATTGCTACATCCCTTCGCTCGCTCCTATTATTGTCTCGTTCGCTCTTATTGACTTCTATTGTTGTCTCGCTTGCTCTCACGTAACTGTCGCGTTACCGACGTTTCTTGTACTACATACATAGCACGGAACGCAACCAAAAATTGTACACATTGGAGTTACCTCTGAGAAAATGAACATTAGCTACGTAGTTCATGTCCAGTTTCTTAGAGGGCGCATCGGATTTCACGTAAAACCGGGCCATGACACCTCTCAGGCTTCTCTCTGATACTGCTGAGAGGGCGATAGTGCAGTTTCTCGAGCACGCCATTCTCGTAAAATAATTGGACTTGAACAGTATCTCGTTGGTGTAGTATTTATCTCACGTGTCTCCATACGTAACATCTCTCATTCAAATTAGGAGTCGGGAGCCATAGAAAGAAAGAGAATTCCTCAATCAATTCCATTAATTCGATAGATTCGATTCATCGACACGTGACCTAAGAAATAATAAAGAGAGGTAAGGTTAATTTGTCAAAAAAAATGCACATGTGAGAAAGAGGGGAGGAAGCATGCGGTATAATTTAATTTCTCCGAGCTATATTTCTAAAGCTACATTTCTAAATCCGATAGATTTAAAACAGACGACATGGCAGAGGCATACGAAATAGGAAAGAAACGAAAGAAGAAAAGGTCTCACGCGCAAATGGCGAAGAAATTTTGCCGTCAGAGAAACTCTGGTAACAATCTGGACCAGGAAACCTACCAGTACATGATTCGTATTCTCGAGTTAATACGCAACGACAACTCGCCTTCGTCTGATGACATGACGATGCTTGTGCAAAACGTCTACCAGGAGATAGCTGGTCGCGAGGTCGAATGCGCCTGTAATCAGATTGGATCTCTTGTCATAGACGCTCTGCTGAAATACGCCAACTTGGAGACCATTCAAAAGCTCATTCAGGCATTTGAATCCTCTTTAAGACGATTAATCAGCGACAGATTCGCCAGCCATATTTTGCAAAAGATAATAATAGTCTGTGCCAACAGAGGTAATAGAATGCGCATATCGAAGGCAAAGAATGTCGCTAGCAATAAGACGAGGGTAAAAAATGGTGATATTGTAGAAGTTAAACCATCTGAAGTACAGTCCTATAACGATATTGTTCTGAAGCTGAGCCGATTCGTTCTCAATAATAGCGAAGAATTTGTGTTTGATGCTTATGCTAATTATGTGTTTCGAACAGTGATAGAATGTCTGGCAGGATTAATTGAGGATAGCGAAGTAACAAAAAACAATAAGAAGCCTGCCATACCGGATCTCACAAGAAGACGTCCTGTGATACAGGAATATAAAGATTTGCTGATACAGAGTTGCGACCGATTACAGAAATGGCCACAATTCTGTCAGTTTGGACGAGAACAAATGACTTCCGGTCTAGTACAATGTGTCTTATATTCGTTAAAAGGTGTTGATTCAGATTTATTAAAAATTATCATCAAGAAGATTACAAAAGAATGTTTTAAAACAGCAGAAGACGCGAAGCTACCAAATATATTTAATGCAGAATGTTCTATCAGAATATTGGAAGCTTGTCTAGTAGTAGCCAGTCCGAAAACCTTCAAGAAATTGTATAAAACCCATTTTGCTAAAAATTTAGAATACTTGTGTTTGACGCGAGAGACCAATTTTAGCGTGCAAAAGTTATTAGATTATTGTACTACTAAGGAAATCTTTGAAGAAATATTCGATAATGTAACAGAGTACTTTCCAAAAATTCTCAAGCAAGGTTTCACCGGAATATTTTTCAGCACTGGAAATGCGTGCTTGAGATTGCAGACGAAACAAGGTCCATTTGTCAGTGCAATGATCGAGCTACTAAAGTGCGATGTAACCGCAGACAATCAAACGCAGCTTGTACGATGTATAACAACTTTAAAGAAACCGTCTCAACTGAAGGACGAATCGGGTAATCCTCTACCTATTCACTTACATGGAAGTCTGATATTACAAGTTATATTAAGATTCAACAAACCCATCAAAGTTGTGAATTCATTATTAGAAATGAATACTGAAGAGTTAGTACAGTTGTTTATGGATCCAAAGGGCAGTCGAATTTTAGATACTTTCATGGATAGCAAATACATCGGTGAGAAGAGTAGAGAGAAATTATATAAAAAGTTGTACGGCACTTGGGTGGAATTAGCCAAAAGTATACATGGATCTAGATGCATGGATAAAATATGGGAATGGGCGCAGATGAAGCAAAAGATTCTTATTATGGAGGAATTGGCCGCGGCTGGACAGTCTTTAGAAGCCAATAAACCGGGCAAGATTATTTCCGCAAAGTTAAATGTCCCCTTGTTCGCGAGAGATAAGAAGGAGTGGTCGCAAGTGCAAGGAAAAAAGAAGACGACGAGAGCAATGTTTGCAGAAATTATTGGAGAAACTGAGGAAAGTGAGAATCTATAAAACATAACTTCGTACATTGACAATATGAGAGAATCCATTTTATATTTATATATAAATATATATGTATATAAATGGCAAATTATATTGAAATCAAGAGAGAGAATACTAATAATACTTTTATATTTATATCTTACTGAGAAATAATTAAGCCTTTGCAATTTTAATTCGATTCATCCAAAAATTTTCCCATCCAGTTTTCCTCTAACATAATTACAGGGTATAATAAAAAAAATCTGGTGTTGTTTCTTACATTCTGACATAGAATAATCATATATTTCGTTAGTTTATAAATACACTTTATAGGATCCATCATACATCCCCGCAACGCAATGTGTGCCTAGGAAAAATTACAATAATTCGTAGTCTAGATTTGAGCAAAGTTCCCTAACGCGTATGACCGATAAATCCGCTTCATCATCCGTTGTTGACTAGACTTAAATATACGTGATAATCATATCCTGAGACGCGTGCGCGCAAAGTAAAGAGATTCGAGACTCTCGAAGTTACATTACAATCGTTACAATCGTTAAACCTATCAATTGACTAGGATAAAATCGATGTGATTCGTTCTTCGTGTACGAGACATCGAGATGAGCGTAGACATGTAATAAAATCAAATCATTTTATGTGTATTGTAGCTATGTTTGTGTGTGTGTGCATGTATATATCAACTCCATCTTGCAATATATATTATTTTCACAACGATATTCTGCGGTGTAATATCAAGATATAGTAAAAAGACATCGATGTGAGAGAACACATATTACTCGATCGTTCGGAGAGCAGAAAAAGAGAAGTTGACTCGTGCAATGTCATAATTTCATGCATCGTAGATTCAACCGATATCAAGAACCGTAAAAGTTTTACGTTCCGTTACTTTACTTAAGTCGCTTCGAATAAGCGAAGGAAGAAAGTGCATTTTCTAAAATTGCGTCCAAATCAAGTCCTCTAGTTAGACGAGCGCGTTTTTCGGCTCCGCTTCGCGTATATTAAAGAATGTAACATGTTAACGCGGCAAAATGAAGATACGTCTCTACACTAATGGGAGAGTTATTTTCGTAATGCTACATTTACCGCTAATATCGATTCAGAATAATGCGAAACGCACCGCTGCGATTCATTGATCGGATTCACGGTTATCTATTACTCTTTCAATTGCAGAAATCGTTTAAGACACGCATTATTTCTATTGTTTGGTTTAATCCTAGGTAATAAATGGATTGGAAATCTGCGATTCTCGGCGAAGAGAAAGGAGAACGGCTCTGGCACGATGCTTGATAAACGTGTACATTTACGACAACACTATGCATATCTCGCCGGCGTTATCTATCCGGAAAAAACGCAAACGCTTACATGATCGATTACGCTACCTGTGAAATTAGTTATTCGTTTTTTCATGTCATTAATCGACAAAATTTTAAAACGGGTTTATCACATTCGACGTTCCATTCGAGGTGTGTAATCGAAGAAGTTTATTCGCTTCTCGCTATCGTGCATTTCTTTTTACATTGACTATATTTGGTCATTAGCAGTGTAAAATAAATTATAAAATTTTTTCAATTATTAAAATATCTAATCGTTGATTGATTATTTGAATATAATTTTTAATTGACTAAATAATCATAAATTTATTATTGCATATTTTCAATTGATTGAAATGCCGGGATTAGAGATCTATTTAGCGAATAAATTGATCATGGATATTCCAGTATCATTTCGATTATCAGGCATCTTTAACAAGTATCTGACAAGTGATAATCAATTTTTTCATAGATATGTTGGATCAGAGAAATTCTTGTTCACATTCGTCCATCCAAAAATGTTACGAAAGAAATCTCCGGTCAGATTCATGGAAAGACACAACGATAAAATATACGCAGAAGATGTATGATCGGTGAAAACACTGTAGACCGTGAATGAATTAAAAAGAAATAGGCGCAGGAATTTATCTCGTGAACATATGAATACCTAATTATCAAAACTAAGTATTGACTCTGTCTTTTTCTCGCCCCTTTTTTTTATCTTAATTCTCAGACACAGTCAGAAAGCGGAGGGAACGAACGAGCATCCGACAATTTCAAGTCAAGCCCCGATTTCGTGGATCAGGCTTTCAATTTCACAGGAACGAGTTCCTTTCAATTCATACATTCTTTACAGAGGAGAAGCTTTGTGGAAAACGCGCGATCAGCGCGACTCGTAGTCAATTGATCTGATCGATCGCTGATTATTTCTAATACCGCGACGTCACTTCCCCTTCGAGACCCCGGCGGACGGCACCGGCGCGGAGTCGACCTCGTTGACGTTCGTAGAAAGATTCGCGGCAGCGACCCTCGGCGGGCTGCGCGATGCTGATCTTCGCGGTTCGCGCGGCGGCAAATTGTTGCACGTCGTATGGTGACCGGCCTCCCAGTCGCGATGTTGACAGAAGGAGCCGCAGTATCGGGCGATGCCGCATCCACCGCAGGTCTCCAGGGCGGGCCTGCCGCAATTCCAACAGCTCTGAGAAAAGAGATGAGGATTCGTGCACTCTTAGCTCGTCGACAGTTTCTATTTGAATAATCATGCACTAACAACTAACGAAAAAAAACAAAGTCCCGAAAAAATTACATTTTTATACAATTCATATCAGATTTTAATAAAAATATTAATAAAAAAAATTCTTATATTTTTATTCAGATGTGATTTGTACATCGAGTGTTGTGAGAGATAAAATTAATAGTCGAAGAGAAATAAAATGGAAAAATTGATTATTTAATATACTATGATAACAATTCTATATTTTCTAAAAGTTCAACGTTGTATATAAAATAAATATATATAAAAACACAAAATATAAAAATAAATTTTAATTATTTGGTCTACATTTTAATATTTCTGCAAAAGTATCAATTAATCACACGACCACACTTACGGATCCCATCATGCTAGTGAGGTGGATGTCTTTTTCGTCTTCAGTGGTCGACGGCGCCGAATTCGGCGTCGTCGTCGGCGTCGTAACGTTTCTGGCGCTGGTCTCGACCGCGCTCGAATTCCCGTGGACTCTGAGGAAAGGGCCCTGACGCAGGCTGCCCGGATTTCTTTGGGACAGAGGAAGATCCAGTAATCGATGAACCCTCAAACGTTCGTTCGCCCTCGACTCCGCAACCGCAACCGCTACGGCGCGTTGCACCTCCGCCACTGCAGCCCTTTTCACTTCTAACACAGCTTCCTCTGGAAAATCCAATGAAACCAATTTCCGATTAGCATCCTTATCATTGTTTAATGCCGCTTTATTTGATTATTGCATTTCGATCGTTTCAAACAATAATTTTTCCAATATCGTCTACAAAAACTAATAATTTCATAAAATATTTAAACGATTTGTTAACACAACTTTTCGATATAATAAAATAATCTTAAAATTAAAGATTCCTGAAGCACCTACCGGCTCTTCGTTTGACCTCAGCCACCCTGTCTTCGGTCACCCTGATCGTTTGCGCGACGATCTCGCCGGACAATCGCTTCAGACTACCGTCTCGATCGCCGGTGGACGATTCGACTTGCACCCCATTAGTCGACGAGGGATTATTGCTATTACCATTGCCGTTATTGCTAGTACCATTCTGCGCCGTGACTACACCTGGCGGAGGCGCCGCGGCGGCCGGGCTGGAGCATCCTCGTCGCTGGAGGATCGCCAGTGCCCTCTTCGTCTTCTCGACCATGCCGAGGATGCAATTGAGCATCACATGGATATTCTTCCACTCGTCGTCGAGGCTACCACCGTTCTGCGTTTGCATGCCGTGGCCCATTGACTGCTGCGGCTGCTGAGTCAGATGATGCGGCGCGGAGAACGCGTTTATCTGATTAATCTGCACGAGACTAGGCGGCACCGGGCTCGGCCCGTGACCGTGGCCGTGCGCGTGACCTTGAATCGATCCGCCGGAGGAGTGCAACGGATGGTACCAGCAGTAGGACGGGTCCGTCGGCTGTTGCTGCTGTGCTGCTGCTGCTGCTGCTGCTGTTGATGGTGATGGCTCCAAGGATTGACAGACCTCTTGCCGTATACCGGCATATCGTCCAGAAGAACGCCGTTCTCGTAATATCTAGAAGCGCATTGAGATTCGCCAACGTTAGCAGGGGAAGAAATAAAAATAAAAGAACAGCAGAAGATATTAACCTAAATTAACGGTTCAACTTTCATCCTACGCTAATCAATAGTATTGGGAAGACTAAAAGAACAACGTACTAAAGTACGTAGTGTCAAAGTAATGTCAAAATAATTAGAATATGGCTACAAAAATTCATTTTTTTTAAATCATAATTTGATCATTTTCTTCATTTGACATCGTGACTTTCTGTTCCGTTTGGGCCCAGGTAGAACAAAATTTATAATGACATCATGTTGACATCAAAATAACGCTAAAGCAGATAAAATGACACAATAATGACATTTCGATGTCATTTTGACATTTTTGTGATTTCTTGTTCTACCTGGGGATCCTTTCATCATCGAAACACGAACATTCTTCAATTTGTTCAGCCCGTTGCGTTGTTCGTTATCCATAGAACTGCTTTTACTTTTAACACGGCGAATTGTTTGGGCGTCCAGCAGTTTATACGGGGTTTGCCTGCGAATTAAAGACGACTGTCTACGTGTACACCCACACTCGTCGACACGTGTGCGCCGCGATGCGGTATGTATTAGCAGGATGCCAATAGGCACTCGAGGCAAGTTCGTCGGTACTTGGTGGGCGAAGGGGTGCGCGGGGGCGCGATGGGGTGTTCGGGAAAGGTGGTGCCCCGATGATATATGGAAACGTCACCGGCAGACATATCGAGAGGAGGCCAGGGTGGCATTGCCAGGACGCGCACCGCGTTTTGTCGCCTTCGTATTCGCTCCGTGGCGCCCCTTTCTCTCCGTCTAGGTACATATCATCCTGACCGGAAATCCCGGCTGTCCGGCGTTGATTTCATCAACGCCTCCGTTCGCAGCAAAGACTGGCAACGAGTGCGCATTAAGAAATCTCGATTGAAATTGCTCTTCTTCTTCTATTCGTATTCGACGGCTTACAATTTAATAAATATTAATATCACGACATATTAAAGAGAAAATACAATCTAAATATTGTCAAAAAATTGGACTTTAAAATACTTGGAAGCTTGGTATATTTCACATATAAATTTCACATATAAACTTTTATTCGGAATTGCTGAGATTTCCTTTCAGGATTTCCGAACACTTTCTATCGATATTAGCGAAGTATTGAATGCAATGGAATCATTAATAGGTTTCGATCGCGGTAAATATAGGCGAGATATTCAGGCCGGCAGCCAAGAATTTTTCCAAAATTCCGCATTTGCGGCTTGGCAAACGTATTACACGTGCGTATATACGCGCAGCCGCAGCTGCATGTATTATCCACGTTTATTATCGCATGAATTACCGTTATGGACGAGCGAAGATTCCACACGATCTTGCCGCATGAGGAGCACAATTTGCGTAATAATTTACGCATCTATTTGTTGTGGATATTTTTCTTCGTCGAGCGTGTGAGAAGAAAATCGCATTTGCTTCTTCAGTGATAGATATTATAATTATACTTTATATTGTAATAGATAAGTGATCAACTATGAATTAAAATAATTTAAATTTTTCAAACACAGACTCGTGACGGAGAAGAAGGATAATTAATTATACTTTCGAGGCCAATATGAGCCTAGGATGCCGATATACGTGCAATAAACTTTTTTTTTTTTTCCAAAAAATTCACTTTTCAAAAACCGTCAGTATAATCTTACTCTGGATTCGTATTGGCCTCGAAATTGTATCCATTAACAAGCCAATCAAATCGAATCTGCTCGAATTCATTCCATCTAAAATAATTAATTCGAGTAACCGAATAGCGACCTATCTAACAATTGAGAACCGTGTCTGTGCATCTGCGAATATAGGGCGATGTTCACACTCACGGGGTGTCGGAGGCACGGCGTTTCAGTGCATGAGCAGCGCCAGGATAATGGTGCAACGCGCCCGCGGCGTTGCTGCCCACCGCGTGCTGAATGGCGCCAACGCCGGGATTAGAATTCGAGCGCATGGCGTAATGAGCGGAGCACTGATTACCGCTACCGATCCCATTCGCACCCCCGTGCTCGCCGAAGACCTCGACGGATTCGCCGGACGGTACCAGCCCTACGGCCTCGAGAACGGCGGACTCGTTGGATCGTAGAAACTGCACGCAGCTCTGCGAACACAAAAAGGATCGTGCTCTCATTAATCCTCTTTCATTATTTTCTGTCATACAAATAGATACAAGAGTATCCTCCTTTTTTTTATAATATCTTTATCAATAAGATCACTCGGTACAATGATCTCATTGAGTTCTGATTTCTTCTTTAGAAATAGAATAGTAACTGATTAAGATTTTATTATAATAATGAAAATAAATATGACGCTTGTTTTGTTTTCTATTTTATAAAATACTAGTATAAATGTTTTTAACACAAAACATATACCACGACTGGTCAAATGATCGTTTTCAAAAAAATAAATAAATTTGTTTTGTCATTTTGTAAAAAGTGTTTTATTTATTATTTAATCCAGTACCAAATAGAATATTATTTAAATTCAATTGTAAAAAATATAATTTTTTTTAAAGACCGGTCATTTGACTGGTCACGGTAGAAATAGGTATATATGAAGTGTCGGTAAATTTAATGTTGAATCATAAAAATACTGTGTAATATTGTTTGCAATACTTTTAAATATCGTGGACCCAATTATTTATAATCGGGAAGTTTTAATACATTAGGAAGAAGAAATGTTGAGCTTTTCCCTGAATCAGGTCGCATGGGCTGGAGACCGATTGGCCCGCTCGATCACATCGGTTTCGACTTTTAATATTCGTTTCACTGCTTTCTTTATCGTCGTTCTCGCCACTCGCGACCACCCAGTCAAAGTTCTCGTCGAGCCCCTTATTCCGTCGTGCCCTCTCTTGCCCCAATACCGAAGTCGGTATGGCAAGGTGGGATTTATCGCTTCTAATTCAATATCGGTACCCTCCGACCGTCCCCCGGTCGCCCCTCGCCACTTTTCCTTCCCTTACTTTCGCGCTCTTACGTTTTCACGACTTGCAATTAACGATGATCGATCGGCGGACCAGGTAGACGTGATGACCACTCGCACAGTACACGTGCGAAAATATTTGCAAGCCGTTTCCCCAGGAACTCAAAACTTTCCGCTTGAAAAGTGACGGTAACGAGAATCTTAAAAAATATTCATTTCAAGCGGACAAAATTAAATATTCAAGTCTTCTTTTTTAATAGCCAGCGCATATTAAATGCCACAACGTAATTAGGATAACATGAAATACTGGCAATCTCTCTCTCTCTCCCTTTTTCAATTTAAGATACTAATATTTTATATTCCTTATCAACCGCGCCAACCAAAAATCTATCATTTTAATCACTTAAAGAGATTATTTTAAAAACATTAATTATTTATCACAATTATTATATACCGGGCTATTATAAAAATGCTACATTAACGGATACAAGCTTGTAATTGCTTCAATAATTCTTAAGAAACAAATCTCGCAAGAAGTTTCGACAATTTACATGTATATGACGCCGAGAGTTACGTCGGGGGAAGATGTCGCGAAGGGAAAACCGGAAAACCAAGCCGCGCGTCTGCGACTTTCGATCCTCACGTGCGCTTTCATCGCGCCGGCAGAAATGTAAATGCTCGCTATTAATTTGCAATTCGTTACCCCACCGGGAGCGCTCTGTCGCCCGACGCGTCTCACTCTTTCCGTTTCGCTTGCCTTCGAGACGGGCAACAGCTGCGGGCAGTAGCGTAAGCGAGAGAAGACTTACATTAATCCTCCTAGGCTCGAATTTCGCGGCGTCGTGGAAATTGAAGGTGGTGATGTGCATCAATTGATCGAATACAATAAGCTTCCTCCTGCTAAGGCTCGCGTTACATCGCGAACACGAAACTATTCGATCCCAATCCCTCGGAGATGAATCTCTTATAAAATTTAAGACTCAAAGATCATACATTGTGTGTTTTCTTTTTTATGTTAAAAAATATTTCAAGTTTTCCTATCGTGTTTGTTTATGCGCGTCCGAATGTAATGCGCGAGTAAGTCAAAGAAATACTTTTTCGCAACTACCTATTTTTTAATTTTAATCTACTCTACAGATTTGTACGACCATAGTGGAAACGCATATAAAAGCGTTAATGCATTTTCTCTCACGTTAATTCCCCGTAAATTTGCATAAACGTTACCGTCCGATATAAAATACGACGTAGAAGCTTCTTTTTTTTTCAGACAGATAAATAATTGCAAGCATCGGATTCAAAGCAGCCGATGCATACATGGATGGCCAAAGTGTACCGGATTAAATCGTACATCCACGGATTCAGCGCGAGAAATTGTATGCAAGGGATAATTTTAAGGACGAGATTATATACATTACAGACGAACAGTTCCGAGTTCCCTTATAATTCTCTGAAATGCAACGTTATTTAATCGGTTCCTCCCCCAAGCGATTCTTTCCACCAAAGCCTAAGTTATTTCGTATAAAAAAAAGTAGATTTTATAAGAATTTATTGCCGCGTGATTTCTCGAATTTTTTAATTCTCGCCGCGCAGAGAAAAACATTTGATAAGACAAGGATCGGCAGAAACGACACGAATTTTTTTCTCACGTTGTCGAGAATAATTAAATGTAATTCGCTGAACATGTGCGCGCGCGATCACGTGTCACGGCTTCACGCGTAATATCAAGCTCCGCGTCTCGCGTGTATCGCAGCCGGTACACGCGGCGAGAGATTCGGAAAGGAGGGTAAAAATCCGTAGCGCTTTTTTTCCGCCGCCGCTCCATCCTAGCCGCTCTCTCTCTCTCTCTCTTTCTCCCTCTCGCTGCGTACCGAGTCGTTCATCCATCTTGGAACAGACTGGCATGCTCCCACCGACGATCGGAAAGTAGCCTGGGAAATTAAAACAACCTGCCAGCCGGTCAGCCTTGCCTCTGTTGATTTTACCGTGTCCTCCCGCGCTTCCGCGTCGCGTTCGTTATACGGAGTGTCCCGGGCCTGACACGCAATTTCTCACGCAGATTCCGGAATGTATTTAAAATCGATTCTACCCCCGTAGCGATCTGACGAGACGTCGACGCTTGTAATTCTTGCATTATTCGATGTTGAACGATATTTGACGATACAGTTCCTAATTGAAAATATCATTGCTATTTGTAAGTGCTATTCGAATTTCGAATAAAGCGTTTCGCGCGATTCTTGTTGTAATAATTATTTTACAATCGTTTTGGAAATTAAAAGTTGGAGCGGACGTACAAAGAAATAAAGCGGCGGATGTATCGTAGTTGCTGGTTTGGAAAATGAATTTTGTAATCTGGGAAACCGACATCTGACGTACCAACCGCTTAGAGCTCGGTTTAAAATTTAACTAATGAATAATTAATCATCATTTCATTACGAGATATGGACGAAGTATAAATCCGAGCATTACGTTACATGACACTTCAAAATTACTTACTATTATTGAAATCTACGATGATCTTAACGGAAGAAATTAAAAATTTATTCAACAGAAACGATCGTTATCAAAATTTATAAAGTTTTAATTGAAGATCTAAACTCCTTTAATGAACCTAATCTACTTACTCCGAAGAGAAAGAATATTATGAAATTTATATTAAAACAATATTCACCATTAATATTTATGATAATTTATTCCGCGGATGTTAAAGAAAAGAAGAAAAGAAAAGAGCTTTTTCTTCTCCTTCGAGAAGTGTAGAAAAAGGACAGGGAAATAAAAATACATCCCCTTGCATGAGTCCGCGGTGACTCGTCTATTATCTTGAACGACATACTTTGTGGTTTCATGCTGGCCACAATGTCGCGGGGAAACGAGTGCGTGAAAGGCTTTGGGGGCGCGGTTGCACTTGCTCGAGCGCAGTAGTGCATACAGATTTATGGGCCGACGCGCGACCCAAGCACGAAAAAGAAGGAGAAGCAGGAGAGCGAGAGAAAAAGAGAGAGAGAGAGAGAGACATCAGGCACGTGCGGCATCTTCGAGAGGGCATGGACCGGTTCCTGCATAACAAACGCTGCGGACGGTGATCTTCCCTTGTTCGGAATGCCGCGATCGCACTCTTGGAACGCGAGTCGGCCACGTGCGACATCGATCCGCCATTTAGAGCGGCGGCATAATGTCGCGCGGGATCTGTCCGTCTCTTCCCATTTCGTCGTGATATTCCCGTCGGAGAGCGGCGATAAAAAAATCGCGTATGCCGCGCATTGTTAATGGGGCGATTTTACGAAGTTGCGCGGAGGTAACGGAGAGTCGGCAAGTAAATTACGCTCCTTTTCAATAAATACAAGTGAATTACATTTTTTTTAATGCGTAAAGAGCTTAAGCAATGAATAAATCTCGATTTAAATATACGAGGAATATCTGTATTTGTAATTATTTCTATTTGAAAAGTTTAAATACAAATGACAACTTAAATTACTCGACGTTGATTTTAAAAGAATTAGAAAATTCGTGTTTAATTTTGTTCCAACATGTATACAAGTGACTTATTCTGATTGCGTGACAGATCCCGGCCGCGCAGTAGCGATTTTTGCAATGCGGGGAATGCGCGTCTTCATGCATCGTTACGCGCCGCGCCGCGCCGCGTTGCACACGAGCGCAGTGATTTATGATCGCCGTGGTGACTCCAATAAAGCATCGGACTGCTCATGAATCGGCCGTCACCGTTATTCTCATTGCAGCCTTATGACACTGCCGAATCTAAGGAAACTCATATGGATATTTTATCCTCTTACAACTCGCGGGCATTAATCAAACTTTAAAAGTGCAGATTGTTGAAAAACTACCTCGAGATAAAAGTGCATTATAATGCAGTAAAAAAAACGTAGATTTTAAAATAATAATAATAACAATTGCCACATCCGAAAGATATTGTGCGATGCAAGCGCGATTCGTTTGGTAACTGGATTTTTATTTATTATATTAAATGTAGGGAGTTATTAAATAAATATTCGTCCGGCTAGGAATGTAAAAGTGTAGCAAATCGGTTTTACCTGATTACTCGCCCTGGCCGCGTTACTCAGGTCCCTCTGCAGGGAGGGCAGGGTGTGCTTGAGGTACGGCAGGACGAAGCTTCTGAGCGGGAAGTTGGTCGCCTCCTGCAACGCCGAGTGAAACTCCTCCGCGGTCATGCTGCCGCTCTGCAATTAACGACACCGGCACAGGCGCCGCTGTTGTAATTCAATCCACGGCAAAAAGATCGGATCCCGAAGCGAAACGCGTTTCCGGAACGAGTTGCGCGCGCGGCTTTGGTTGGATTTGGTTTTGCGTTTGTCACGTGCCACGATCGTTTTACAGTTAAGCACGGTCACCAGATGTCACGTTTCCGGGACGTATGCACGCTCGGTACACACGACGACATTATGCATTATGTACGTACTTTGAATATTTACGAGCTGTTTAACGACACGGTACGGCCGGCATCGATTAACTATGCTTTTTTTCATCCCGTGCCGCGTGCACGCATGCACATTGCAGAATCGTTATCTGAACGCTTGTTAGCTGCAATCGGACCACGAATTTTCGCGACGTTATCATTGCCAAAATGTGACCGACGAAATGTCGTTAAAAAGTTATTATTATATCTCTCACGCCAATAGTATTACGAGCTTCAAGCTTTAGCACGATGAAATTTTCATCGATATAAAATAAATGATTGTTTATCTTATCGGACTAAAAGAGAAAATCTACTTTAATAATGTAAAGCAATATTTACGGTGAGAAATGTTTATAACTGTTTACACTGATGCATCTAACGCAAAAGTATTCTGATGGATACTGCAAATGTGATTTCAGCACGCGATAGAAAATTCCGTCAGCTGGTACGCGTATATTACTTATTGTTGACTGAAAGAATTCGTAAATCCGAAAAGATCTTACATGCGCGTTAAAGGATGCTCGAACTATACAACATAAGCTGACAGAGATTGCTATATGTGCTAACGGTTCATGCCATGTAAATCATGACGAATGCTTACAAAATTTAGAATCTTGATAAGAACTTAAATTAACATTAATCCCGATAACAAAAAAATTAGCATCAATCCCGATTATATGTATATGCATATATTACGCATTATTACATTACATATTACAGTCATTGAAAACTAAAGTGATATAACTCATTTTCAAAGATTGTAATAGATAAAAAAAAGCATACTTAAGTCACTAAAATTTCTTTTCCACGTGAAATTTTAATATTTCTTTATAAATTTCACTGACCATTATTGATAAACCGTTAAGTGTTGTAAAGTCTAAATTTACATTCAATCAAAAAACTTTATTTCTGAAAATGAGGAAAAATTAAATATCACTTCGGTTCTCAGAGGCTCATGTTTGACTGACTCAACACTTTTAACGTCTATAAAGAACATTAACATTTTCGTGTTCAAAGAAGTATTAAATTAAAAAAAATTAATTTAATTAATTAACATTTAATTATAATTTATAATTAAAATTGCTGCGAATGGGAATATCGTTTACCTACCAAAAGCGCGAGTACCAACGTGCGCACTGTGTCGCCTGTGTCTGCCGAGATATCGGTGGCAAATTGCACCAGAGTGCCCAGCAACCTCTTGAGCTTGCCGTGTCCGGCGAAGATACCGCTGACACATCTGGATGCACCGGCAACGCCGTTCGCCAGCGCGGTACCATCGCCCTGTTCGTCCGTCGTCCTCGGCCCAGCATTTGCGGCACCCGTACTACCCTCCTCGAGTTCGGGCTTGAGCGACTGCGAAGGCAAAGGGCTGTCGTTGTCAGAAGACCTGGAGCAACCGGACGCGCCTTTGTACTCCGATCGAGGGCCGTTCGTTTGCTTCTGCTGACCGATCCTTTGATGCTGCTGAGAGGAAGGTGAGTGCGCCTCAGGCTGAACCACTTCCTCCCGTGAGGACTTCTCCCGCGTTGCGGAGGATGCTGCAATGAGAATCAGTTCTGCCTCTTAAGTAGTTTGTCTTTTAAGGATATTTCATAATGATAATAAAAATCTAATTAAACTTTCGTTTCATTTCACGGAGATAAATTTTATATATTTTGAGCTCTAATCGATTTACAAAATCTAAATTTTATATTTATTCATCTGTAAAACAGTTTAATTGGCCATATAAAATATCTATGATGAATTAATTATGATTATAAATGTACTAAAAGAGATATGCATATAAAAATATATTATTATAAAAAAAAAATATATATATATATATATATATCAAATAAATCATACAAAACTTTTAGTAGACCAAGAAGATATTATCGTTGAATTTTTAATCGAAATGTTTCTGAAGCTTATTTCAGATATTAGCAAATAAAATGTTTACAATGTCTCATGATATACAGAAATTGCCATTTGACAATGCTTCGGCTAATGCCAACAACGAAGGACAACTTCACCGCAACTTGATCCACGCGACTCCAACGACGGGTCATCCGATAAAGCCGCGGACGGGCGTTTTGGAGCGTAGACATTATTTACATTTGAAACACCGAAAGAGATCCGCTCAAGCTCGGAAAAGCATGGCGCCGCCACAAACGTCCTTTGTGTCGCGTATCCGTGGGACGTCAAGCACGAGGGCACGTGGAACGGGCAGCCGGATCCGGTAGCGCAAACACTCTTCCGCACAAACACACACGTATGTGCATACTTGCGTGCATACTTGCACACCGAATGCCGCCCGTCCGTGTGTGTGTGTGTGTGTGTATGCACGCGTATGCACGCGAACACGCCCGCGCGTGGATGCAACGGATAACATGCAATTACGGGCCGTGTCATCTACCTTGTCTTGTCCCCGTTCTGTGCGCGCGCGGCGCGTTATCTCCCGTGGAACGCCTGCGGCATGCGTGGCGAAAACGACGGAGAGTCATGCCGAGTATGCCGATAACGAAACGTTACAGGCGCTCGTCCCCGTGACGCCGCTCGTACAGCGTCGATCGACACGGAAACACTGCGAGAGCCGGCCCTTCGCCGAGTTGCTTCATCGTGATTCATCAGTCGATTGACTATCGCAATCTACGTGAACGAAGATCCATTTATGCTCAAGCTTCGCTCGCATATGAAAATTCTAAATCCCAATTTAAACAAGATATTCAATCTAACTTATTGTCCATTTATTAACTGTATACTTTTAGCACGTGTAGAAATAGGTAATGAGAAAAAATGTATATACCTTGGACAGATAGATTTTATAAAAATATTATGAAAAAAGGAATATTGAAAAGAGTTAGAAAAATTAATTCATGTCAATTCATTAATAAAACATTAACAATTTTTTTATTCAATTGTTATCGCATCGCTGAAGATAACTCAAAATGGAGAGAGAAACGTCCGATTTATAATTATACATGTATTCTATTAGTTATATATTGAAGATCGATATAACGTTAACTTACGCATCGTCAACCGCGTTGAATTCTCGAAACCCTTTTTACTCATTGTCACTTGTTAATTACAAAAGTTAAAAGTGTCAGGAACAATGTTAGAGACCGCAATGTTATTTAAAAAATGAAAAATGGTTTGAAATATAATTTACAAGTTCTTCCGTTCGGGAACGATTGCCATTCGTATCTCCGTATTTCCTAGTGTACGGCAATGATATGATGGTATTATTGAAATAAGACGTTATATCCATGTATAATGAAGCGTAATTACCATAATAAATTCGTACATTAAAGAACTTTTTTACTAGCCGCGATATTTATACACGAGCGCATGACTCGCTCATAAATAAAGAGCCGTAAGTATCCCCGTAAAACGTACAATGTAAGCTAACGCGGCAACATATGTTTACGAGTCAATATAGTAATTAAACTGACGTAAACCATCGGATTTATAAATTATAAATCGCAGCCAATTATTGGCTTACCTGAAAACTTTTCGCGCGCTTCTCGCAACTACCGTTAAAATAATTAATCCTTCAGATTTCAGGCAATATCGGATGAGACGCCGAATAATTAGTGCGAAACTCGAACTTTGTGCTTGGCGAACACGTAAGGGCTGTCAGATAAGACGGTCAGTCTATCGACGGCGAGGGACGGTCCCATTAAGCTAATGGAACTGATTGTCACCAAGTATTTTTGCGTGGGTACGTGCAAATACATGGCTGAGGGATACGTCGAAGGAGAGACAGCGAGAGAAAATATGAGAGAGAGAGAGAGAGAGAGAGAGAGAGAGAGAGAGAAGAGAAGATGGTGCGCGCAAGAGTAAGAAGGAGGAGGTCGACGCCGTGTCACTACCACCTGACGCCGGTAGCCAGTAGGTAATTACCTGTACCTGAACTCTCGACAAACTAAACTACCTCACGGCTTATGCGATATGACGGGGAGCCTGAGTACACACAGACGCCTTCCGTCGCTCGCGTAAAAGCGAGATAGTTACACGGGGCGCCGCTGTGATATCCCACGGAAAAATCCCGCTCGATGGTCTCGGTAACTACCGCCGCGGGCTGCCGGCAGGAAGATTGCGAGTAACGATTGCGAAAATAGCGTTTGCATGCTGCTTGCGCGAGCCCGGAACCTACCGAGGAGAAAGAGATAAGGACGTTGGGAAATTTTTTTCGCGAGAAGCAGTTATCACTTCGATACACAATTAATAATTAATATTGCGGCCTCTCGGCCGCAGGATTCTTTCAACATTTTTCTACAACGCCCGATAAATCGTTATTCTCTCGTTGTTAATGATTTGTCGCGCGCTCCTTTCTGTTATCTATTATGAATTAATTGTCGGTTGATAGGCGAACAGGTAGAACAGAATGTTTAATTGCGATGTGCAAATTCACGTAACATTTGTAATAATATTATTCGATTGTAATATGCCATAAATATGTGATAAATGTTGCCCGCGCTCTCTGCTGATGTTTATTCGCTTACGATTTATTAACGTTGATGCCGTTTTACGCGTGACAGTCGCGCGCAAGTCAAAGTAAAATGCCAGACACGGATTTAATTAATTACATTGCCGCGAGCATTTCAGCCTGTTTTCTTTGCACACGGCCGAAACAAGTTTCATCGAATTCATCGAATCGGGATAACGATTTTCGTCGGTTTCTATTCGGAGCGATTAAATACAGCCGAGCGAGCTGATAGGACGGTTGCCTCCACTAATGACGATGACTTTACGATACGAAATCGTGGCGATGCATCTCCGCGGTACAACGATGGCATCTATGCGGGTGCAGGCATCCAGAATCCATCCATTTTCGAATCATGATGTCTCAATGCGCGCGGCGATTAAGTGGGCGACGCGATAAAACAAAGATTGATTATTCCCAGGGCGGGCGCAGAGCTCGCAAAGCTCGTTTCTTCCGGCCCGAAAAATTTCGGTCGCGATATTACGCGTGTCCCCAAATAAAATTACAATTACAATTATGCGCGCGATATAATAATATGCAAATAATACGCGAACGATGTAATTATGTAAATAGATTGTAATGAAGTAATTAACAAACATGATTATTGCGTCGTATGATGTTGCGGTATTATTCCGTTACTGCGCCGGGTAAATAATGGTAATATCAATTATTACATATATTTATCTCCGCGGCGTCGCCACTTAAATCTTACCGTTCAACGGAAATTCTATGGGCGTTAAAAAAAAAAACGTCCGTTCAAAACGCTTCACAGAGAAATACGGATTCGAAAATACGGAGGGAATTAGATACATCGGACGTTTGGAGAAAAACGCGCGGGTCTTATTGGGTACAGATGCCGGTAGGCATCCGCGCTTGTCAAAGTTCTCCGCGCATGTAACCAAGGTTAAAGACCGTCGGCGTGCGGAGAGAGAGCATGTGCGCGACACGCGAATGTTTAATCAGCGTCGCGTTGTGATTGCACACGACTGTCACTCAACTCTCTTGTGACGAGTGCAATCTTCCCGGCTGCGCCGATGCAGCCGCGCGTCTTTCGTTCGCCGCGTGCACGTGTGTGCATGCCTATGTGCCTCGTATGTACAAGAAACCTGGAGAGAAGGTATCTAGCCTGGGTGATGGTAATGGTTCTGCCGCTGCTACCACCGCCGCCTCCGCCACCACCGCCGTCACTGGCTGCTGCTGCTGCTGCTGCTGCTGCTGCTGCCGCTGCTGTTGCTGATGTTGCTATCCCTTCGGCCAGCTGTTACTTCCTGCAGCGGTTCTCCGTCCTTGTCTCTCCGCTCCTACTACGCCTCGCTCCACGGAAGCTTATCAGGAGGAACGCTCTCCTTTGCCAATTTCCTTTGAGCGTGACGAGCATCCGCGGCCGCACTCGATATCGCCGAGTAAATACACGTTAACTGACATTTCTTGTCGTAATAATCGCGACCAAATGGAACTGAAGTTGAGAACTTTGGCGAGCCGCAGCGAGATACAGCGATTAGCCGTACAATCGTTTAAAAAAATATCGAAAAAGCCAATCTATAATACTTTCTCCACATTTTATTAATCTTGCGGTGCTGTTAATGCAAAATTCATTTGAATAATTCCCCGAGTAAAAGTGATCGTTAAATTATTTGTAACATCCTCGTAAGCTTTTTCACAATATGAGTGTCATCGAATCTCGGTACGTGTACCTATGTAAAAGAAGCCATATACCGTAGAAAATTTCGGGTAACTGCGAGCCATTTTTCTGCGAAGCTCCGTTTGTCTTCGTCGTCAGTAGAAAATCAAAGTTTACCCATGTGGGCTGGCCTTGCGGACCATATGCGCGAACACATACACACACGTGTGCGGAACCCGAAGCAGCATCGCATCCGAAGCGTCACGGCCGCCCGATGCCGCGGACAAACTTTTCTTTGAGTTCTGCTCGAAGATATCCGTTATCCGTGATAATATCTGCATATTCAAATGATGCACAATTTCGTCCGTAAATCCCGGTCGCGCGAATCATCCGAATTTTCATCCTTTTAACTCACGTATTCGCGCGGTATCTCGAGCGCTAAATGTAATCGTCTCAGTTTAATCCAACATTAGAAATCGCATTAAATATTGTAAAAATGCACTGAGAATTGGATATAAGCGCCTTTAACGCTAGATATCAGGTGGATTTCTGCGCTCACGCGTCTTTAAAACACCGATGTTTTTCGTACGCTAAATTGTTTCTTACCGAGGCCTCTTCATTTCTTCGCGGCACGCATCACGGCCAGACATTCCGCAACGATGAAGAAGTTTGCCGCAAACTGTTACGTCAATCAACCGTTCCTTCCCCCGAGTTACTTTCGCCGCCGCTGTTACTGACGTAAACCATTCGCGCAATTAGCATTCGCTTACAGCGATCCTTACTCTTGTTTTCGCAGTTGCATAGAACTTCATATGACTTTACAGAACTGTGAGATTGTTACGTAAGTTTGTGTTGCAATTTATGTCATCAAATTTGTTACTGGACTACTTTCGCAATTTTCAGATCTCTATCTCTAAACTCAACAGCCAATTAGTCCACTTGCAAAATAATATAATAAATCAAATTTTAATTCCTTCTCGAAGAGAAAGGATTAGAAACTCCTGATTTCTTAAAATTCTTAAAAAGTTTTAACGATTAGATGTAAAGATTCTGTATATCTAGAGATTTTGAAAATCTGTTGACTTTATAAGGGTATCATAATTTGTAGAAACTCATTGTCAGGCATATCAGAATTTCAGAATTAAATCTATTTAATAGTATCCGCAAAAACGCAAAAAATGACAATGTCGCTATTAACAAGTGTCCAATATTTTTTCATTGAAATTGTTCTTAAAATGTTAATTCGAAAATTATTTTATCCGCTGATACATATGACGTATTTGCTACAGAAGAATACACGCGTCTACTAATCGCAGCTGATGACTGCAACTGCGCGCACGGATTAGCATCCGGGTTTACGCACCCGAGGTTCTGCATACGCAAGGTTCCGCACGGGGCAAGGTGGTCTTCGTGGGCGACGTTCGACGGGGCACGAAGAGAGCGAGATCGATAAAGCGCACGTGCTCCACGCGGCTGAGAGTCCCTGGCTGGAAGTAAGTACGGTGGGACTCAGCTGTCGCCTCCTAATTGCCGGGACAATGCAACAGATGGCTTTGATCGCAATCCCTACCCTACGCTCTTCCCGCTCTCGAATTCTCCTTCGTTCTCTTTCTCTCTCTATCTCTCTCCCTCTCGCATTCTGAACAGCGTTCCCCCTTTCTTTCGACCGCCGCCGCCGCCGTTTTTCTCGCATCCTTCTTCGCGCGGGCCTCCTCCCCGCCGATTCGATCCTGAGACATCTCGCGACTCCATGTGTTCGATTTCATCTCGCAGACAAGCGTACCACTTAAGGATCCGAGGACGTCATCCTTGGATTTCACCCTGGTCACCCTGTTCTCGTCTGATCGATTGCACACTTGAAAGTTAACGCGTCACGATGCCTAATGTCCTTCTTTTTTAACTTGGATAAACGCGAGGAAGATGTATGTACATACACAGGCCGTTTATCTAAACTTTCATTAAAAACAACTAGATTTCTGATGAATCACTTTCCGATCTCGCTATCCCATAGATATCGAAAAGACAGTGGTTTAATTTCATTCCTTTTCGAATAAAAGAATTATAAAGGCGAGGAATTAATGCAGCCTCGAGTAATTTCAACTGCTTTGGACACCGACTGTAAAAGAATTAAATGACCTAATTAACGTTTATGGGAACGAGGCTGCCTCGGGGTAATTCGTTATCCTAAGAGCTACAAAGTATAATTAACTAAACATCGCTTTCTAAGAAGGCTTAACTGGTATCAGTTCTCGTTGATACGTTTATAAATTAAGTAACGTTATAAGAATTTAAAGCTAACACTAACTTATTCTTTCGTCGCTCGATATCGTGTGCCCTACAGTTTTACGAAGATCCTCGGGCGCGAGGGAAGACGGACATACGCCGGAGACGAGCTCCAGGTCGTAAGCCGCACCCCGGTAAGTACACGCGGTGTGCGGATGACTATCGCGAAATACACCTCGAACGGCGTAGCGTCGGGGATGCCCCGGCAGCGCGGGCGGATATGATATCAGCCCCGAGCAGAATCCCAGTGGAAGTGTCGGACGTGCCTTATCGCATCTGGACCAGGCAGTCAGGCGGCGCACGAACCTAACCGACACACACCGGGCCAGCCAACCAAGTTGACTGACTGCTCGCAGGAGTTTCGCCATCATCCCCCATGGAGCATACTATACCTCTCTCTCCTGTCCCTTTCCCTCTCTTACTAACAATCTCTTGCATTGCGCTTTCGCATACATATCCACGCGCGTACGTGCATGCTTCTGTGCACCTAAATGCGTGCTAAAGACCGCGATAGACGTATACAGAACTACCAAGCCTTATTAACTCTCAACAAGGTCACAAGGTACATAATGAGAGAATATAAAATGGAATTTTCCCCCCAATTTCCTCCTAATTAGGAGCTCATTTTACATAATACGTCGGGAGTTTCCGTTACATTTTATAAAGGATCTTTTTAATCGTATTAATCAGCGGGGCAAGCAGAGTACCTCGCGTCGACACTTCTATGATGATTCGATGTAACGTTGCGTCAACAAAAACGATTTCCGAAGCGAGCAAAGAGGGAAAGAGAGAGAACCCGCGCTCGGACGCGATGACGGGCTTTGATGTGCCAGAAGGGGCTTTTTTCCTGAGCCCCGGTTTCCAAGTTAGCTGCGGGCTCGCCGCTCGTCTAGATAACCGGCTCCGGCTGAATGTACGATTCGAGCGAGAGCGCGTGGACTGGATATACGGGTACCGCCATGCAATATTCCGAACTAATGTACGACGCGCCCACAGCGTGGGCTCTCTCGCGCGGACATCGGCGAGGTCGTTCCTTTTAATTTCCAGTTTCGAGGATCGGGGTCAACTTCCGGGGACGCCCGTCGGAAAAGAATGTCACACGATATACCGGCCTGACGCGGACTAGGATCAGATCTTTGAAGTACTTCAGGAATGAAATTAGAGAATTAAAATTAGAGCTGGTCCCTTAATTTTTAACCTGACAAGTAACAAAATGTTGAAAAAGAAATTATATAGTTTAAACTGATATATTTTCGGTTTATTTATTTTTTCGTATTAAGCTTATAGACTTTGCACCGGTCTGCCGTGCGTAGAACGTTTACACAGTAGTTTTGTTCACTTCAATTAAAATTTTATTAATTTTTACGATTTCCCGCCGCTTGTACCCGTTTTAATTAAAAAACTTAATAATTTCGTCAGCAATTTAAAATTGGCTGTCACATAGCACAATCTTGGCAAGTGACAGATCGTAAGCGACAGCGTGACGGCTGACAGCTGCGCTAAAGTGCTGAAATCCGCGTTAAGGACAGAAGGAAAAAGGTAATGTACGTACGCGATGCGAGTCTGAAGTTAGATAAACTGTACTTACCGCATATCTGTGCCATCTATACCGGCGACACGCGCTCTCGAACGAGAAAACGACATCCCGAATTAATAGAATAGCGAACTCGCATCCGTGCGATTGGGTATCGGGCGATTTGTTTTTTACGGTCGCGCGATAGATCAAATGGACTAGAGTGGCCACGTTGTTAATTTTTAAACGACACGTGTCACTCCGCCGACACGTTATTACAATATATTGCCGACTGTGATGGAAGTGAAGAGGATATTAACAACTCTGAACGTCGCACGTACTACGCAACGAGATACTTCGAGTCACTGCATCATAATTAAACATGAAGTAATAATCGTATTAATAATAATCGCGTTACTAGCGTTAATAGCATAATCGATGAAAGTTTCATGTATTTCAATTTCAATCCTATTAATGCGCTTTTTTTTAATGCGACGGAAGGATTTCCATGCAATAACTGCGTATCGCGAAACAACGGTCTACTTAATTCTACTATGTCACGTCACAAATCTGCCAATACGTCAGTTTACATTTTGCAAAGCATGACATTACGCGAAACTAGACCACGGCGGGGAATCGATAGATCAATACAAATTGATATTTACACATTGGCAAATAGGCTGACCCGACCGATCGATCGTCTTCCAAGAAAGCAAAAATATTTCTGAAGAAATGCTGCTAGACACTCAATTGGAAGCTTTTAAAAAATAGAGACCATTCTAATAGAGAGAGAACTAAACTGATATTAATATATTTTTAAAAAATGAAATTTTTTTAACTAATTGATTTTCTTACATTGCGAATGAAAAATCGACGATGTCTCTTCAAGGATGCATAGAAAGCACCTGCAGTAGTCTAGTCTAGTCGTTGTTGTGCTTTCCGCTAACGTCACGGAGTCGATATTTTCTCAGCCATGCGTGTAACAGATACTCACCCTTACTCTTGGCCTTGAGGTCGAGGTCGACCGGGAAGGAGTCGACGGTGTTGGAGACGCTCGTCGGCGGATGGCAGATAATACTGGAGGACTGCAGTGCGGGACTGGCGACGGCGGCGACGACGACCGTGGTGGTCGTCGTGGAAGGATTCGCGTTCACGGTGGAAACACCGTTGCTGTTGGTGACGGTCGTGGTGATCGCCGTCGCGGCCGAGACGGTGAGGGTCGCGACGGTCGCGGTGGTGGCCGCCGACGTGGATGAGGGCGAGGCCTGCTGGTAGCCGCAGCATTCCTTCGTCTCTTCCTTGACCTTGACCTTGTGGAGGACCGTCGTCGTTGCCACTCCACCCTCCACTTTCATGCTCGCGAGCCACTTTCTCACCTGCGCGTGGTGACATAAATTAAATGTAAATTACTCCCTCACGTTGGACCTTGGGACATTGACAGATACTAGTAATAATTAATAGCGACATAATTAACAAACACTCTAGTCCGGGGAATTAAGAAATTTGGAATTCAAAAAAAAGAAGAAACGAAAAGAAAAGTAGAAGAGAGAAGGAAAAAAAGAATAAAGAGAAAAGTGAATGTTATATAATATATATTCTTTGCTATCCTTTTCTCTTCTTTTTAAGAAAAGTTTAGGAATCACCAAAATATTGTAATCGAAAATTAACTGCTTCTTCTATCGGCCATTTCCACAAGAACGTCCCACTTGCTTTCGGACGCGACGACGCGGCGAAAAACGAGCAAGGAGAGCCCGGGGGCACCTATATGCACGTCATCGCGCGTGCACACGATTCATATTTGATTGATTCCATTTCATGAGAGCGTCGCGCCGGTCGCATGTTTCGTCTACGTGCCCGGCGAGACGGGATCGTTGCCGCGCATACCGATGGCCGTTTTAATGGAATGTACGGACGTTAGTTTTACAAACCAACAAAGATCCGTCACGGCGCGGGAGCACGGAATTATTGGGGATCCGCGGACGCTGTCGCCCATAACTGATCGCGCCCTCCCGTCATTTTTGGCCGCACACGGCGCACTGCCTACAAATGGACCATCGCGAGAAGCCCCCGCTAATGTCCGCCGGACCGAGATGAATGTACATACCGCGAGTAATTTCTCGCCTACGTATATTCTTTGCCGGAATAGAATTTACGTTTGAGAATTCAATTTTACTAATCTTCAAGAGAAGACTTGAAGATTAAAATCTTGCACTAAAACCTTCTTTAGAAATGGGAAAATTAAAATTTGAAATCGGACTTGAAATCTCTTACAGCCGTATTGAAATAAATCTTTAGGTGACCTAACACATTGGAACGTCGTTTACTGTCTACCGTGGGTTTGTACAGGTTATTAGAAAACACTTTTGAGATATCTTTTCATTACAAAGTATCTCTCAATACATTTATAATAACGTTATTGAAAGATCCGCAATTCCCACGAACTAATTTCATTTGAACATTACAAAGGGCTGCTTGAAATACTTTACATTATTAAGATTTTTGTAAGCACGCGATCTCCAGCAAATCCATCGCAGTAGACAAATTAAGAATTAAATAGAGAATAAGATTTTCTTATTAAATTTTCAAACAATTGGGAATAGAAGCTTTTCAAATGCAACAGCTGTTTTTAATTTCTTACAGCGCAATCTTTCTTACTGCTTGTACCGCCGTGATGTTTGCCGGTCGCGAACACGCACAAGAAGTAGTAAACATTAAGCATAAAGATTTACACCGGCTTGACAGGTGGTACCGCAGAGCAATACCGCGCCGCGTAAGCGTCTTGCGTTCTGTACGCAACGCCGCGTACTTAGCTTCTTTTCTCCGCTTACGCTCGCGCGCTCGCGGCTCCTCTTCTTTACCTCGTGCTTACGCTGCAAGATCTCGTTTCATATTTATTACGGTAATCGCGTTGCTGGGACTTTTACGAGCGCGGTGCTCCGCGCCGACAGCTACGTCCGGCATTAAAAGTAGTCGAACGTTCGGTTCCTTTTTTCATAATTCCGCAAGAACTGCGCGCGAGCACATCTACGAATAAATTTCGCTACGAATTACCGTCACAGTTTTAGATTGTTAATTGCACTTATGCTTCTCGCATAATGTGCAATAAATTTTCCATTAATAAACATACATACATTGCATACGTAAATAAACTTATTATTTTAATGTATAAAGTAGACAAACATATCAGACGTATTGTTGTTTAAAATTAAATATAATTATGTAATTATATTGTCCTATTGAGTTGTTTATCTCTGGTTCTATGTGAAGGCATCTCTCTGATGAATAGAATTAATACACTTGTACGAATGAAATGTTACGTCGGGCGCAACAGCGATATCATCTGAAACGAAATCACGCGCATCGGTAGTGCATGCGCCATTTGGTGCCCGAAGACAAAACCATGTCACCGGAAACGGAATGGCTGTAAGGAAATTGAATGGCATTCGTTGAATGAAATAATCATAACGAATAATCCGACAGCTGCGCCATTTTTGGCCATATTGGATTACAGTAATCAACCTTTCTCTTTGCGCGTTTCTGCGTGCATACACGAAAATTCGGTTTTTCTCCTTCTCCTTCTTTCTTTGTAGAGAAAGAACAAGACAAATTTAATAACTTCTCAGTATGATCAGTTGAATAATAAATAAATTGATAAAAAAGTTACGAAAATATTTTTCAATCGTGTAATAAATATTACATTAAACGATTGGTGCAAACCGATGTTTAATCGATGATATTAGAATGGTAGCGGTAGACATTTGCAGACGCGATCGTATCTTTGATTTATGAAAAAAGTTAGGCGTTCTGCGATTTAGAACGTCGCGTATGTATAAATCGATTTAGGGGGCCCGGGCGATTTGCATGAGCTCCGTAATATTTTCGGTTCGACGCGAGCAAAATTACGCGGGAAGGGAAATTAAATGGCACGAATGCGGAAACGGGAGTAATCTTTAAGATCCACGTGGCGCACCGCCGCCGTTCCTACCGGATGGAATTTTATTTTATTGACGCGCACAGCTCTGGCAGCAGGCTGCCTTCGGTGCCACATGGTCCCGTTATTAACGTGAAATGCAAACGAGCCCTTCGTTGCGTCCAAGAAACGGCCGCACGGATGACTCGCTATAATTTTTCGCGCGAAACTGCATCGCCAAATGCCGTCGAGTTTTTAACGTGTACGTAATTGCGCCGGGAAAATCCGGCGCGAGCCACCGTTCGGTTTCCGACAAAATCGCACTGTACAATATGCTTTTGCGAACAATAAAGAGTACGAGCTAGTAACAAATTCGTAACTGTAATATCCAATTTAACTGCAACATAAATCTGCTCGTAATTTTTATGTCGACTGAATAATTGTTTAAGTTTGTAACAAAGTATGGAACAGGGAAAAATGCAAGCAAAAAATCAATGACGAAATAAAAGAATTTTTATCCACATACAAATAATTTGTTAATTCTAAAATTTAATAGAAAATGTAATTATTTCATTCTCGCTTAATCATAATTTCGGTTCTGATAGTTTCAGATTAGGTACGTAATTATGGCGCAATCGAAAACGATCAACTTCAGATTAATTTAATTACAAATAATCTAATTATCTACTTAGAGAGACGTAATAAAAAATTCCGTTCTGATACAACCTACAATTACTATCGGGCAATAAAAATGTCAACAGCCCATATTCCGGTCACGTAACAACGCTCTCCGATTCTTCTACGGTCGTTCATCAATCAATCCACCCCCCTGTGTTTCGCGCGGACGATGGAAAAAAGGTTGCGCTACGCAGTTTCGGCGGATTTACGCACGGAACAATTCGCGGTCGCGACGTGTCGGTCTTTATTGTGACAGATGGTCACCATAATTTTAATTGACGCCTTCTTCTGTTGTTACAGTTGTCCGCGAATCGCTCGCCGCATATGCGCAACTGTTATTTGCGATCTTCTGTCATATCCCATGACATATATTCGCTATGATAGAAGCGAATAGAATCCGTCCATCGATTGATCGAGGTAATAATATTAAAAGCTTAAGTACTCTTCAATTGTGATATAAATATTATATACATTACGTATGTATTAATGTACATTGTCACAAAAAATAACGATTTACAAAATAGCTTTGTGTGTTCTATGAAAGAAGAAAAGACTTTGTAAACTACCGTTTGATAAAATTAAAAGCGTCGCTTTTAACCAGGCTGTAGACAAAGCTGTTGATCAAACGCGATGCACACGTATTTATTAAAAATATTTTTAATATTGCACGAATGTTAATCTCGCAGCAACGATAAATGTTTCTAATACCAATTAATTAAAATGTAGTTATAAAGATGCGAACAAAATAATCATATAAAATATCGTTCCATACAATTTTGTATTATTTGTGAAAAAAAAATAATTAATACAGTATCTTAAATAATCGCATGAGTAATTCGGTTGCGGAGTCTATTCAAAGCCGCGCTTTAAAACACGAAACGCTCCTTTAACAGCAGCATCTCGCTTAATTGCTTGGCTTAACGCTTGAAATAATTTGATTTTCGCCATTTGTTTGTGTAAAAGAATATTTATTTTTCCTTTGTTTATAACCGTCATGCAGCTGTCTGCTACACAAGACTTCAGTTAAAATGCGGATTGTAATTAAAAGTCGGTTACTGTGAGATAACATTGCAGTATAATGTCGACATCGCGCATACAATCGATAGCATTTGTAAAACAACACGTTGAAATTAAGTTTGTGAGCTTTTAAAGAGACGAGTGGACCTTCCGGCGCCTCGGATTTCTGATTTCGCGAATTGTTTCATTTTTTGAAAATAGAGTCGAGGGGTGAAACGACGGGATATCAATCGTGCGCTTCGTAAATGATTATATCTGCTACATTGCGCAAGACGCGCAACACCGAGAACGCAATTAACTTGGATGTCATCTGCGATCGATCGCCACCGTGAGGTGTTTCCTCTCTCCCGGTGCCCTCCCCCCCTTCCCCTCCTTTCGTGTCGTTAAGGTGAGCTTTGGTCCCCGACTTGCCGGAGACGCGCGTCTCCGGCAATTCGTTAAGACGCTTAGTTAAGCAAACAAGAGCGGTGCCGCTGCGAAGTGATATACGTGCCGCGGCAGAAAATCCGCGGCTCTGCCGCTCGTAATTGCGCGCAGCTGTGGTTACGCGCGCTCGCGCGGATGTAAAAGCTCCGCGTCGCGCGCGCGTTGTGCACGCGAATTGCATTACCCCACGGGAACGCGAGGGGGAGAGAGGGGAGATCTCGCCTGGACATTAGAGGCGCGAGCCACCACCGACTCCCTTTTCCGTTCTTTCTTTCCCCCGCGAACCGAGATGCGATCAATTCTCAGTCTCTTTAAAAGAGCCAAGGGCGACTGGGAGGAGGGGGAGGGGGAGGGAGGTATATATAATACTGCGGTAGTACTGCAAATAATGGCGACGTATCGAATTAATTTTATTAATTATACTTGCAATCAATGTAATTATAAACGGCATTTATTGTCGTGAATAATATTACAATGACTGTGGGCAGTATTTAATTAATCGTTATATTATTATAATTGCAACGATTGCCCATAATAGCAAGAACATACAATTCCCTCCCCGATATTTCCCTCGACTCTCTCCAACCGTGCCGTTCGCGAATTTTGAAATAAAGCGAGAGATCCAGCGGGAATGACGACGACTCCATCAAACGTTTCGCTAAATTCGCTCCACTTTCAACGGCAGCGCAAGAAAGGAGAAAAAAGTGCCGGACAGGCCAGGCAGCCGATGGGAAAAAGCGGCGTGGATGAAAGAGGACGAGAGAAAGATAAATAGATAGATGGATAAATAGATAGATTTATTCCGCTCTGATCAAGGGAGAAAAAGAATCGCAGAGAAGGGAAATTGTTTATTAAGATAATTTATCGATTCATTCGTTTTACGCCATTCTTCTGCAAAATTTTCGTTATTATTTCAAATCAAATCTGTACATTATCGTACGGAATTCTTTATCATAATTTCACTTCAACGTGAATACTCTCCGTTGCAAGCATAAAAAAATTCACGATGGAATTAATACAACGAGAAATGTAAATTAACCAGTAAAGGGTTCCTAACGCGAATCCGGGACCAACACTGACGAGACAAACATAAGTAATTACTTTTGGACTAATCATAATTTTATACTATTTCTGACAATAAATATGGTTAACTTAACTATATGCATCATTATGTTAACCATAATTATCGTTAGAAATATTATAAAATTGTGGTTGGGTCTAAAAGTAACTATATATTTCTTTCAATGAGTCTACGTAACACGAGACGTGGTGGACGTCTTCCGGAACGTCCCATCAAGAAGTGAATCCGCGTGAAAGGGAAACAGACGGAACGAAGGGGAAGGCGGAAATCTGGAGGCAGGCGAATAATCGTGGATCGATCGCGGACCACATTTCGGCGGAGAGACGGCTTCGGCGTCTCGCGCGCTTATGTTTATACATATGTCCCGCACATGGTACGGTGTGCCCCCGAAGAGGAGACGGCCGCGGCGGCGGGTGGAGACGTACTCTGAAATTTCCAATATTAGAACGGCCAGGCGAGAGGCAGGCCAGATGTCTACCGTACTGACTGCCGAGAGCGGGCGCGACGTGCGTTTAGCATGGTTTCATTACAAAAATGTCACGCACAGAGCCGCGCCGCGACGCGACGCGACGCGACGCGACGCGCCGCGCCGCACCGCGTCCCGCGCTCTCGCGCCGTCGTCGACCTCTCGACGATGCGTTCGTTCGCTTCTCTCTTTCTGTCTCTGTCTCTCTCTTTCTTTCTCTTTCGTGATCTCTCGTTCCCGTGGTCGTAGCGTCATCGCGTAACTGTCGACCTGATCTTGGAACGGCGTACCAGCGGCCGCCGCCAATTAACGCGCCCGCGTGAGATCCTTGATGAGATCATCGGCCGCGGTCGAAGGGTGAGATCTTTGGAACGATCGCGTTCGGTATCTGCCAGGTTTCTTTATCCCGTTTGCGTCAGTTGGCGCACTTGCGTGATAAATACGTTTAAACTTGGGCTCGGTGATAATCTTAATTTTTAATAAGGATCAGAATAAATCGCGCCGTCCAATGTGGATACTTGCTGCGAGCTTCAGTTTTTATTTTTGTTCCCTTGTGAAAGAATGCAGCCTGTCGATTGACTTCGCGAATTACGAAATTCCCAACAAACGAAGAAAGAACAAAAGAGAGAAAGAGAGAGAGAGAGGGAGAGAGAGAGAAAGCAAAACGAACAAAACGGTAAATACTTCGCTCTTTGGAGTCGACGTGAAACCGTTACATCGTTAATGGTATCGAAGCTTTACCTCGCGAAGGTTCTGCTTGGTTTCATTACAAAGATGTCATGCGCAGGTACGTCGCAGTTATACCCGCTTTTGACGTCCCGCCCGCGTTGTATACACACTTGGCGTTAAACCGGAACGGCCACGGTGCGCCGGGAAAATTATGAAATGCTAGAACGGAAACAAATTTTCGCGGCGCCGAATATCGTTCCGATATTTGCAATTAATTCTTTTATTTCGCGCGCGACATATACGTGCGCGCGCGCGCGCGCGTTTCCCGAGCGAGCGATAATATTTCCCGTGATCGAAAATATCGGTAACTTTTCCCGGCTGCATATCCACCTAATCCCGATGGAAAAAAAAAAATTCGCGCTTTCAATTAACGAAGCGATTTGTCCCATTTACCCGGGTGTATCGGGTTAGCGGGGCACAAACGCGTTGAAATAAACGAACTTTTTCCGCGGAAACTAACGAGAGGATAATCGAGGACGTCGTCATCGCGTGCGCGGATAATTAATCATCGCACTGGTCCATCAACATTCGTCACCCAGCATCTCTACACAGTTTTATCTTTTAAATAGTCTGTCACGCGGATAAGGCGGTCCATGACTGATGTTGGTTCGGGATTAGCAAGTAGTATTGGTATGAATACAAAGATTGTACATACAAATTACATATAAGTTCGTAATCACATAAATCTCGCTTTAGAATATCTTCTGGAAAACTTGAACGAGATAAAAATTGGTTTTTAGTTAACGTATCATCGCTAAAAATAGGAAAGACAGTATTTTTTCTCGGGACAAAATATTGTAGTTGGTTGGACCATGTCATCCAATATTAGTAATAATAGTCAACAAATTGCAGGATGCGTGTAATTGGACGTCATTTCTCGTTGATAATTAAGCCAAAATTTTGACAATTTCGGTTTCGTAGCCGTCACGGCCATGCCAGAGAATTATCATAAATACAATTTCGCGGGCTCATGCGGTAGTTTTATTTACATTTAATGTGCATAATGCAAATTTATTATTAACTTCTAATCTACTGTTAATTTCAGAAGTTTATAATATAGGAAGAACAAAGTATTCTTTTTTTTATATTTTTTTCATATTTTGCGAGACTTGCTTCATATATTGATTTCTAAATCAATTTAGATGTATGTTATTTAATCTTATTTTAAGAGATTCATGAAATTTAAGGATCTAATTACGGCTTTTCATAAAATATATAATTACAAAATATAATGTATGTAATACTCAAATTCTTATCACATCGCGATTCTCCTGTTCTAAGTGTCCATTCACGTAGCTGACGCAACAATCGATCGATCGACACTTAATATATCCACAGAAATATCGGATGGCGTTCGCAGGTGTGCCGATGGTACGGCCGGTTCGTCAGTGTCAGCGAAAATTGTCGGACACGTGGTTAACTATGCGGGGGCTGTTGAACGTTTAGGTGCACGAATAGGTAGCAACGGTATACCGATACAATTGCCGACACTTCTATAGGCCAGTGAGGTATGAATCTATTTCGCCATTGCGCATCCTGCAACCGACCTCGACGACACGTGCTATTCAATCATCTGCGGATTGTTGTCGGTACAATTTTCTATAGGCACAATTTTCAAAGCATATATTGCTGGCAATTTGGACACGGTCAATTGCTTCCAGAGAAAGAAGCAGGGAAATACGAGAGAAGTACAGCGACATTATAGGAACGATTGTCTCTCAAAATCGTCCAACATTAATGGCGCTTATTTAATTTAAATCTTCCAAATCATTGTCGATCTCAATCTTATTTTTCCTTTTGTAATCAAATTCTCTTCTTTCTATGACTCCATTATGCAAACATTTCATAAGACCTCTCGTCTTAATTCTTAATTAGAATCTCCGCTTTCTCTGATAATTTTCTCAGCCTTTTCTCTTTATTTATGTTGTAAATGTAAACGCAGTCCGTTGACTGCGGACATTTTTTTAGTCTCGACAATTACACATTGTAAAATGTAATTAAACGCGTGTAGCTCTTCTCTACAGTTTTTCAGTACAGTGCCTTAGGACATGTAACAAATTTTGCTGTTATTCTGAGCAAGCAAATCTAAAGCTCCTCAATGCAAACGTTCATCAGTTCGCGGAACTTATGTGCCACCGTTAACGCTCGCTAATTACATACTACCCGGAAAAGGCAACTCACGGACGGTACCGCTGTGATGTGAGCTATACGTAACGCGTAACGCAGCGCAACGCAACGCGCAACGCAACCGGAGATACCAGCGGGAGACCGGAAGGTACCGGCGAGGGACCAGGGAGAGCAAGCGGAGGTCGAGTCTCTCTCCGGCCGTAACTCTTGATTCTCTTTGAAGCGCGGAAGCTGCCCGCAACACCTGACTGACTCGACGGACGCGTATATGGCAGGTCGAGCGGAGCAGCAGCGGCAGACAGAGCTTGCCGGGGGTGAGATGGGTGAGGGGCGAGACGACGGGCAAAAGCGGAAGGCAACCACCAGGGTGGGACGTGGGTGGACGAGAGACAGAGGGCAAGAGAGAGAGTGAGAGAGAGAGGGAGAGAGAGAGAGAGAGAGAGAGAGAGAGAGAGAGAGAAAGAAAGAACGACAGGAACACGAGGAAGTGGAAGGGAGGCAGAAAGAGAAAGATTAATAATATAGGAAAGCCAAAGCCACGCCGCAGCCCCTGACAAGCTTTCCTCCGCCTCTCTTCTGTTGCCAACAGTTAATCGATATAATACTTCGGTATAACACGCCGCACCGACGAGCGTACGTGCACCCGCGTACGCGTTCCTTGCCGCACGCGTGTACACGCGAGCCCGGAATACAGGGTACTTGCATCAGCAGTGCGCTTCGAGTAAACGATTTGCCCCTGCTTAACGAGCTCGTGCTATCGTGTCTTGCCGCGCTGGAAGCGCCGATTCTTTCCTTTCTATCATTAATTTATATAATTTATCAAAATGAGATTGAGGGGAGAAATAGATTTCGGTTTCAACCTGATTTGACAAAGATGTCTGTTAAGCGTGACAGATTGAATCATATAGAACCTTTCATAATTTAGTTAATTATAAGCTTTTTTAATTTAATCTTTATCATATACTCTTTTTACTATCATAAATATAAAATAAAAGTCTAATTACGATATCAGGCAAAATTATCACTTCAAAATTAACGTTGTAGCTGCATTATAATTGATATATCATAATTATTACTACACATGATATTTGTGGCCTTTTTTTACTATGCGTTTTATTTCGACGTATTTCTATTAAATACGCTGCAATTTAATGTAATTATTGAAAGTATAAGTTGCGAAACAAGAGTTACACGATTTGTACGCTGTAAGTGATGTATGTCGAGGGAAGAGCAATGCATGCCGAGAGGATGCACGCGGGGGATGAGAGCGTAAAGATCGACAAGTGCGCGGTTCGCGCGAACATTGCGGAAGCGCGCGGCGGGTACGAATTCGTAGCGCGCTTCCGCCACGGTTAATCGTGACGTGCGCTGTACGCCGCCGGGGAACCGATTATTGGCAAACACCGTGCGAAAGGGTGCACCTGACAGGGGTTTTCGTCGCGCTGTTCGGTCCTTATCTCCGTGCTCCCGTCGAAGAAAACTCCAAGTTCCCTCCGGTAGTCTTTGCCCCGCGGCGATTCATCCACCCCTCCGTCTACGGCATTACATACGTACTCTTTGCGCTTCGATGGCTTGATTCTCTGGTGTTTGGCACGATAAGTTGCTTGGTGAGATATATATATATATATATATATATATATATATATACATATATATATTCATGATGCCTGGCCGGGTATTACGAGCGATTACTTCTTACCGTTCGACCAATTTCGTCGATAAAATGAGCATTTCTCGCATTAAATAATGATATTCGGAAGACACTCTTTAGTTTGAAGATTTTATTGTTAAGTTTTATTAACAATAAAATTATATATAATATTATATATTTGTATATATTTGTAGAAAAATCTATGTATATTCCATATCCAGACATGAAAGGATTCGCGAAAATCACTCTGTAATTTTCTGATACGTATGTGAAAAACGATGCCATATTTCGCGCCATATCGAATGGTTGAATACAGCAGAAAAGGTCGAAACATGGCATTTCTCATTAATAATGGAATCGATACAAGAGTCATGCACGTGGAGGTCTTTTGGTAAAAATTGCGGTATAATCGTAATGTTGCAGTGTCGGCTAAAATGACAGCAGCTTTGTGCGGCACGCGATTTCCTAGTTACCCATGTTCCCGACATTACGAGGCCCATAGCTTTGTAGCGCGAACTTTACAGACATATGGCCATGTGCGACTGTGTGCGTGCTTTTTTTCAATTTATTTTAATATTCAAACCCGTGTCCCGTGGTGTTACACGTTGTTCTTCAGACGCTCCGTATAATCAAGCAATTATTTCTCATGTCGTAAAAATACCGTCGTACAAATTAATGTCCACCGTGCTCATACTGTCGCAAGCCAGCCATTTTTAATATCGCCTCATATGTGTGTAAAGAAGCATGTGCACAAGAAGCATGCAATTTATGTTATAAACACAACACATTATGGTGCTTTCTTTTTATCTATTAAAATTATATTTTATCATTTTTTTTATAAATTATTAAAATAATTAAATAATTTCTGATTATCAAGATGTGATAATGAAAAATAATTTTTTTTTGGAAAAACGCACAGAAATAAATAAAATCAAAAATCTTTTCATTCACCATTAATTTAAAAGATAATGATCCAAATCTCTGCAAATACACATTACAACACATCGAATAATCTTTCCGTTATGGAGAGACTCCTGTTAGAGTATTTATCGCAAGCGCTAAAAAAATTGTCCGAGAGAATTCGAATGGTGCTCACCTCCTGCCTGATCGATGTTCACGCAGCGTGCCAGATTAAACCGCAAAAAAAAATCCAGGGAAGACGGCGGGCCGTCGATCAGTCACAGTTTCGCGAAACGCGGGCTTTCACAAGCGCCGTGGATGCTCTTGCGAGCGAGAGTCAACGATACGCTCCATCATGCGGAAATGCACTCTTCTTCGTGCTTCGATTTTCGGTGCCGGCCGAGAGATAAGCGTGCGCCCCGCGTGTTAGATCCCCGCGACTCGAAAAAAGACACGACTCAGCGTAAGGAGAAAATTTCGATAAACTGCGAGACGGAGATAAAGTTTTAAAAACCGTTACAAGAACGAAGTCAATCTCCGGAGCGCGCAAAGATGAGAAGAAAAAAAAAAAGAATTCCGACACAAAGTCAGAAGGAAGCGAGTCGTTTTCAAAGAAACGCGCGACGAAACGTTGATGCCAAGGCGACGAGGAGCGAATTCCGAAGCTGCGACGGAGCAGCGCGAACGTGCGCGACGCACGGACGGCAGTCAGCGGCCAACTGAGAGTCTCGCTGGAGAACCGAAAGGACGACGCTAGGCAGCCAGCCAGCCAGCCGGTGGCGGAGGAGGTGAATCCACCACGCAACCTCCAGCCGGCCTTAACCTGCGACGCTTCCTCCCTCCCTCGAAAGCGATGATTATGATATCCGGCGATGATTTCCCGGCGTGAAACGCTGACGGAAACAATTCGCAGGGCACCTGGCGGAGTTATTTCAGATCGTTTACGCGTCTATGTAAAACCGGAACGGCCTCACGCCATGTGGATTCCGCGGATTACGCGATTGAAACGAGCCAGCAGATTTTGATAACGCGCCGCGCGGAGGCTATAAGAAACTTCTCGAAACTTATATTTAAAAGAATGGTTTCATAAAGCGGCCGTTCCAAAGATTTTCTTTATCGCGTTTTTCAAAATCTTTGCTTGCGGTTGAGTAAAGTATTCTTCTTTTTCAGCACGATATTTAGCTTTACGTAATTTGAAAGCTAATTTCACGAGCAAACTTTATTTCAGACAAATATTTTTGCTCTTTTGTATAATTTTACACAAATATTAATTATTAGTAAAATATTATTCGCGCAAATAATATTTTTATGAAATAATAATAAACAATACATATTATAATATATTAACACAATATGTAATATATACATAGTTCGGCATTTTACTTTTACTTTTTACTAAAAAATTCTGGTTATTATAATAAAACTCAATACTTTATAACTCATGATAACCAGAATTCTTATTATAATATTATAATAACCAGAATTTTTTATCAATCCTACAAGAGTTTTCTGATTCGTCCGTTTTTAACCAGAATTTTTTTCAGTGTAATATCATTTGGAATCACATTATGATATTGTTTGTGTTATTATGAAGAAATGACTTACAAGAGAGCTCCTGAATAATTTTTGAAGACGATCCAGGATCGCGATCGATGCGAAATCATTTCGGAGCGATGTTTCTCGCGCGATGAGGTGCGAGACGGGCCGAAATGTAGGCGCGCGCACGTTCCTATACGCGATATTGTAAACGGGCCAGTGTGCTCCTGACGTGTCGATATATTCCCGCGAAGAAAGGCTCTGCCGCTGAAGCTGAGAAATAGCTTGGCCTCCCGTACCTCGCACCACACCCCCGACACCGGGGAGTGTGCAGCCTCACCTCACCTCGGCACTTTGAATCCTGCGCCGCTCCTTTGCCGCTCCGCTTTTCAGCGACGCGCGACATCGATCACCGCTGTGCACCGAAATCTCTGCACGATCATAAAAGTTCGAAAAACTGCACGCGCAAATCGGCGTAGTCGCGTTAGACGATACTGATAAAATTTATCTATGAAAGTAGCGCGCGTGAAAAATACAACTACTTCCCTGCGAATCAACGCAGAAGGAATTTTCTGTAAAGCAATGCTAAAAAAGGTTTATATAAAAGATACAAAAACTATATATATATATGCGCATTTAAAAATAATGTATTTAAAATGTGTTTAAAATTCTTCTCAAATTATAAGACATCGAAAGTCAATGTTTATTTTCATAAATTGGTATTATTGTAGCGATTATTTAGATATAACGACATTTCCTAATTATACATATCCTATATATTATATATTATAGTGTCGAAATATGAAAAAAAAAACCAATAGTCGTAAAAGAGCTTTGGCGAACGACATTTCTCATCGTTCTCGCCTCTCGATCGTCCGTCTCGATTTCGAGCGGATCATCGTGTACGCGAGAGTACCGACCCATGACCGATTTCCAAACTCGGGCGCTGACGAGGAATGCTCGTCGACCCACAATTGCGCCAGCTGTCTTCGTGGAGGACGCAGAAGACGTGCCACCGACCATCCGATGTTTGATCGATCGATCGCGGGATTCTCGAAGCTCACCGTCCATCCGTCGCATCGTGTCGTTTAGAATTAATTCGCGAGACATAAAGTAGCAGAATTTAAATATTTTAACATCGCAATAATTATTTTAAAATTACTGAGAAGGGTTTTGGTCATGTTAGAAATATGGAAGTGTATATGCATTCGAAATTAACGTGTTTCTTCTCAAGTTAATTAACAAAGTAAACCTTTTTTTAAATTAGCTTCTCCATATATAAAAACGTACGAGGAACATATTTGTCTTACGTTCAATTTCAAATGCATCGTTCATTGAACGTTACTTTTTAGAATCTCGTTATCATACAATCGATATCGAAAGACATAATCTAAGAATCTGTTTTACGAGTACCGCAGATATCCCAGCTTGTTCCCAATCCGAGCCTGTCGCGCAACGCTCGCGCGGATTTAACGTCTCCGAATGCACGGACACGTGCGTGCACTCGTGCCTCGTTGCTCAGGATGACACGTGTGTACATGCTGAGATTGCAGCCGGTGTGGACGCGCGCGTTTATCGGCACGAATTCGCGCGCACACACCACCGTCGGCGACCCATTATACGTATTATTAGCACTCCGTCACGCCACCCTGTCACCGCCACGTACACACTCGTGCATACGCGCTCTGACGCGAGATCCCGGGATCCCGTCTGCACGCGATCGAATGCCAGGAGCTTTCCTCGAGCGTCGTCTTCGTCAAAGACCAATCCTGACGAAGTGCGCTCTTTCTAATTGCAAAAGAAAAATACTCAAATATACCCGGACTATGTCGAAGTAAGAATTATAATTCGCGAATCAAGCGGGACCATCTCGCGTGTAGGCCGAAAATCAACCGGGTTGCGTAAGCGTTCGTCGCGATTACGAAGCGGCAAAAACAGATAACACGAATCGAGTCGTAGTCACCGTGAATGACGAAGCGGGGCTGCAGGCCCCGTCGCCGGTAATTGGACGGACGGTGAGTAATTTATCGAGCCGCTTCAGGTATGACGCGCCGCGAGTTTCGACGTCGAATTAGCGCGGGCGCGTCGGATAGGAATTAGTCGGCGAAGCAATCTAAGTTTCCCTCGGCGGCCGGAGCTGCGCGAATAGCAAATCATTCGATCTGATGCAGACGTTATGTATTACGAAGTTTTCATCCCGCGAGTCTTCGGCCGCGTAAATTCGCGCGTGATCGCCGGGTTTTAGACTGATTGTGTAGTCTCGGTGAAAAAGCAGTGAACCTGATCGATTTTCATGTCGATCAGAGATATCAAGAAATTCTATCATTTGCAGTGCACACACTTTCAGTATTTCATTTTCTGTTCGCGTTCATTCGAACAATTCATATTATTCGAAAATGAAACATTTAAAAATACAAAATCTGTCAAAAAATATAATTATCAAAGGTGATTAGTCTTTAATTTAAAAATAGATAATGCCTGAATAATTAATTCAAAGTTGCGATGAAAAGTTTTCAAAATTATTTTCGTCGATAGTATTTCATGATAATAATAATTAATTATGTAAGCTAGAATATAAGTTTTGCCAATTTGTTTAAATGCTATCTTCTTTGTATACTGTAAACAATGCAACATGCAACAATATGCTGTGATAATATAATGAAATAAAATTGAGAACGAAACTTCTTCGAAAATTCCAAGTATTTCCTCGATAAAATTTAATCAATATCGGAAATTCCAACATGAGAAAATGTTAGTCGAAGTAGAAGAAATCTTATGTTAAGTGGCATTGACGAGAGTCGCTTTTTCCGTGACGTTCCCAAAAATCGTTTAATTACAACCCAATATTTTCTAGCAGAATGACGAACATATTTTAAATAGAAATCGATATTAAAATTTCGCCGAATAAATTATACTTGGCGTGACGTATTGGCAAATCCGTGACGAATATAATTTAAGCAATTATTTCTAAAATTCAACGTTTTTTATGAAAAACTTAGAAAAAAAATATGTATATGTATAATTTCATAATTTTTTAATATAATTTTTTTAATTTGTAATATACTATATAAGAAACATTTTTTTACAATTTTTTAAAATATATACAAATTTCACACACGTCTTATTAAACAATTCAATTCGTATCAATCTTACAATTAGCTGTAGATATATAATTCTCATCGAGTTTAAAGAAACCAATTTTTATCCTGCGTATCGAATTTTCGGAAACCATTATATCATGACACAAAATATCCTATTGTTCCATCCCATATTCATCAAATCTGTACACGAATATGGAACATAAACGACGCAACAATGTAAATAGATTCGTGCTCCCTAAATTACGACGTCAATTAATTTTGATATATTATTATAAACAGCCATGGTGCATACGAAAGAAGCGTTAAGCGCGACTCGATATTCATCACACGCGAAACAGTTTCATCCTGCGAGCTACAATTCTCTAAATAATGAATATGGCACAAAAGCTGACAGGAGAGCTATGAAAAGAAATGCAGAGCCAATTTTTAGCACATACCAGAAAGAATATACAGGAAAATTAACAGGAAAAAAAAAAGAATAATATGCAACGACACCGGTGTAAAACAATTAAAGGCAGCGTCGCAGACGAGCCGTTCGGGAATTTCGAGACCCAATTACCAACTCCGGCGGCGCGTATCGAACGGACGTACGTGATTAAACGCTAATTCCGATTTATTCGACGTACGGCCGTAAGTTTAAGCGCGGTGATGGCGTCAATCGCAGGTCCGACCGCGGCCGCGTTTTACACGATCCACCTACGTGCCCGTAATTTACGACTTATCGGCACCGCGGCACGGTGTAATTTTGCACGAGTGCGAAAATTACACCGACGCAGAGCCAACGAACGCACCCCGTGCACCCACCCTCTCCTACCCCCCCTCTCTCTCTCTCTCTCTCTCTCTACCTATTTCTCTCCACCGCTCTCTAACTCTCTCTCTCGCTCTCTCGCTCTCTGGAAGTGACGCGAGATCGTGCTCCCGGCACGAGCGGGCATGTACCGGGATGTCGATACCACGAGAAGCGGATGTCAATAGCACGAAGTCACTCCTCCGGCGAGGGAGAGGCCGCCGCATCCGCCGATTTTACAAAGCTCTCGCCGCTCTGTCGCCCGTACGCGCTGGAGAAAAAAACGCGTTAGCCGAGGAAGCGAGAGCGACAGAAAAGTCCTTTACCTTCGGGAGATAGAGGACGAATTGAATGAGTAGATTTTATTGCAACGGAAGACTCCTCCGGGCGATATTGCTGATAAAAGTTGCAAAACACACGCGTAAATTGGTATCTAGAAAAGATATACTTGACGTGCGAAACTACTGTGAAACTTTGAAGGAATTCCCTTCGTCTAATTTACATTTAATTACGTATATTAAATTTCTTACAAACCTAATTTAGCGCCAACATTTGCCGCTAACACTAAATCCGTTTAAGTCTGAGGTTTACTTTGTTGCGTTAAAATAATTTGCGACTGAGGAAAGTGGACATTTCGCAGCTGGATGACGATTATAGAAACGAGACATCTCTCGTGTTAACATGAGAATTAGGATTAAGAAAAGTTATTTTAACATCTGGATGCCAGAACTGACACACCTGGACTGCAGACTCTAGCTTTAAGCTATGTATGTCCTTTTCAGCCGAGGAAAAGCTTATGACGTCATACCTAAGCCATCACTAAAGATAAGCATAAAGAAAAGGGGTGGATAAAAGAGAGAAAAAAAAATGATAAATAGAACAAGATTGCAAGATATAAAAAAATAAACGTTATATTACAGTCGCTCTGTCCAGAAAGATAAATGTAGCAAGTCAGTCCGGAGCAATTACAAGGAAAGGTGTGTAATAAGGGCGAAATAAAATTTTCTAGCGTCGTAGCAAGTCTTAAAGTTTTATAGAACTGTGATTCTGATAATACGTATTTAACTTAGTATGCATGTGATATGACAACTGTGCGGATCAAACATTTTTACATCGGAATTGTATCACAGATCATCAGTCGTACTTATTAAAAGAATGAAAAGGTACTCACTATATTCCTTATCTCATGGGAATCTGCAAGAGGGAGGGAGGGAGAGACGGCGGGATTTAATCGTTCCCAGAGAGTTTTGCTCTCCCAAGTAAGCCGCATCTTCCGGTTGCCGTCCTCTCTTCCCGCGCATTTTCTTTATCCCGTCCGAGGCTCTTGGAAAAGTTCAATCCGAAGTGCTGCCGGTGACACTCTCCGACGAGTTAGCGAGCGCGCTTTTGTATTACTTTGCATCGGTCGCCGTTGTGCCCGCGTCAACTAGACGTACCCCGGGCAATGCGCGAGTAAGAGGAAACGGGAATATCGCGGCTTTCAAAAACACCATTGGCTTTCCAAAGACTTCGTGCGCTCGTAGAGACTCCGTCGCGTCTTTCCAGTTCTACCGAGTTCGCGGCGTAATCCGCAGCGTTTTGCGCGACACACTTTTGTCCGCATTGTAGAATAGAATATGATCATATAATTAAATCTGAGAAATTCGTGGGACTTACATTAACAGATTGAAAAATCCCAAAATGTACTGTACTTCTTTAACTTCAAATTGACAATATCTTTTTTGAAAAAAATCTAAAAATTTTTCTGCTGATTATTGGAAAATTAACAGATATGTTGTATTATTGTCAAATATCTCCCATATTTTTTAACTTCAAATTTGTCTATTGTATAAATAGATAATAATAAGTAAAACTTTATTTAATTGACATAAAGATCTATATGTCATTTTTAGCAAATATCTTGCCAAATTTCTTTGCAAGTCGTCGGAAAAATGATAAATACGTTGCATCATTGTCAAATTTGCGCCCAGCCCGAAGCTATCTGCGCGGCGCACATGTGCCAAGACGGGTGGAAACAAGCTTTGTTATGCTTGTGTCAACAAAAGACGTGTGTTCCAGAGGCGCGTGCTGCACGCGACGCGCTGGAAGAATGAAAGTAAATATCGAGCGCGCGGCGCAGGTGGACCGGATAAGATTAAACAGCTGTTTCCGCGTTTTATCGGGAGTGCAGTTAACCGCCATGGCCGCCACCCCTCTCCCCCGAAATGCATTCTTCTCGGGTGCGTTAGCACGCGCGTGCAATATCCGCAATAGCGGCCGGCGCAAATGAATTGCATTTTCCGCAAGCAGTTGGGACGGGACTTTAAGAGAGGAGATGGTCCAATAATGCGTGCGAATAAAGTCTACGCAAAATATCTCGGATATTTTCGCATCTCATTTCGCTGCATTTGCATCTTACTCACAGGTACATTATAAAAAAAGGCAAGACATTAAAAATTTCAAATAACAATATTGATTGGATGAGTGATTGTCTAAAAAAAATATCTTTTACAAAATTAATAGTCCCATCTCTTTCTGATATATTCGCTAATGCTACGATTGAATAAGTAATGAAAGAATAAAAATTAATTTTTATACACTATATAATTATATATAATTTATTTTATATAGTGTATAGATATATTTTTATACACTTATATATAAATAAATAAAAAATAAAGTCTGATTTATCTTCGATTACCCTCAAAATGTAACAACTTAAAAAATCTTCTTTATAATATTATTAATGCGGGATTACATTTTCTCGAGATATATTCCATAAAAATTTAGAAAGCTAATCCGCGATATTGTACAGAGTAAGTGTTTAGAAGGGCGCACGTAGAGGGGCGTCGAATTTAATTATACACGAATCGTCAAGATGAATTCTACGTAGCGCGAATACGCCCCATGTGTCGCGTCTATCTAGGATTTTATTTCGAAGTGTCCAATCGTCGCCGGGAGAAAGGAAGCAAAGGCGGAATGGATAGAAAACAGCTGAGGCGCAGCTGGTTTCTGGCATCGCGACGGCTGGCGTCTTCCCCGCGCGCGCAAGGGAGCATCGCACTCCGCGTATGTATATGCACGCGCGTGACGTCTGTGTATAGCACAAACCATCGATGGTAGAAAGCAGAGCTAGAAATCGATTCCTAACAATATTTTACGCCGGGCGATAACAAACCGCAGAAAAGAAAAATTAACATTCGCGACCGGCAACAGCTTGCGCGGATCCCGTTAATCCGTAAATAATTACAACCGCCAGTTACAGCCGCGATTACGCCGCTTCGCCGGAGGACCCGGGAAAAGCGAAGGTCGTGTTGAGTAAATATCTGAAATCCATGGAAAGATTTGCAAATGAAAAGAGAGAGAAAAAGACAGAGACGGGTCCAATATATTTTTGCAAAACTCTCCATAAAAGCTGCTTCGAAAAAATCAAAATGCTTTAAAATTCACGACGCGATTCTGATTTTGGAATGAAAAGAAATTCTCTCACAAGAAAAGAATGTACCTTCGCGAAAAATGTATTTCGCGCGAAACGCTACGGTGTTTCTCGATCGACGACGCAGTTGTTTTCCGAAAAAATACTAGCGATGAAATTCGCATCACCTCTCTTAGTTTCGCATATTCCCTTTAACTTAAATATCAACAAGCGGAAAAAACAACGAGCGACTTCTAGTACACTCGCAACCCGCATTTCATCGAATGTGACGACGTCGACGTCGCTCACTGTACCCTCGTTGCGCCGAACACGTGCGGTGGATACTTGAAATGTCTTCCTCCTGAATTAACGCGGCGAAAGAAGTCACGTGAATCTTTTCCAGACGCGCGTCGCGCTGGCTAAGTATAGTCGGAGCTGGCGCGGCGCGGATGCAGCCGCGCGGAGCATTCGCATTAATCTCGACGCCACCTTTGCCGGCCGGACGAGCGAAATATTTCACGACGACGACGACGACGACGGCTGCGTCCTCGCTAATGAAGCCGCCCCAGGTGGCGGCGATTTCGGCCGTCTCGACCCGGCGCGGCACGTCTCGCGAATTAAAGATCCCGGCTGTCCGCAAGGACACGTGCTCTCTCTCTCTCTCCTCTCGCTCGCCGTCGCTCTCGCATTCACGCCGGAACAGTCGTGTGAAATTGACCAACACCGCTCTGTCGTGTACAAAGGATTTATTTTGCTCAACATTGACAGTACTCACAAACTCGCAGCTCGCACAACGACATCGAGATATGCTGTGCGCGGCATCACAGTGGCCGCCGCGGATCTCCCGACTCCCTTATTGCCTTATTAATCGATCGATTGGCCGATTGATTAGCCCGATACGCTCTCGAGCAATGTTCGAAGTGGCCGGTGCGTGAGTCCGACTTGGGACAATTATTATGACAGGCGTATCGCATTCTCTCCCCCTCTTTCTCTCTCTTTCTCTCTCTCTCTCTCTCGTTCTCTCTCGCTCTCTCACATTACTGCCCGGCTTTCTTTCAGCCGGTGTCCGACGTGCAGGACGACGTGTCGGCGTTACTCTGATCGTTGTTGCTCTCCGTCGACGAACTGTCGTTACTCTTTATTCGCCGTTTGCGCAGCTTCGCGAACTGAAACTCCTCGACCGGCACTGTACACCAACAATGGAAGTCATATTATTAGTCCCCTGGCTAATTATCACCGTTCGCGATTTCTTTTTTATTTATTTATTTTTTCTTTCTTACTTTATGTGGGTTCTATTCCGTTTCGCAGAAGGGATAGGATAACTTGATCGGGATGAATCAAACCGCAGGAAAACGAGAACGAAGAACGAACAAAGAACAATTATATATTTCTCTTTCTCTCTCTCTCTCTCTCTTTCTCTCTGGCCGACCGAAACGCTTTACATTGTGAATTGCATAATCTTAACAATGGAAAGTGCGCATACAACGGATTTATTTGAGCACCTTGAGATTGACTCTGGCTCGCAGGATGCAGAATTGTCGCGCTCCGTGCGTACGTCCTAAGGCATTAACATTAGAAACGACCCCCAGGCTGTTAATCGATACGGCAACGCATATCCCTCCATTGCACAAATCCTCGAAGCTTCTCGCGCGAAACGAATTTAATTTAAGCTCCATCAACCTATCCATGTCTCTAAGCTTCATAGGCACATCCTTACATTTTTTTTTTGCAATGCATTGTAGCGTCAGAAATTGCGAGACCAGCTCTCGAGTGTTTTGGCCAATACTGTAAATCGGTGTAGACATACCTATCGGAGTAGCGTGAAATAGACGACTCTGTGTGTGCGACGAGGTAGACAATGAACGATCTTTATTTACAATAATGCACTATGTAACACATGAAACAAGCTTCCTTGCTATGCGCTGGGAGAAGCAATAAATCGGCTTGTACATCGAAAGCATGTTGTTATGCGATATGTACATACTTACGCGGCAAGTCGGTGAAAATTACGTAATAAAGAGAGAACATTCAAGAACAGTAAACTTCCGTACTCAACGTCCTTATCTCTGATGTCTGCACAGCGTGCCGGACATCTAACATGGCACGTGTTTCTTTCATATTCATTCGTAAATAGAAAAATTACTTGCAGAATTTCTCGAAGCTCGTCGATTAACTACCCTCCCGTAAACTAGCTAGTATGGAAATTTACTTTGTACCATCTCTGCATTGCAAATTTGCTTGTCAGTAACGTGACAGTTCCAGTTTTACACATGCGAGTAATAACGAAAATATGCGTAAATAATCGGAAAGTGTCGATTCGCCGATTGCGACTGATACTCCTTACAGCGGATTTGTACTAGTATCTCCCCCGAAACGAGAGGAAGTGCACAGGATGTCAGGTAAAGCGCAATCTTAAGAAGCGAGAACACGTTCACTTCTCGTTAACATCGATCTCTAATAGAAATACTCTCTTTAAAATAGTCTTTTATGCATTCACGTATAGCTAATGTAGTTACATATACATCTCACAACAATAAAATCGTTTGAATGTTCAAAAACAATTGGCTCAGACTTAAACAGGTCTCTCTGCTCTCTTACAACGAAGCACATACGTACTCCTTCCGCGCGGTTCACCTCCGCCAATATACATATTAGAAATATAACGTGTGTGTGTTACCTGAATTAATCGGCCGTTCGTTCCGTAGGTAATTTTTTTAAGTGTTTTACACATTTCAACGTTCGCCGAAGATCCGATTTATTCCTTAGCGATATGACTATTTTTAGTGGAGGTTTCATTACCATCTGAATCGGGATCTTGATCGGCAGCGCCGTGAGCCGGGGCGGACGGCAGCGGCACGACTTCCGGTTCGAGGGGCTTCACCGGGCAATCGACATCCTCCACGATGACTTCCTCCGCCAAGCTGCTCCTTACCGCCTCTGCGCATTTCAAGCGGATAGAAAATATAATTATAACGGATCATATTTCTACTTTCCTCGTCGACTAAATCCATATAATTAATTACCATTGAACGCCTGTGGATATTGCTGGCTCAATTTATTCTTTATCAGGCGAATCTTCTTAAAAATGTAATCCAGGTCCCTCTTCATCTCGACCAGAAGAGCGGTGTGCTTCTTGAACTCCGTGCCGGCCGTCTTGAGCCTGTTCACCGACAGCTGATTGCAGTTCGTCAGCATCTCGTTGGTCTTTTCAAACCTTTGTAACCTGAGAGCAAGGGATTAAAATTATAATCGATAAATTATAAGCGTGCAAATGTGACCTAGTTTACACCCATCATTTGATACGTGTATCAAGTACTATATTCATACCAAATTAGTTCGATGGTGTAAACGATAATGGTCTAGTTTACACCAGATGTTTAGCATATTAAATAGTAAGCTCTAACTAATCAATGACTAAATTCATTTAATAGGAAATAATAGCATATCAAACAATCGGTGTAAACTGCACAGAGAAAAATGTTTCTTTGGTTTTAATAAATTTTGTTAAAGTCAAAGAAATTTAATCATTAAAATAGTAAAATCAATTAATGTTTGAACCCATAAATACGATTATTTTACTTACAAAAAAACGTATATGTTTATTTTAAATAAAATGTTCTCTGAAAGAGCTTTGCTTCTCCGTCAACTTAAACGAACAGGAGCTCAATGGTCATTCCAAGTATAAGTTATTCGAAACGAACAATGTTCAAACGTATTTAAAATTCCAAGTAAAAGTTACTTCTCCGTCAAACAATATGATTATTAAATCATATTGTATACATTAAGTAACGAGACAGTTTTGTTCAACGAAACAATGGCTACGTTCCGACATTCACTGCCAGTACTGCAAATCTATTGTTTATGTCACGCACATTATAGATTTTCAATACCGCCAGTGAATATCGGAACGCAGAGCCTTGTCCTGTTGGGACAAAAACAAATACAAGTCGAACCAACACGTGTACCAATTGCGAACGCAAGGGAACCTTTTTCTCCGGCCAGGTCCGCATCTCGAGAGAATCGAGAAGTCTTACATCTGTTTCTGAGCGCGTATCATCGACTCCACGTCCTGCTGATCGACGATGCCGGCCAGGCCCTGCACGAACACCTCCGGCGCCGTGTAGTTTCTGAAACACTCGAAGCTCCCGGTGTCCGACTCCGGCGTGCCCTGCGCCGCTGCCATGCTCTCGCATCACCACGGGATCACCAGGCTGCTCGGAATCCACTCTCATCGTCGAGCGACCCCATCGCGCGGCCTCCGACGCGCCACCGAATTGTCGCCCCCGCGAAATCGCTCGCTCGCTGTAACGAAACACGAGACGCGTCTCTATACCGGGTGACTCAAGCGGGTCGAGGCACTACGTGTCACGAAGGTCCGAGGTGCGATTGCCCGCGTGCATCGATCCTCGGCGCGTCACGTTGATCATCACGTCGGGGACGTGACGAGAAAGAGAGAGAGGGGGGGGAGGAAGGAGAAAAAGGAAGACAGACGTCGGCTCTCGATCAATATATCGTGATCACGCTATCCTCTCGCCGTGTCTCTCGTCGTGCTCCGAGGGCGCGTCGACGGTTGCCGCGAACGAATGCCAGGCCAGGCCGGGCGACGACGGCGGGCGTTATCGATCACACCGCGCTCGGCCGCCGTTTCCCGGAACGCGGCCTTGCCGGGCCCCCGCGATACCTCGAGGCCGCGATTGAAAAGTCCTCCGTCGCGAACGGAGAACGCGAGAGTGACTCCACGCGACGCGCCGCCGCCCGACGCAACAGCTGTTTTGCCGCCCGATGTTTTCGAGCCGGGCAGTAGGGCGCGTGCAGCATTCAAATTTCCGCCGTGCTGTTGTGGCCGTCAATCGAGTCGGAGGGACAGAGAGAGAGAGAGAGAGAGAGAGACACGGAGGCCTAGCTTCGCGAAGACGCTACTTCTTGTCCGATTAACGTCCAGGAACGCGAAGACCCGGTCCCCGAGGATGGCGCAGAACGTGAACCCCTTCAGCTCGATGCAGAACACGCCAACCAAGGCCGCCGAGGAGAAGCAGAGCCTGCCGAAGGACAATCACGCAGTCAGCAAGCGGTACGCGCCAAACTCGGGCCCGTCGGCATCGCTCGCGGGTCAACTGAATCGCGAGCCTTCCCCTGCGGCGCGGTCCCTCCGCGACCCCCCCCCTGAGCCTTCCCCGGACGCTCGTCCGGGCATTCGCGGCGCAATCGATATCGCTTTGTCCGCTGTGGACACATAACCTAGTCGGGATTGTTGAACTCGTTTCATCGTGAACTCGCGTCCCGTCGGGAATAATCCGAGAGACTCGCTTCCGCATTTCCTCGCGGTTTTCCCTCGCTGTAATTTTCCTCGTGCAATTGCCGCTTGTCCGCGTAGATCTAAGGTTAGTTGATCTCATGACGCCGTTGCCCAATGTCCAGGTTGCAAAAGGAACTGATGGTGCTGATGATGAGCACCGAACAGGGAGTGTCCGCCTTCCCGGAGGGAGAAAATTTGTTCAAGTGGATCGGGACTATCACAGGACCAAGAGACACGGTAGGACTGCCCTGCGAATCGTCTAGGATTAGTGTTCTTTAAGTCGAATCCTTGATGCCTCCGATGCGACGGAAAGGTCTAATGAGAGTTTATTGCACGTGTGTTGCAGGTATACGCCGGTCTCACCTACAAACTGACCTTAGAATTTCCACACAGCTATCCATATAGCGCTCCTATAGTGCGCTTCGCCACACCCTGCTTTCATCCAAATGTAGATACTGGCGGGAACATCTGCCTGGATATATTGAAAGATAAGTGGAGCGCATTGTACGACGTCCGTACCATTTTACTGTCCATACAGTCCCTTCTTGGTGGTAAGTAATAAAAATGAAATGATAATGTAATATAAATCATTGCCAATGTAAGAATGATAACTTGTAAATTACACTTTGTTATGTAGAACCCAACAACGAGAGCCCACTTAATCTCGAAGCGGCGGAGCTGTGGAACAATCAGACGAAATACAAAAAGTATCTGATGGAAGAATATCACAGAGCACTCGATCGAACGCAGAGCAATCGCAATCAACAGGATTCATGATAAGCCATGACCATAACCCATTTTGAATCATTTAATATTATTCTTATCAGTAATAGGGTTACAATTAAGTGTACGATTAATCAGAATTTTCTGCACTTCTTTCGAGGGCCCCATTAAACACTGTCGAGTTTAAATTGAATTTCCTTTCGTTTCGAAACAATGACAATGACAAAATTCTTCTTCACGAATTATGTATATGCCGCATTGCATTTAGCTTGTATCTCGCAAGATTTTTGTAGGAATTTTTGTAGGAACTTTTGTAAGAACAATCTATAAATTTATGTAATCATCGACAATTGCACTACATTTATTTATTTACCATTTAGAAACCGATGCGTTGGTTTTTCAATCATTACTGCCATCGTCTGTACATTGTATCTGTATTTGATATTTGTTTGCATTTTTACCATTACTGTATAGTTCTAAAATAAATATTTTAATGATCATACAACCATTAAAAGTTAATTTCCAACTTAACTCAGAACATAATGTAACATCAATAGCATGTGATATGTTATTTTTTTAATTATACTATCTAAATAAGATATAAACTTTTTTAATTTTTAAGAATTTAAATTGTCGCAATTAAAAATTTTAAAATAATGTTTCTTGAATTTTTAAGATTTAATTTAAATAATACGACTCGTGATTTAAAATCCCGAATTCTTGAAAATATGAAAAATTTTGAAAATTCAAAAATCCTTAAAATTCTTAATTCGTACAATCTTTTCGCTGATTATGATTTATTATTTTCACGATTTTTATGATTATAATTTTATTTTTAATTTTCGTAATTTAAAATCTCGAAGTTATAAATCTTGGAATATAATTAAAAATTATTAAAATTTTGGACAATATCTTCTCGATTTTCATATTGAAATCTTCAAAATAAATTTAATACATAAAAATGCAACCTTCGTATTATCATCTTTGTGTTATCGCATTTCTGCATTATCAGGGCGCACAAATATGAATTGCACACGTCTGGCACGGCGGTGCTGATATAATGGTACCGATTTACGAAGAAACCACAATTCGCACACAGGCTGCAGTCCATCGCTACCGTATACGTCTAACACGTGCCTAAGTCCAACATGAATATCTGTCTCGCGAGTGCGTTATGTAAAATGATAAAATCTGAGAGCGGATTCGTGCGCACCCAGCAACTATCAATCATAGCGAGTAAAGCTCGCGCGAAGAGGTACGTATTTGAATTAAAGATGTCTGACACGGCGATGCCGATATAATAGTGCCGATCTGCAAAGAAATCACAATTCCCACGCAGGCTGTAGTCGATCGCTTATCGCATACGTCTAACACGTGCCTAAGTCCAACATGAATATCTGTCTCGCGAGTGCGTTATGTAAAATGATAAAATCTGAGAGCGGATTCGTGCGCACCCAGCAACTATCAATCATAGCGAGTAAAGCTCGCGCGAAGAGGTACGTATTTGAATTAAAGATGTCTGACACGGCGATGCCGATATAATAGTGCCGATCTGCACAGAAATCACAATTCCCATGCAGGCTGTAGTCGATCGCTTATCGCATACGTCTAACACGTGCCTATGTCCAACATGAATATCCGTCTCGCGACTGCGTTATGTAAGATGGTAAAATCCAAGAGCGGATTCATGCGTGTCCGGCAGCTATCCACAGCGAGTAAAGCCCGCGCGATAGAGGTACGTAGAGAGAAGCGAGCGTAAAACGAAAGCGTAAAATTATTACTTGTCATTTTCCCGAATGATTTGCCATATTCTGGACTATCCTCCTAGTATGCCTTCTACTATGTTAAGAGTGAAATACATTCTCGTTAACAGGAGCGAAAGGTCAAGGTAGACGACGTGGAAATTAACTACGCTAGAGTCGGGACAGGTGATCATCCGGTGCTATTGTTACCTGGCGCTTTGGGTAAGACAAATTATATAATTATTTTTTTATGGATTGATGAATAATTAGATGACAGTTTTGCACTTTATCGGCATTTACTGCCATCTACCGGGATGTAAATGGAGTATGGTGTTTGAACTGTTCGATAAAAACCAAGATAGCACTGCCTCCATTATAATTTTTATAAAAAAAATCAAATTTTCCACCACCAGATAATTTCAACTATGATTTTTACCGTGCTTCATTGAAATTTAATTGCTTTCTTGGTTGTCGTTTTCATTATTTATAACGATTTTATGCGAAACTGTGAACATTTTTAATATAAATATTATTTGTGTTTGAAAAAAAGATCCCAGATAAAATTTGTCAAAAATAAATTTTACCAAACGTATAAATTTCGCTATAAATTCTATCGGCAGAAATATAAAACTTGGTAGATTCTCAACAAAATATAACAAAATTTGTTATAATATGTTATAATATGTTAGCAGAATCTGATATGTAAATGATTACTGAACGACAGATTCTACTTAATTTTCGCTGACATTCTGCTGCTAAATTATATTAGCAAACTGTTAATTGTTAATTAAGGTGATTTACAGGTTCAACAAATTTATGGTCCAGTATAAAATGAATGTTTCAGGGACAATATGGACCGATTTCAAGCCGCAGATGGAGAATCTGAACGTCGAAAAGCTGACCGTAGTCGCCTGGGACCCACCCGGTTACGGAAAGTCGCGACCGCCCGACAGGACTTTCCCGGACGATTTCTTTCAGCGCGAAGCCAAGTGGGCCCTCAACCTCATGAAAACTCTCGGCTACTCGAAATTTTCTCTCATCGGTTGGAGCTACGGCGGCATCACGTCGCTTGTACTGTCCGCGGCGTATTCCGACAGCATCCGCAAGATGGTTGTTCTTGGCACGAACGCATACCTAAACCCGGACGAGAAGAAGATATACGAAAGTATGATTGATTTCACTTGCTCGATATCGTAGAGCTAGAGAGAGTTTCTTCTAACATTTAACAAAACAATTTGTTAGAATGTTGTTTACATTTACTAAAAATGGCAAAATACGAGAGAATTGCGGAGTTTCTAAATTTGTTGAAATTTGTAGAACATCGAAACAATTCAACTTTACAAATACGGCGCAATGTTTCGCTATCACGTTCGAAATTCGTTATCGAAAGCGCTTTAAATATTTTATATCTTTCGTGCGCGCAACGTGTCATGAGGTATTATTCTCCAGGTATGCAGGACATCAATACGTGGTCGGAAAAAATAAGGACTCCTATGATACAAATCTACGGTGAGGATTATTTAAGAAAGACGTGGTCAGGTCTGATTGACGGCATGCTGAGATTGTACGAGAAGCAAAACGGTGACTTTTGCAAACAGGTTTTATCGAAGATAAAGTGTCCGACTTTAATCATTCACGGAGCCAAAGACGCGTTGGTACCACCAGAACATTCGACATATTTACAGCAAAATATCGCCAACTCAAAGTATGTATCTTTACATACTTGAAAAGAATTAATGTAATTCTACAAAATGTTTACTAATTTCTAATGTATTCCTTTATAGAGTGCATATCTTCGAGAATGGTGCACATAATCTTCACCTAAGATATCCCGAGGAGTTTAATACTTTGGTTACGAATTTCCTAGTTAATGACTCGACAATGTGATAATTTATTAAAATATATACATATATAAATATACATAATATATAAATATATAATATATAAATATATAAATGGATGATAATGCTGTCATGTTCTCGTACATATATCGTGCATAATTTTGTACAAGTTGTCATAATAAAATTGTTAAATTGTTCTTCACTGTGTCTTTTCCCTTACATTTCCGCAAAGTCATCTTTCATCTTCTGATTCGGTGTTTTTAATTAATTACATCCTTTGTAAATTATATTTGATTCGAAATAGTTATTTACAACCGTCACTATGAACCCAATACGATCAAGAACAATATGTGGACAACATAAAAATTAATTACACTATTAACATTTTGTTCATTGACAATGAAATGGTGGATTATGAAAGGAGATTTATTATTTAGGAGTCCAGCAAAAATGAATGTTTCGGGAACAATGTGGACTGATTTTAAATCGCAGATGAACAATCTGAATACGGATAAGATAGATTGTAATCGCGTGGAGCCCACCTGGAAAGTCGCGACCACCCGACTTTCCCGTTACTTACAAAACAAGTATTTTATATCATTAATATGAGTTTTTTATTATATATTTTTAAAAATGCGAAATACATACGTATATGTAATTAATTTTGTACATATATATGTATGTATATGTAATTGCAGATATTTATATCATTTATAATATAATTACTATTTCCTTATCTATAATTTATATAAAATAATTTAAATAAAAATGATAAATGAAAGATACACGCAAGATAAAGAGAACTAGATAAAGCTGAAAATTATTAATCTACGGTGATTAACAAATTTAACAACTACAAAAAGTAAACTTAAAAAATAGAAGTCTTGTTTATGTTTATCATCTTCGTGTTATCGCATTTCTGCATTTTATCAGGGCGCACAAATTTGAATTGCAGATGTCTAACACGGCGGTGTCGATATAATAGTACCGATCTGCGTAGAAACCACGTACAATTCGCATGCAGGCTGTAGTCCATCGCTAACGTATACATCTAACATGTCTATGTCCAACATGGATACCCGTTTCACGAGTGCATTATGTAAAATGGTAAAATCCGAGAGCGGATTCGTGGGCGCCCGGCAGCAATCAACCACAGCGAGTAAAGTCCGCGCGATAGAGGTACAATACACTGCTCGTTAATGATTCGCTGGGTCGTGAAGGAGCCCTATTTTACCAATTCGATTTATTTCGCAAGGTCGATAAAACTGACCATGATAAATGTGCACGTACTTTGAGAATTAAGGTACCCCGATAACCAAATGTTTGCACGATGAATGCATAATTGAATATTAATACGTCACTTCCGATATGCACCTTAATTTTCGAAGTGCATGCACGTTTATCATGATAAATTTTATCGACCTTGCGAAATAAATTAGATTGGTAAAATTCTTGCACGACTCAGCGAATCATTGATGGGCAGTGTATGTATGTAGAGAGTAGCGAGCGTAAAACGAAAGCGTAAAATCGTTACTTGCCGTTTTCCCAAATGATTTGCCATATTCTGGACTATTCTTCTACTATGCCTTCTATTATGTTAAGAGTGAAATACATTCTCGTTAACAGGAGCGAAAGATCAAGGTAGACGATGTGGAAATTAATTACGCTAGAGTCGGGAGAGGTGATCATCCGGTGCTATTGTTACCTGGCGCTTTAGGTAAGACAAATTATACAATTATTTTTTATGTATTGATGAATAATAATTATAAAAAGATGACAGTTTTGGACTTTATCGGCATTTGCTACCATCTACCGGGATGTAAATGGAGTATTGTGTTTGATTTGTTCGATAAAAACCAAGATAGCGTTGCCTCCATCATTAAAATTTTAATAAAAAAAATCAAATTTTCCACCACCAGATAGTTCTAATTATGATTTTTACCGTTCTTCATTGAAATTTAATTGCGTTTTTGATTGTCGTCTTCATTATTTATAACAATTTTATGCAAAGCTGTAAATATTTTTAACATAGATATTATTTGTGTTTGAAAAAAAGATTGCAGATAAAATTTGTCAAAAATAAATTTTACAAAACGTATAAATTTTGCTATAAATTCCATTGGCAGAAATATAAAACTTGCTAGATTTTTAGCGAAATATAACAAAACTTGTTATAATATGTTAACAGAATCTGCCATGCAAAGAATTACTAAACGACAGATTCTATTCAGTTTTCGCTGGCAATCTGCTGCTAAATTATATTAGCAAACTGTTAATTGTTAATTAAGATTCAACAATAATTTACAGGTTTAACAAATTCATGGTCCAGTATAAAATGAATGTTTCAGGGACAATATGGACCCATTTTAAGCCGCAGATGGAGAATCTGAACGTCGACAAGCTGACCGTAGTCGCATGGGACCCACCCGGTTACGGAAAGTCGCGACCGCCCGACAAGACTTTCCCGGACGATTTCTTTCAGCGCGACGCCAAGTGGGCCCACAATCTGATGAAAACTCTCGGCTACTCGAAATTTTCTCTCATCGGTTGGTGCTCCGGCGGCATCACGTCACTTGTACTGTCCGCGGCGTATCCCGACAGTATTCGCAAAATGGTTGTTTTTGGCGCGATTGCATACGTACATCCGGACGAGAAGAAGATATACGACAGTATGATTGATTTCACTTGCTCGATAGAGCTAGAGAGTCTCTTCTAGCATTTAACAACACAATTTATTGGAATGTTGTTTACATTTACTAAAGGTGGCAAAATGCGAGAGAATTGCGGAGTTCCTAAATTTGTTAAAATTTGTAGAACATCGAAACAATTCAACTGTACAAATACGGCGCAATGTTTCGCTATCACGTTATCGAGAGCGCTTTAATTATTTTATATCTTTCGTGCGCGCAACGTGTCATGAAGTATTATTCTCCAGGTATTAGGGATATCAATACCTGGTGTGAAAAAATGAGGACTTCTACAATACAAATCTACGGTGAGGATTATTTCAAAAAGACGTGGTCAGATTGGATAGACAGCTTGCTGAGATTTTTCGAGAAGCAAAACGGCGACTTTTGCAAACAGGTTTTATCGAAGATAAAATGTCCGACTTTAATCGTTAACGGAGCCAAAGACGTGATGGTCCCACCAGAACATTCGACATATTTACAGCAAAATATCGCCAACTCAAAGTATGTATCTTTACATATTGAAAAGAATGTAATCTATTGTTTACTAATTTCTAATGCATTTCTTTATAGAGTGCATATCTTCGAGAAGGGTGCACATACTCTTCACCTAAGGTATCCCGAGGAGTTCAATACTTTGGTTACGGATTTCCTAGTTAATGACTCGGAAATATGATAATTTATTGTATACATAATATATAAATATATAAATGGGTGATAATGCTGTTATTTTCTCATACATATATCGTGCATAATTTTGTATAAGTTTTCATAATAAAATTGTTAAATTATTCTTCACTTTGTCTTTTCCCTTACATTTCCGCAAAGTCATCTTTCATCTTCTGATTCGGTGTTTTTAATTAATTAACATCCTTTGTAAATTATGTTTGAGTGGAAATAGTTATTTGCAACGGTCACTATGAACCCACTACGATCAAGAACAAAAGTGGACCACATAAAAATTAATTACTATTAACATTTTGTTCATTGACGATAAAATGGTGGATTATGAAAGAAGATTTATTATTTAGGAGTCCAGCAAAAATGAATGTTTCGGGAACAATGTGGACTGATTTTAAGTCGCAGATAAAGAATCTGAATACGGTTATTAGTATTAAGGTATACGGTATTAAGATTCATCGTAATCGCGTGGAGTCCACCCAGAAAGTCGCGACCACCCGACTTTCCCATTACTTACAAAACAAGTATTTTATATCATTAATATGAATTTTTTATTATATATTTTTAAAAATACGAAATACATATATGTAATTAATTTTGTACATATATATGTATGTAATACATACATATGTATATAATTGCAGATATTTATATCATTTATAATCTAATTACTATTTCCTTATCTATAATTTATATAAAATAATTTAAATAAAAATGATAAATGAAAGATACATGCAAGATAAAGAGAACTAGATAAAGCTGAAAAAATATTAATCTATGGTGATATATTAACAAATTTAACAGTTACAAAAAGTAAACTTAAAAAATAGAAGTCTTCTTTATGTTTATCATCTTCGTGTTATCGCATTTCTACACTATCAGGGTGCACAAATTTGAATTACAAATGTCTAACACGGCGGTGCCGATATAATAGTACCGATCTGCGCAGAAACCACGTACAATTATTCGCATGCAGACTGTAGTCCATCACTAACGTATACGTCTAACGTGTCTATGTCCAACATGAATACCCGTCTCGAGAGTGCGTTATGTCAAATAGTAATATCCGAGAACGAATTCGTGGGCGCCCGACAGCTATCAACCACAGCAAGTAAAGCCCGCGCGATAGAGGTACATATGTAACGAAAGCGTAAAATCGTTACTTGTCGTTTTCCCGAATGATTTGACATATTCTGGACCATCCTCCTAGTATGCCTTCTACTATGTTAAGAAATACATTCTCGTTAATAGGAGCAAAAGATCAAGGTAGATGACGTGGAAATTAATTACGCTAGAGTCGGGACAGGTGATCATCCGGTGCTATTGTTACCTGGCGCTTTGGGTAAGACAGATTATATAATTATTTTTTTATGGATTGATGAATAATTAGATGACAGTTTTGCATTTTGTCGGCATTTACGGCCATCTACCGGAGTGTAAATGGAGTATGGTGTTTGAATTGTTCGATAAAAATCAAGATAACGTTGCCTCCATCATTAAAATTTTCATGAAAAAAAATCAAATTTTCCAACACCAGATAGTTTTAATTACAATTTTTACCGTTTTTCATTGAAATTTAATTGCTTTCTTGGTTGTCATTTTCATTATTTATAACAATTTTATGAGAAGCTGTAAATATTTTCAATATAAATATTATCTGTGTTTGAAAAAAAGATTGCAGATAAAATTTGTCAAAAATAAATTTTACAAAACGTATAAATTTCGTTATAAATTCTATCGGCAAAGATATAAAACTTGCTAGATTCTCAGCGAAATATAAAAACTTGTTATAACATGTTAGCAGAATCTGACATGTAAATGATTACTAAACGACAGATTCTATTCAGTTTTCACTGGCAATCTGCTGCTAAATTATATTAGCAAACTGTTAATTGTTAATTAAGGTTCAACAATTTACAGGTTTAACAAATTCATGGTCCAGTATAAAATGAATGTTTCAGGGACAATATGGACCCATTTTAAGCCGCAGATGGAGAATCTGAACGTCGACAAGCTGACCGTAGTCGCCTGGGACCCACCCGGTTACGGAAAGTCGCGACCGCCCGACAGGACTTTTCCGGACGATTTCTTTCAGCGCGACGCCAAGTGGGCCCACAATCTGATGAAAACTCTCGGCTACTCGAAATTTTCTCTCATCGGTTGGAGCTACGGCGGCATCACGTCGCTTGTAATGTCAGCGGCGTATCCCAACAGCATCCGCAAAATGATCGTTTTTGGCGCGATCGCATACGTACGCCCGGACGAGAAGCAAATATACGAAAGTATGATTGATTTTACTTGCTCGATATCGTAGAGCTAGAGGAAGAGTCTCTTCTAGCATTTAACAACACAATTTGTTGGAATGTTGTTTACATTTACTAAAGGTGGCAAAATGCGAGAGAATTGCGGAGTTTCTAAATTTGTTGAAATTTGTAGAACATCGAAACAATTCAACTGTACAAATACGGCGCAATGTTTCGCTATCACGTTATCGAGAGCGCTTTAAATATTTTATATCTTTCGTACGCGCAACATGTCATAAAGTATTATTCTCCAGATGTTAGGGACATCAATATCTGGTCGGAAAAAATGAGAACTCCTATGATACAAATCTACGGTGAGGATTATTTCAAAAAGACGTGGGCAGATTGGATAAACGGCTTGCTGAGATTTTTCGAGAAGCAAAACGGTGACATACGCAAACAGGTTTTACTAAAGATAAAGTGTCCGACTTTAATCGTTCACGGAGCCAAAGACGCGGTAGTCCTGCCAGAACATCCGACATATCTACAGCAAAATATCGCCAACTCAAAGTATGTATCTTTACATGCTTGAAAAGAATTAATGTAATCTAGATGTTTACTAATTTCTATTACATTTCTTTATAGAGTGCATATCTTCGAGAAGGGTGCACATAATCTTCATCTAAAATATCCCGAGGAGTTCAATACTTTGGTTACGGATTTCCTAGTTAATGACTCGAAAATATGATAATTTATTGTAATATATACATATATAAAGATACATAATATATAAATATGTAAGTGGGTGGGTTGATAATGCATTTTCTCATACATATATCGTGCATAATTTTATATAAGTTTTCATAATAAAATTGTTAAATTATTCTTCACTTTGTCTTTTCCCTTACATTTCCGCAAAGTCATCTTTCATCTTCAGATTCGGTGTTTTTAATTAATTAACATCCTTTGTAAATTATGTTTGAGTGGAAATAGTTATTTGCAACCATCACTATGAACCCAATACGAGCAAGAACAAAAGAGAACCACATAAAAATTAATTACACTATTAATATTTTGTTCATTGACGATGAAATGGTGGATTATGAAAGGAGATTTATTATTTAGGAGTCCAGAAAAAATGAATGTTTCGGGAACAATGTGGACTGATTGTAAATCGCAGATGAAGAATCTGAATACGGATAAGATAGATCGTAATCGCGTGGAGTCCACCCGGAAAGTCGCGACCACCCGACTTTCCCGTTACTTACAAAACAAGTATTTTATATCATTAATATGAGTTTTTTATTATATATTTTCAAATATGCGATAGATCGTAATCGCGTGGAGTACCCACCCGACTTTCCCGTATACTGCTACAAAACAATGTATTTTATATCATTAATAACATGAGTATTTTTATTAATCATAAATATTTCGTTAACTATTGGGAAAATTGCAAAATGGTAAAGGACTTTTCGACTCAGTTTCGTCCGCTCTATCTGCTCAAGAAAATGTGTTCCACAATTCTGGGACACCCTGTATGTAATTAATTTTGGACATATATATTTATGTATATATAATTGCAGATATTTATGTCTTTTATAATCTAATTACTATTTCCTTATCTATAATTTATATAAAATAATTTAAATAAAAATGATAAAAATAATTTTTATCTTATCGTTATTGCACTATTTGTATAACTAAGTTCGTGTCATATATATTCAACTGAACAAACATAGTGCGAACAAGTTTTTATGAAAGATACATGCAAGATAAAAAGAAATAAATAAAACTGAAAATTATTAATCTACAGTGATATATTAACAAATTTAGCAGATACAAAAGTAAACTTAAAAAATAGAAGTCTTGTTTACTTTTATTATCTGCGTGTTATCGCATTTCTGCATTATCAGGGCGCACAAATTTGAATTGCACATGTCTGGCACGGCGGTGCCGATATAATAGTACCAATCTGCGCAGAAACCACAATTCGCACGCAGGCTGTAGTCGATCGCTAACGTATACGTCTAACACGTGCCTACGTCCAACATGAATACCCGTCTCGCGAGTGCGTTATGTAAAATGGTAAAATCTGAGAGCGGATTCGTGCGGGCCAGGCAGCTATCAACCACAGCGAGTAAAGCCCGCGCGATAGAGGTACGTAGAGAGAAGCGAGCGTAAAACGAAAGCGTAAAATCGTTACTTGCCGTTTTCCTGAATGATTTGCCATATTCTGGACCATCCTCCTAGTACGCCTTCTACTATGTTAAGAGCGAAATACATTCTCGTTTACAGGAGCGAAAGATCAAGGTGGACGATGTGGAAATTAATTACGCTAGAGTAGGAACAGGTGATCATCCAGTGCTATTGTTACCTGGCGCTTTGGGTAAGACAAATTATATAATTATTTTTTATGTATTGATGAATTAAATGACAGTTTTGCACTTTATCGGCATTTACTGCCATCTACCGGGATGTAAATGGAGTATGGTGTTTGAACTGTACGATAAAATCAAGATAGCGTTGCCTCCACCATTATAATTTTGATAAAAAAAATCAAATTTTCCACCACCAGATAATTTCAAATATGATTTTTATCGCTCTTCATTGAAATTTAATTGCTTTCTTGGTTGTCATTTTCATTATTTATAACGATTTTATGAGAAGCTGTGAATATTTTTAATATAAATATTATTTGTGTTTGAAAAAAAGATTGCAGATAAAATTCGTCAAAAATAAATTTTACAAAACGTATAAATTTCGCTATAAATTCTATCGGCAAAGATATAAAACTTGCTAGATTCTCAGCGAAATATAAAAACTTGTTATAACATGTTAGCAGAATCTGACATGTAAATGATTACTAAACGACAGATTCTACTCAGTTTTCACTGGCAATCTGCTACTAAATTATATTAGCAAACTGTTAATTGTTAATTAAGGTTCAACAATACAGATTCAACAAATTTATGGTCCAGTATAAAATGAATATTTCAGGAACAATATGGACCGATTTTAAGCCGCAGATGGAGAATCTGGACGTCGACAAGCTGACCGTAGTCGCCTGGGACCCACCCGGTTACGGAAAGTCGCGACCGCCCGACAGGACTTTCCCGGACGATTTCTTTCAGCGCGATGCCAAGTGGGCCCACAGCCTGATGAAAATTCTCGGCTACTCGAAATTTTCTCTCATCGGTTGGAGCGATGGCGGCATCACGTCGCTTGTGATGTCCGCGGCATATCCCGACAGCATTCGCAAGATGGTTGTTCTTGGCGCGAATGCATACATACACCCGGACGAGAAGAAGATATACGAAAGTATGATTGATTTCATTTGCTCGATATCATAGAGCTAGAGAAAGATTCTCTTCTAGCATTTAACAAGACAATTTGTTGGAATGTTGTTTACACTTACTAAAGGTGGCAAAATGCGAGAGAATTGCGGAGTTCCTAAATTTGTTGAAATTTATAGAACATTCGAAAAAATTCAACTTTACAAATACGGCGCAATTTCGCTATCACGTTATCGAGAGCGCGTTAAATATTTTATATCTTTCGTGCGCGCAACGTGTCATGAAGTATTATTCTCCAGATATTAGGGACATCAATAAGTGGTCGGAAAAAATGAGGACTCCTATGATACAAGTCTACGGTGAGGATTATTTCAAAAAGACGTGGTCAGATTGGATAGACGGCGTGCTGAGATTGTACGAGAAGCAAAACGGCGACATATGCAAACAGGTTTTATCGAAGATAAAGTGTCCGACTTTAATCGTTCACGGAGCCAAAGACGCGATGGTCCTGCCAGAACATCCGACATATCTACAGCAAAATATCGCCAACTCAAAGTATGTATCTTTACATACTTGAAAATGCCTAATCTACTCAAAGTGTTATGTATCTTTACATACTTGAAAAGAATATAATGTAATCTACAAAATGTTTACTAATTTCTATTGCATTTCTTTATAGAGTGCATATACATTTCCGCAAAGTCATCTTTCATCTTTTGATTTGGTGCACATTAAACTATCCACCTAAGGTATCCCGATCGGAGTTTAATACTTTGGTTACGGATTAAACCTAGTTAATGACTCGAAAATGTGATAATTTATTGTAATATATACATATATAAAGATACATAATATATAAATATGTAAGTGGGTGGGTTGATAATGCATTTTCTCATACATATATCGTGCATAATTTTATATAAGTTTTCATAATAAAATTGTTAAATTATTCTTCACTTTGTCTTTTCCCTTACATTTCCGCAAAGTCATCTTTCATCTTTTGATTTGGTGTTTTTAATTAATTAACATCCTTTGTAAATTATATTTGATCGGAAATAGGAATTTGCAACCGTCACTATAAACCCGATAATTTGTACATACGTCCAAGAATCTGAATAATATCTACATATCGATCGATTAAAATAGTACAAGTATGTCTGAAAACCTGATTTCACGATTGCGAATATATGCGAAATATTCAAATAAGAAATACAACTCCTGGATGCTTTAATACTCGTGAATAATGCTGTATCATACTAAATGATCCAGTTATTGTATAATATCGCAGGCAAAGCTATTCTCGTTACATACATGCTGCGTAAAATCGCGTATCAACAGCGTAAAATCGTTTGATACGTGTGACATTTAATCTTGAATTGTATGTTCCCAAAGCACAAAGTGCACTGTTGTTTAGAATGATGCATTCGCATTTAATTTTAGCTGGACATATCGATGACATTCACAGCGAAGAAATATATCTTGATATTTATGCGTTGCTTTTACGTAATAACGTCTCAAATATTTAGTTTTAATTAACATTAATAATCAATTGATTCCTTTTATGTTATCTTTTCGTATAGTTTATATATAAGCTAAATTCTTGCTTATATTGCATCTAAAAGTGAATATCGTATCAGCGACGAGATTTGTACCGAGAAATCCTTCGCAGTTTATTTCATATTATATCGGGAAAATTGTAGAAATGGATCTCTTGCTGGCGCTTGCATCTTGTGCCACTTATTATACAAGTGACTTTATACCCAAAGAGAGCCGAAGACTTTTTCGTCGTTCGACCTGTCTGACGATCGAATGCGGCTGTATATTGAACAGCGATTGACCAAACAGCAACATGCGAATAATACTTCCTATAAGGGTCTCGTAACTCAGTGTCGAAACTAGAGATAACATATACTATTAAATAGAAGGCATAGGTCGTGAGAGTTTATAATGCCGACCCATTTCGATCAAGAGATAGTTTTTTTATTACTTTTTCTCCTTGACTATCTTGAAAGTTAAGTAAAAATAAACTGGAAGAGCATGGTTTGTATAAACAGGGTGTGGCATAATAGAAATTGAGAGATACCAAAGTGCAATTAATACACAATTTATAAAATCTATTTTAAATAAGAAGTTATATGAAAATGTAGTCTACAATTTTAAAACTCTGTTTTAAAATATAAAATCTAAAGTACTTTTCTTATTTATGAATTAAATGCATATGGTTCTTCTATTAAATCCTTCACTTGTATTTTATTAGGAATTTTATTGCAAATTTTTGTGTCAAATTTTTGAAGAGAAATTTTTGAAACACCCTCGAAACAAGAGAAATCACGAGTGATTGCAAAATACAATATAAAAAAAGTTTGTCGCCGTGAGCATATTCACGTATTCCGATTATATATACAAAAGGAAACGATTTTGCATTTTTCACTTCTATATTTACATTTCCATTGAGATAGTATACACCGAAAATAACTTAGAATTGCGTTGAAAAATGCATATATTCATATCCACACATCGAGGGCATTTATGTGCATCACTGTTACACATTGTAATGACATAAAAATTTATATTCTCTTTCAATATGCATCTTTCGATGACAGCGACTTATGTAAAAAGTATATAGTTTATTTTTAAAAAAGCGTTCTCCTTTCTGTAAAGAATACCTTTCGGTACCTCGCTTACGAAAGGATATACTATACGAAAAATGTGCTTGACGTGAGATGCGACTGTATTTCTTGATTGTTATATCTTAGAATATCATCGAGATGTCTCATTGAGATCGTCATTTCGCAAATCTAATCAATCTGCTCGCAGCGAAATAAAAAAAAATTACGCATTAACAATGACCTACCTCTATTTCATCTTTTCCTCATAGATCGATATCTAATCGATGAAATAATAAACAGACTTGTATTTTGAACAGATCGTAATTTGTCAATCTGCGATGCGATTGCGCGGCATTCCTCAAAAACAGCGAAGTCGTGTTATCGCTGTGATAAAAATTCGCGAAGACACTATATATAAGTCGCAGATATGGTCGCCGAAGCGACAGAGGAGCATATAGGTGCGGGCAATCGAAAGAAAGCAGTAAAAAAGGCGCGGAATGTAAACTGCATGCGGGTGTAGCCAAATATGGGCAAGTGGTTCTTACTTTTCGATCGAGTAAACCTCCGTTCCTCTTTCTCCCTCACGAATGTTTTCGTATCCTCTCTCGTGAAACTGGCAAAGGAAGAGGACGCGCGCGTGAAAGAAGCGCCGGTATCCTGCGCCTTAAAAATCCCCCCTCCTCCGGGCCTTAATCTCGAGGACCGTAACGATAAAACAAACCGAACCGTCTCGTTTTCCTCGAGTACCGTACGAAAGTCGCTAAGCCCTGGGCATACAACGATAAATTAATCAGCTTTATCCCGCGGATTTCGGGTTACCTCTGTCACGGTACTCAAGCACGTGGGCGTACACGATACGTGGGCGTCGCAAATACGAATTTTAATGTCTCTTAATTTCCGGCAATTTATATGAGTAGGCAAATGTAACTTGCTGTAATAAATGGTTCATGAATAATAAGATAAGTATTTTACGGCCATAGATATGTTCGAAGTTATATTTATGACTTATTGTTAATCTAATTCTTAAATTAATTCTTAACGTTCGATAATATGTCTCGGTTCATTCTGAATTTGGGTTGCTCCGCGCATGTTGCATTCTATCGACGTGGCAGCATACAAAAACGACCAACAAGATCTCCTTGTACGGCCCACACGTCTCGTTTTAGGCGAGTGCTCTCGGCGTATAACTCCCGGCACTCGATCCTTTCTTCATCAAGTGGGGTGCCTTTATTGCCTTTAAATGGCATCAAAATGGGGTACTGACGCGACGCGTTATGTAATGTAAGCGATCGAATAACGATCGTCATAACACGCAGTTACTGCCGACATTAAGTCATCCGTAAGCGATAAATTATAATGAGAAGCAAGGAAATAATTGGGAATCTAAATTAATTACAGTCATACGATAAAATGATGGACTTTGTTACAAATCGAAGATATTTACGTTGTCGTTTATGTCGATTATATATAAATTAATTTATAATGCAAAATGGATTTATTTTTAAAATGGTTTGTCCCTAAACGTGACATCCCGTTTTCTTTGCTATTTTTTTTATTAAAAATCTAGATCAATAAGAATCAATAAGAACGTACTATCTTGCGTTTCAAGGCGATAGATGTAATCCTGTCTCCGATTCGATGTCGAGCGACTTATCTTCGACTTCGTCCTCCTTCATCGCGACCTATACATGTCGGCGACTGCCGTAATGAAAAAACGAAGCCATTTACGGCAAGCACGTGAACGTTGTCGTTTGTTTTCGAATCCGCGTATCGTTCGATTCCACGAGAAAGTGGCTGTATGTCAAAATCTTGGCCTGGATATAAATGAGAATCGAGTCTCTCCAGAAACACAGCAGCGATTTCGTTGTGGTTTTTGTGACTATCACACGTGAATCAAAATTCCATTTGTAATGAGGATACTCGCCAGTCTTAACCCAACGTATCAATGTCAGCTTTCCGCACGGAAACGTCGACGTTATTCCGCGAGAAATGAAAATAATAAAGAAACTACACTCTTAAAGTATTTGGATATATATTTCGTGAAGTCAATCTATGTTGGATTGAGACTGGCGAGTCCAGCCTCACTATAAATGGAATTTTTATCTCTCGCAGCACGCGCGCGACGAGACGAGACGAGACGAGACGAGACGAGACGAGACGAGACGAGCTTCGTCTTTCATTAAACTTTCCATTAAACTTCCATTATACTTATCTTTTCCCATTGTATAAAAAACAATTATCCGACATAGATTTTCATGTGCTCACGAATTTATATGTAACAACATACATAATATGAAATAATTATGTATGGAATAATTATATATCCTGCTTTATACGTTTTATTATATTTAAGAGATTGCAAATAAATTGCCTATAATTAAACTTTTGTTGTAAAATGATATTAATTAAAGAGACTAGCTACAAATGAATGTACATTTGTTTAACATTATCCAAGACCTTTTGGAGACATAATGTTTTGGTACGTAATGACATACATATGTCTTAACTCTCGACTACTCGATTGCGTCAGCAATGAGACGAATGAACGGGGACATACGCCTGCGGAAACATTTAGGCGTATCAGTTGTCGTTCACCTTCTTAGGATCAATAAAATACCAGGCGAGGCAAGGTCTTACTCTGTTTAGGTCTCTCTTCTCATCAGTCGTCAATCGTATCATAAATTTATTTATACCTTTATTATTCTGATAATTCGTCAAGCATCAATCTGCAAATATCAACATTTGATATAATTTTCATAACGACTTGCGTTAATTTTCTCTTTAACTTGTAATTATAGAATTTTTTCTAAAAATACTCTTGTCACTCTTCTACGATTTATTTCTAGCTCAATATTCCCATTATTCTTGACGATTGCAATTAAGAAAATTGGCCAACGTCCTAGAGACAATCGTCATGAACCACAACTGCCTGGTCGCTTCAGTATTATCCGCAGAAATGGAAACCGCACGCGACTTACTCCGCGGCGTGTATATATATATATATAGACGATAATCGATTGTTTTGACGATGACTCAACGGTAACTGCTTCTGACTCAGAGGGTAGCTTCATGCAACAACCCCCTTTGTCACAATTGCTTCATCGCAAGGTGCGCTTCGCCCGCGGCTCCTCGCACACGGAAATTCCGCAGAGGCGTGTTCAGGGTAGGAAACGCCACCATCGGCCATCAAGGTCGATAATCATGACTCATATTCACCCCGCGCTGTGACATGCGTACAGAATGTCGCGTACGTCTGTTACTAGGTATGAATTCGGCATTCACGGTGTGCCGGCATTCGATCGACTAAGTTTGACATTAAAGGCCGAAGGTTAGCCGTAGGTGTACTGAGCTTGAGTTAAAACAGTCATCTTGAACCTTGACCACCTAGATTCGCACGATCGTGATCGAGTTCAATTAAAACTGACAACTTGTCTTTAACAATGTCTGTCTAAATGAACATTCGATTCTAATAAGTTGTCATTGATTAATGAACAATTTGCATCGAAAAACACTGTTAAAATGACTGTTTATTTCGTTAATCATCCCTTCGTAGTTCCACGTCAGATTATTCGATAAAAATGAAACTGATGTGATAAATGCGACATAAAAATGACATAGAATTAATCAATTGAAATGTGCAATAAATAAAAACTTGACGCTATGGTTGAAAACATAAAAAAGGCATTATACAAGGTATATTTATGCAAATGACTATCCTGTAAGCATATCTTGCGATCGTAAGTTATTTTACTTGAATAAAACACTTTACATAATCATTAACTTCAGAAAATCTAGATTAGATGGAATAGAAATCCTGTGCTCTTAAGTGTTAAATGTTAAAATATATTATTGAATTTATGACTATTCTCCAATATTTCTTATAATTCTCATTTTTTTATTTATAAAGTTCTTATCAATTTCGAGTTTATTGAGAAAAAAGAATAAAAGCATTAAAAATGTTAGAATTATTGATAGCCAAGATTTTTATAAAGTAAAGCTCGATATTTATTTTAAATATGTGAAAATAATTTTTTAAATTTTGATTCGCAAACTAGCACTAATTGAAACGATGATATCACTTTTCGTAACATAACGCATCGCGAGAGAGTTTCTTCCGGCATAAAGCCGCGATAGAAGCAGCATTAAATATTCGCTTGATACAGATTGATCGCTAATTATCGTAACGCGGCCGCGTAATGACGCCAGCGTTACTTTTTCCTCCCAGCCCAGCGGGAACGTGCTCGGATCTGGTTTTAAAGGGGACATGATGTCATCCGGCGTTTACGTTCGCGGACTCGCTGCTAATAGCAAAGCCAACGAAGGACAATAGACGTGGGGCATTAAGCCGAGCGTATCCACGTGAATTGTTCTTCAGTCGGATATTACGCAATCTCTCACGCCAAGATTGACGAAAGGCTTTTCGACTTACGTCAAGCCTCCGATGCATCGCAGCGAATCTCTTTGCCTCGCCTGAATCATACAATACAAATAACAGTATTTACAAAACAATAGAAATAATTTAAACTAACAGCTTAATCCCTCTATTTGTAACACGCAATCCGCTGGGCGTATAGCTACACTGAAAAAAATTCTGGTTAAAAACGGACGAATCAAAAAAGTCTTGTAGGATTGATTATAAGTTACAAAGTGATTGAGTTAAAAATATTGAGTTAAAAATGTATTTTGTGATAACCAGAATATTTGATCATCCTGCAAGATTTTCTGATTCGTCCGTTTTTAACCACAATTTTTTTGGTTAAAAATAATTTCTCAGCTATTTCTCATCACATGTCGGTGGAGAACGTTCTGCTCCTCCGCAATCGCCGCATTTCATTCTGTATCAAACGAATATTTAATGCTACTTCCATCGCGGCTTTATGCCGGAAGAAACTCTCTCGCGATACGCTATGTTACGGGAAGTGATATCATCGTTTCAATTAGTGCTAGTTTACGAATCAAAATTAAAGAAATCATTTTCACATTTAAAATAAATACCGAGCTTTATTTTATAAAAATCTTGGCTATCAATAATTCTAATCATCGTTTCAGTTAGTGCTAATTTACGAATCAAAATTAAAGAAATCATTTTCACATTTAAAGTAAATATCGAGCTTTATTTTATAAAAATCTTGGCTATCAATAATTCTAATGTTTTGAATGTTTTTATTCTTTTTTCTCAATAAACTCAAAGCTGATAAGAATATCCTCCGCGTTCGCCGAAACCGTTAATCAACGATCGATTAGGGCATCGCACCGTACGGGAAGCATTTCCGCGGAAGCATCGAGGATGCACTTGCATGTCGGATGCGGCCGCGTTGCGCGCGCGACCGGGAAAACGACAGATCCGCGGCGATCTCGGCGCACGGCCGGGAATCGTGTGTGCCGGCCGCATAATAATCACGACAAAAACCGCCGGGTATGCCGTGATCGGTGCCGGCGAAACCGCGTTATCACGTGAAACCGCGTCGCCGCACGCGTGCGCAGGCCGATCGCGCGATCGTGCGTGTGGGACCTTTCCTTTTTCTTTTCTTTTTTTTTTAATTCTCTCCTCTGCGAGATGACGACGACGGTGCGATGCGAGGTTGATCCATACAAGGCAACGAGCAAGGCAGAACCGGCTACACCCCGTTGTCGCCGATCACACCTTCTCTCGCTCTCGATCGCGCGCGTGCGGCCGCGAGAGTAACGTCAACAATATCAAACGCCGCTGTCGCGCGCCGTGGATGCAAGGGCGCTTGACCCGGCTGTGATGTAACTATTCCTATTCTCTACGGTGTAATAGGTTGACAGCACGAGGGAACTCGATTTACACAACACTGTTTCGCGTTGCCGTTACAATGAGACAATACTCACGAGGTGTCTCATCGACATTGTGAGATGTGCGAGGCCTATAGTATTGCCTAGGTGCAGAGTTCACGTAATTTGACGTTTCGCGTGATAACACACGCCGCAGATTTCATTCGGTGACATCGTCTTTAAATTGAGGATCGTCCACGAGATAATTAAAATAGTATTGACGTTTCTTCCCGTTGAAGTTACATTTTATAGTTATATTTATAAAAGTCATTTTAATTAAAGGTATTATATAATAGTATGTCGCATAAATGTAACTTTGTATTGTGTTGTTACGTAACAGGAACAACTACAGTTGCAACAGTAATCACAATTAATTGCATTTGACTCTTAAAGCTCGCTTTTTCCATGTTACTTGTTAATTTTAATCTCGAGTCTTTTAATTATTCAATTATCCATTTAATAAAATATAATTATATATAATTAAAACACAATTTTATATATATATATGTATATGTATGGAGAAATATATTGCGTTTTGCAAAGTCTATTTATGCGCGGCATTACTTAATGAGCAGAATGACGATAAAAATTAATTATATTACACAAACGGAAGCTTGGGATGGGCAGCATGATAGTTACATACACAGAGCACGTTGCTTGTTCATTAATTAAGTCTGCCAAGTTGCCGCGGGCGTGTACGTATCCGTGAGTCACTTATCGACTTTCTCCTACGGGGTTGGGTAGCCAGAATGGGTCTAAGGCGATTACTGGGTAAGGGTAGAGCGTGGGCTACGCTGAAGTTAATCACTTACTACACTGTGCTACTTTACAGGTGTTCCATCCATCCTGAGGATTGAAAGGGCATTCGATCTTATTTCCCAAATGGCTTACCTCTACTTACATTAAAGTCATGCGATAGTTCGCTAGCTGATTAGCGTTCCATTTTTCGTGGAAGTCTTCGTGTTCGATAAAAATTCGCTATAAATAACTTTAAGGGGGATAATTTGAAAAATTCAAACTTTTGACATGTACTTGTTATTTGCTTCTGCGCTTATATCATATTTGTCTATTTTCTTTCCGTAGCGTGCATGCTCCAGTACGATGACTAGAAAAAAACGTATATACTTAGCGTTGACTCATCGTTTTTAATGAATGAACCATTACTGTCCATCTAAATGCACGTAAACTTTATGTGTAGGAGTTAAATCGGTGTACCAAAATTTTTTTACGATATTCAAGGTTGTCACGTAAATACATATATGTTAAATTTATAAAATGTAATAAATTACATTTACGTCTAATACATAATTTGAGTCGACAAATGTTTCGTCTCTGATTGATCGTACTTGATGTCATACTTCCATATTCGTATTTATCAAATAATATAGGTCTCAGAGTCCAGAATTGTTTAAAGATAATAGATCTTTTCCAGTGCTGCTATTCGCAAATGGATACATACGTATTCGTACTATTTATGGCACATCCGAATACAAGTGCTCGTCTCATGTAAAACTTCTTAACAGGATTCATACTTAACGCGTTTTCGAGGAGGCGTTAGATATGGCGTGTCGACGCATCTTACGTGGAAATGAGACAGAAAGCCGCCGTTAAGACACACGTAATGTCACACGAATGCGTAACCGTGGACGAATACGGTACTGCTTCGCAAAGAGCCAACATCTCGCGAAGATTCTTCGAGAAATACTTTTAACTGTAAACTTCTTGTACCATCGATACGGCCAAAAAGAAAATAGTATGAATATAACGCTATTTCAAGGACAGAAATATCTCATAACAATAATTTATATATTGGTTAATCATATAATCACATAATTAATATTTATTCATTTTTTTGTGCTAGAACACAAAATCATTTAAAAAAATTTAAAATACCATCACGTCTTCTCGTAATTAATTTTGAGTTTAATTTTTAATTATATATACATATGTAATGTCTTTTGAGAATTTAATATTCAAGTAAATAATCAAATCTATCCGAAACAGATTCTCTCAAAGTCTACCACAAATTTTGTCGGCAAAGTGCCAGAAGTATGAGAAAATCTGTTAACAGAATATATGACAAATCAATTGCAAACGCCAAAAATCTGGCATTGTCTAATCATTTAATTAAACGACAGATTCCATTTCAAATAAGGCCTGCAGTACGTTTGCATTTTTCGGCCTTTTGCCTTCTGCCCTTTTAAATTGTGACAGACAGAATTCGAGCTCAATGCGGAGACACACTCGACGCCAATTCGCCGCAATATTCCGCACGAGTACGCCGGTAGATTACTAGCAATTTGTTCACTGGGTTAATTGGGCTACGAATTAATCGAATTAGCTCCTAACGAGCATGGCTTGTCTCGCGGAAAGATTGGCGTTGCCGGCAATTAAGCGTGCAGTGCGGAGACCTGCGGAGAGAACGTCTCGCGTCACAATTCGCATCTGCAATCGCGCGGCCCGCCACCGCCGACCGAGCCACGCCTGCGAATCGATAAGCTGCGGCAGGCGCCCGTATCTCGCGCGAGATGCACGCCCGGAAATCGGGTGACGGAGCAACGGAAATATATACGTGTACCAAGCAGGCATTTCTCTCGCGCCCTGGAACGTATCGACGCTCCGTCGCGCCGCATCAAAGCTCCAATTGATACAAATCGGTCCTCTTTCTCTTTTTTCTTTGATCCAGTTAGTTCTTTGTTTCGCAGTACCCAGGAACTAGACTTTAACTCGCATAAATTACAATTGTCGCATACAAATGTCTCGAGTAATTGTAATTGGAAAACCCGAATTGTTCCCAGAATGAAAGATTATGGGAAAACTTTCGAAAAATTCATATATAACTGACAAAGTACATACTTTATAGTTGAAAGGGCTTTCCGCAGGCAGACCTAGCTTTAACATCCATCAGACTTCCACTCAGGGCCGGTGCCCTTTCGAGGCGTCACGGGCAGTTGCTAGAAGCGCCGAGATTTTCAAATTAACGGTCGAAACAGATGTTAAGTTAATGTTGTGAAGCCGCGTGCGAATTACTTCGTCGTAGTTTTGGGAATTTAGTAAACCGGAGTATTGTAGAATACTTAATTATGTTTGATACTTAAAGATAAATCTCGAATTGTAAATTTTATAAATAAAATGGCAAATTTTATATTTTGACGTTACAAATTATTTGAATAAAGAATAAAATTGCGATTTCTTCGTATAATTTTTATCATGTTAATTCTCGTGTCTTTCTTGTCGCTGTTAAATCGCTGTCTTCGATTAAAAATTCAATTTCTAATCCATAATTTATTTAAATTTGCGCTATCTAACTAACAATATAAAACAATCGTTTAGATTTATCATGTGAAGTCAATTTGATGGTATCATTGTGGAAATTGCTCAAGTAATTTGAGATTTCACAGAGTGCTCGAATACTCTAAAATTCGTTAAGATGTATGGATTAAAAAAGGGAATATGACGAATAATGGGCTCTATTGTATAGCCGTAAAAAATTTCGCGCCACTATACTAATATTATCACGGAAATGGAAAACTTTCCATGAAATAACTTGGCATGAAACGACTTATTTAACCAAACATCTATTACCAAACAATAAACAAAAAGTAAAAATAGAAGTACGACTGTATCGTCACGTTCGACTGTCTCGTCGGAGGCGAGATATATTCGTCGATCGATCAAAGTAATAATGTTGGGATAACTACCGCAACGCGTCTCGTCGATCGAGAAATCGCATAGGATTTAGGGTTCCCGAGGCTGCAGACGGCGTTAGATCCTGCTGACAATAACGCTGTAGTGGTTCCTCTTGAAATTCAGGGTATCGAGGCTGTGTGTGTATGTGTTTTGCGTCTCCCAGCGGCGTGCAGAGGAGCAGAATCACCCGCCGCTGCCGACGCCGTCGCGAAACGAGTCAACGCGGCAGCGACGTGAAGTTGGCAACGCTGCGGCCGCGTCGGCGAATAGCGACGGCGCAGCGGAGGCGGCACCGCCAATCGGCTGCGCCCTACCCCCTCCGTCCCCGCCCGTCCCGCTACTCCCCCGTAGAGGCTTGAAAATCTGTAACGGACACCGCAACCGTCGCATACTCGTCTCTGGGCTCTCGCGACGCGTTAGTCTGTTCTCGAGTCAGTTCGATAGTAATCGCAGCCAGTCGCCGCCGTCGCAAGGTACTCCAAAGGTTTCAAGTCTCTCGAGAGGTCACATCCGACAAACTCCGCCAGCAACATGAGGGAGATCGTCCACATCCAGGCCGGCCAGTGCGGCAACCAAATTGGAGCCAAGGTAGGCGTTCGCGGAATTTCTCTTCTCGAGGGGAGCGGGTGTTAGCAGCCTCGACTACCGTCGGACTGCCATTACGTGTCTCGACTATCGCGCGTCCTTTGTTCGCGCGAGCTACTTCGTCGCGTATCTACCGAAATTCCTATCGTCCTTCGCGCGAGCGCGCGCTCACCTAGGATTCGGCAAGATCGCTACGTCGGCGACGAGGAACGGATCCGCGCCGCGCCATTTTTTCTCGCCGCTCGATATCCGCGCTCGAGGAGGAAAAGAAGAAGGAGAAGGAGGAGAGGACCGTCCGGCGTGAACGAGGACACGGCGTCGGCGGTTTCCCCGTGCGGCTCGCCCGTCACCCGAGGGGGGCGCGCGCGGGTTGGTATGCGAGGAAACGGCAGCCTCGCCCGCGCGGCGGTCGAAGACCTGTCATGGCGACAGGAGCTCGCCGGCCGGCCGGCACGGCCTAACGGTTTTCCCTTCCCCCCCTCTTTCGAGACATTTCTCTCTCTCTCTCTCTCTTTCTCATCGTACGACCGCGTTCCCGTGCGACGGCGTCGTCGCTGCCACATGTCGGCCATCTTCCTTCCCGTGTATATTCCGCACGCGCCGTCGGGATGAATCGCTCGCGGACGTCGCCGAAATTCTGTCTGTCACTCGGCCAGGAATGACGCTGGGTGTGGCATATCTCTTTCTCGACGAGAGAGAGAGAGAGAGAAAGGGAGAGAAAGAGATTGTTCACGCGACGGCATCGACCGGCTGCGCGCGCATCTCTTTCTCGCTCTTTTTCGTTCCACTGACATTCTCCGCTTTTCCGTCTGGCAACAATCTTGGCCTCGAGTCGCTCCGCGATCGTTTCTCCGCCGCGACGTTTGCTCGTAAAACGCGCGAGGGAGGTCTGTTTCGAGTAAGAAATGAAATGTATTCCGGCCCTCCGATCGATCGCAGATTCGATTTATTGCGAATAAAACCGGCTATCTCCTCGTACGTCCATCTTGCCTCATTCCTCCCCTCTCTCTTCTTTCCGACCCGTTCAGGCTGGCGTGTGCTAAAGGTGAGCGCACACCGAACGGATAAGAGTCGATTCCGCGAAAATGTCCATTTCTGTCAATGTAGGTCAACTTCAACTCCGATTTAATTTGCCTTTTACCTTTTTCCAATTCGTAGAACTAGATAAAGACAAAAACCAAGTTGAAGCGAGATTAAAGTTAACCCACACTCGTAGAAATGAGCATCGCTTTGCCTCTGTCTCGCGCGATTCTTGTTAAAAAATGCGCATAACTTTCAGGTCCAATTCTCTCGGTCCCGAAATCCGTGAGACGCGTGCGATTCTCTGGGCGATAGCACGTTTTTGCACTCGGTCCGTATGTACGCCCCTTAAGGCAGATGGAATTCCTACGCCGCGTCCGTCGGCCGCGCGGCACGGCGTCACGATCGCGTTTAATGGCCACGCCAGCGTCCGTCGGTCGCATGGCTGGTGTGTTTTAAAATTTTTATGCGACGCCGTTAACGGACAGCCGACGGACGCTGCGTTATCACGAGTCGACACGCTCGGTCGCCCGGGGTCCTCGCGCTAATCGTGCGAATCGGCGTCGTTCCGTTTTTTTACGTCCACGCGCTCCATTCCTTTTTGCCGTCGCGCTTCTCTCTGCTGATTTATCGAGCTTATTCTCTCCGTTTTCCATATTTTTAATAAATTCAATTGTTTGAAAAACGTCGCGTTTACAGAAACACAAAAGTCTCTTTCTGGTGGCGCAGATTTATTTCTTTTTGTCTGAATAAGAAAAAGCGACAATTCTTTAATGCCATAGAAGAAAAATAAATTTACAGCTGAAAGAGCAATATTTAAATTTTTTACGTAAAGATTATGTAAGAAGCACACAATATGTTCATGATGATCGGTCTTTTTGTAACAATTGTTAATCTTATCTAAATAACCGAAAGATTACAGAGCGGATAAAGATCAAGGAGAAGCTGATCAACGTCCGTCGTCACGCTTCCGTAATTTTTAAGGCTGCTGCACCAAGTCAATGCCCGTTTCTCAAGCTGTCTATCACAATCGATCCGACGTTACGGTAGCGTAACATCAAAGGCTATTTTTTTTATCCTCTTTTTTCTTAGTCTATAACAGACTAGTAATAATGAGAACGTATCGATTGAGGCGGAAAACATTTTTCTTAAGTAAGCACTGTAAGTAATTGCTATCGCGATGCACTTTCAATTTATCTAAAATCTATGATAAAATTTGCTGATAACCGAGTTATTGTTAAGGATGCGTAAACCGATAAGAAATAAACGTAATTTAAAAGTCTCATTTTTTGCAAAACATTAATTCTGGTAATTCTTCCTGCAATTAAAAACGATATAATAAATTAAAATTAATTTATTATATCGTTGGTAAAACATTTTTTAGCCTAAATTCAATGATAATTGAATTCAGTTCGGAAAATACATTATTTAATACTCTCGACAAAGTATACCAGAGAAAGTATAAGATAATTGTTCGTTAAAAGATGTATTCCACGAAGAATTTCGTACTATCGAAAAGTATTAGAGTAAATTGAGGCAAAATTACGGGGTAAAAATTGGCGTAGTGCAGGGGTCTACTTTCTACTACGCGAGCACTTGTTGTGTAACCATTGTACGAATATGTGCCCATTCAACGCCGCCTTCGAGTCCAAGGACACCGAGTCCCGCGTAGCACGGCAACGCGATCCCAAATAAAGGAAGCCGATGGTATCCTCTCGCCATTTTCCTTCGCATCACCTCGGCCCGTTTCGAACCGTTTCGCTCGTTGCTGGCAAGCTGCGGCCCTCTCTTTCTCTCTGGATATAGCCAGGTGTATCGATCGTGTCGGGTCGCAAGGCTGGGTTTCGCCGACTGTTGCGACTCGATGACTATTTTATAACGATTTCAATTTTTTTTTTTACATTTCAGTCTTGAAATAGATTTTACGGCGGATAAATATAATTGAAGTTATTAATAATCTCTTCGTTAATGGACATTATCTGTCCGCAATCGACATATCAATATGGTATCTGATACTAATAAAAATAAAGTAAATCTTATTGTTGCTGTCTTGAAATATGTAGAGTCATAAATTATGAGTATTTTAAGAAAAAAAAAAATTTGGTTCCCTATCAAGATAGACTTTTAGGAGCAAGATTCATCTTATAGTCAATGCATAGCCAGATTACGTTCTTATTTACGGGATTCTGTAATCTTTGTATCATCTTCATTCCAAGGAAATGTTTTAAATCTACATTCAAACGAGATGCGGAATTAATAATGTAGTTATTATTTCTACATGCAGACGCGAGCATTCACATAGATACTGAAGTAAGATCTTTGATAGAATTCCGTTTCCGTTCAGTTCCAAGTTTTTACCATTCATTTATTACGGCATAGATATAATATATTCTCAATGTTTACTTCGTGCCGTTACAACCAACTGCTCTCATAGACTTGTGTATTTCGTAACGGGAAATAGTCCTAACATTTCTTATTTATCATTGAGCAGATTGTCTTATCGCATTCGAAGGCGTTCATTGGCAGTTTGTGGCACAACTTATTGAGAGTATTCAAACGAGACTCGTTAAGAGCAGCTTCCCTTCAAAAAAGAAATAACATTCCTAAACTTGGATGAAAAACAATAACAAGAACAGTACACAATTAGCGTTGCTTACAGATTTCTTATTTTATATTTATATTTTTTAATTTCGATTGCTAATTTGTATATACATACACATACATCGTATGTATATATTTATGTAGGTATCACATTCCCATAAAGTCTAGACGGCAACCCTTGACGAATTAACCCTCCTCTTCTGCGTCTCTCTTTCATCTGCCATAAGCGGCAGATCCATTAAAGTCAGTGGAACCCTCGGGATCGCTCGTGAATCAGTTGCATCGCGCGTATCCGCTCGGTGGTTACGCAACGCGTAAATGCAGTATCGCGCGCGCGCCATGCATTTAGAATAACGGTACGACCTTTCGCGCTGCTTCCGGTCTAGCAACAACGACCTGCGTCTGTCGCCAGCTGCTGACGATGGCGAAGATCCGCGGGAGGGATTCGGGCGCGAGCATCGACTTGAGAAAAATTACAAAAAACAAATGGACAAACAGATCGCTGCGGTGCATAACCGGGTGATCGTCGTTCATGTTAATCGCACTGTCGTTTTACAATCATCTCTATATATAGCGGTGACATTGCTGACTCATATCTGACTGTAACATATACATTGCGACCAGGCTGGACGAGAAGGAGGAAGAGTTGCAGGGTGGGGATAGATAGGGTTGGGTGATCTTAGCTTTCGAACGACGATGATCATATATGGTCACTGCTTAATACACCCATCGTCTCCATGTGGGACGTATGTACCGAACGGTAGGCGGACTTGACGGTGACTTTTTTTACGCTGACTTTCACGCAGATTGTACATGGACTTCGAGATTATTAAATGACAGTTTCTTAAAAAAATAAAAGGCAACTTGACTCGATCGAAGTCGCAACGCAGCGATCTGATAAAACTATTTGCAGCGTTCTTATTTGCTTTAATTTTATCTGCTCGCGATTATCGACTTTAATCGAAAACTTACTAGAAGAAATATAAAATGAAAAGTAAACATTTTTTTAAACGTGATAAGAGTTACTAAAATATCCTTTTAACTCTTTTATGAATAGATAGTTATAAAGTATGATTAACTGGAGCTGCAACATAGTGAATGGAACTGTTTTGTTTTGCAAATTTATAATTAGAGACTGACAAATTGGAAGCAGCGGATTTCCGTAATGAAACGTCTTGATTGTGAAATGTCAAGAAACGACTTGCCAAGCGACGTAAAGTATAATTTGGTACCTTGCCACGCTCCGACGTAAAGTCGCATGATATCCCGGACCTACGATAAGACACTTAAGCTATCAAGACTTTATAATTACGTTAGTCTGGCCGTTCTATTCTATTTTGCGCGCGCCTTTGTCCTCGAGAGGATATACACGGTATCTCTCGCACGTCGATTTCCAGAAATATACCGCGGGGGTCTTTGAACCGTGCTCTCGAGATGGAGTGGAGATGCACCGTGGACCGCACGCGATGCGCCGACGATTTCGTAATTAATTTCCCTCTTTTGTTTTCAAATAAGAAATTGCATCAGACACCCCCAGTCATATTTTGAATTGCTAATTGGGAGGAGGAAGGGGGGTCCCCAAACCATCTCCTTTGCACTTATTGTTGTTAGTCCATCAGGAATTAATTTGTTTCATTAATATTAATTAATATATGCAGATACTCTAAAATATTCTTTTAGCAAATTTTTTTGTCATCCACCATTCACGGATTACTCGAGATTATCTCTCCGAATACACAAGTGTTCAATTTGAAAATTACGCTATTCATTGCAATGTTAAATTGAAAGACATTTACAAGCAATTGATATTTCAGTCTAAAGCGTCAATTATGATTATCATGGTGAAACGAGAGCTTCCGGGAGATTACGTGGCGACGGTCCATTGCTGAAGCGTCGTCGTACTCGTTGCATCGCGATGCGCTTCGACGGGCCGATCGACCAGCCGCTTCGAGACGGGAGCTAACTGCGCTTACGGGACTAATTAGTCTCGATTATCGCTCGGGCGATTCGGTTACACCATCGAGAGCCTGCTTTGAAAAATGCGAAAGGGAAAAAAAAGAGAAACGTAATTCGATGCGCAAGCCTTGAGATATTACGATTAATTACACGCGAGCTATTCGCCGCGCGCGAGGTCGTTGAACGGCGAGCAGCTCTGTTCGCGTTCGATACAATGAAAGGCTGGAAAACGGATGCGAGGATAATTGCGGGGAGAAAGCCGGTGCGCGAAACTTCCTTCCTACACGCGCGGATCATGCGTGATTCAGAACGCGTATCTAATTTTTGTGGCAGCTGATTCGTTGCGGATAGTACTTGCTGGACGAAAGAATATGTTGCATTTATATATTTTTTTATCTCGCGCAAAAATGCTTCGTATTAAGTTCGAAATGATAGATTAAGATATAAAAATATCTTTTTAATAGAAATATTCTTACAAGGTGACTTTTGTGTTTTGCAGTTTTGGGAAATCATAAGCGACGAACATGGCATTGACCCGACTGGCACTTACCACGGTGACTCCGATCTCCAGCTGGAGAGAATCAACGTTTACTACAATGAGGCGTCCGGCGGCAAGTACGTGCCGCGTGCCATCCTCGTCGATCTGGAACCCGGTACCATGGACTCTGTACGCTCAGGACCGTTCGGCCAGATCTTCAGACCGGACAATTTCGTGTTCGGTCAGAGCGGCGCTGGAAATAATTGGGCCAAGGGCCACTACACTGAAGGCGCCGAGCTGGTGGATTCTGTCCTCGATGTCGTGAGAAAGGAGGCCGAAAGCTGCGACTGCCTGCAAGGATTCCAGCTCACGCACTCCTTGGGCGGTGGTACTGGTTCTGGTATGGGTACCCTGCTCATCTCCAAGATTCGCGAGGAATATCCGGACAGAATCATGAACACGTATTCCGTCGTCCCGTCGCCCAAGGTATCCGACACAGTCGTCGAGCCGTATAACGCCACCCTCTCCGTACATCAGCTTGTCGAGAACACCGATGAGACCTATTGTATCGACAACGAGGCCCTTTACGATATTTGCTTCCGCACCCTGAAACTATCAACGCCAACATACGGCGATTTGAACCATCTCGTCTCCCTTACGATGTCCGGTGTCACGACTTGTCTGAGGTTCCCTGGTCAGTTGAACGCTGATCTTAGGAAACTCGCCGTAAACATGGTACCCTTCCCCCGTCTCCACTTCTTCATGCCCGGATTCGCGCCCCTCACGTCTCGCGGCAGCCAACAGTACAGAGCTCTCTCCGTACCGGAGCTCACCCAACAGATGTTCGACGCCAAGAACATGATGGCGGCGTGCGATCCCAGACACGGCAGGTACCTCACAGTCGCTGCCATCTTCCGCGGTAGAATGTCGATGAAGGAGGTTGACGAGCAGATGCTCAACATTCAGAATAAGAACAGCTCGTACTTCGTCGAGTGGATACCGAACAACGTCAAGACCGCCGTGTGCGATATTCCGCCACGCGGTCTCAAGATGTCCGCCACGTTCATTGGCAACTCCACCGCCATCCAGGAACTGTTCAAGCGCATCTCCGAACAGTTCACTGCCATGTTCAGGAGGAAGGCTTTCCTCCATTGGTATACCGGCGAGGGTATGGACGAGATGGAGTTCACCGAAGCCGAGTCGAATATGAATGACTTGGTGTCCGAATACCAACAGTATCAGGAGGCTACCGCGGACGAGGATGCAGAATTCGATGAGGAGCAGGAAGCTGAGGTCGACGAGAATTAAGAGAAAAAAAAAGATATCCCGCAACAGAAGTGACACTCTCCTCCCTCTATTCTCTCTCTCTCTCTTTCTCGACCGAGCGATAACGCAACACACCCTTCACCCATGCTTTTTAACTCGTTATCTCTCTTTTGTATCTTTTTTACGGACTTTTGTTTCGACCTTGCGCGGAGCGCGCGCGCTTTTCGTTGCTCCCCGTCAATATCGCGCAGAGTGCGATAAATTTGGAATGATTTCTTATTTTTGAATGTGTCTTTCTACAAGATTCATTATTTTTGATTACTAATTCGCGCGCCCCTACCATCATTCACTGTACAACCGCCGAGAGCGGACGCTACATATTTGAATAAATTATTATCATATGAATCTGTCGTCACTCGCACTACTCCCTGATTATTACACAGACCTCTAAACTAGTGCTATTGAGTTTTGTATTTTCGGAGATTTCGTATATATTTATATTCGTCTGTTGTCATACGCAGTTTTATACCATGATAATGATAGATGTGAATAAAAATCCATGAAATGTACGATGAGAGTATTATTAGACATTCAGTTATTTGATGTATTAAAGCTAGAATTTGAAATTATTTATAAAGTAAATATAATATAAGTAATTGCAAAAAAATAAATTTTCAATGAATGTAGCAATTGTGAGAATTTACCTGAAATTTATATTTGCAAAAAATAAGATGCATTGATGTTAAGACTCAACGTTTAACAAATTATTTTAAATTTGAATTTTCTTTAACTAAAAACGGCACGGTGAAACATTTTGATATCTATATTACCTATGTTAGAAATGTATAATCGCTTTTTCTGATTAATTTGCAATTTGTCAAGTAATATCTTGGTAACATGAATAGATTATTAATTTCTTATTGTTTAATATGGACAGGAAGAAAAATTAAAAATAGGCATACAATAAATTATGTAATTATTTTTATACAGTTAAAAGTTGCAAATTTTGCTATTTGAATTAATGGCCAAATTTGGTCAGTCCGTCTTTTTTTTTCTAAACTAAAAGAAATGAATTGTGTTTAACTTTTGCTATCTTACTGTATATTACAAATATAAGAGCCTCGTTTTTTTTCTATTGTTAAGTTATATCTTTCAATTTTTTTTAAATATTTATCGCACTTATTGCTCACAAAAATATGTTCGTACGATATGTAAATGTATAAGTGTCAAATGATGTCTAAATTATTGTAAATTACTTGCTCCTATCGAAAATCGCTTTTTTGTAAAAAAATATAAGACATAGGAACAACTTATTTTTCTTATTATTTTCAAATTAAATTTTTTGTATCCTATTTTCATTTTTTCTCAAATGTTTATTGCATTATATTAAGCAACGTGTAAATGTGTAATTATCCGCTATATATTGAGCTCGGGTCCGTCCGTTTGCTAAGCCCAAAAAATGACTGGCGGATCAGTCATCCCTGCGGAAAAAAATCAACCTTATTGATTTATCTGTATTCCAGAGACATCTGTATTTTTTATCAAGCATTTTAAATTTTTCATTACGTTATAATTATATAATTATCAATGATAGAAAAAATGGGAAATACGAACCGTGTCTTACCGACGGAAGTTACGGATTAACTTCACCGAATAACTTTTTACTGTACAATTACAGATCGAGGCACGTACTTATATTTACCATATGTTAATCTTGAGATCCGGTAATTTACCGTCTCTCATTTCCGCTTTCTCTACACAACAATTATCGTTTGCGAACGATAACGATATTTAATTATGACTATACTCATGTAAAATTAATCCCTGTAAGATGTATGCGTCTTCACGCAGAGTTTAGTGAATTCTCGTGCGAGACGGTAATTGCGCCACTTTAACGATCGCGAGGCATTCCAACAGCTCTCTACCTTATGCTCCGTCTAGACTGAAAGATAATCCTCCGGTCAAGACAGAGGATTACAAATACATGACTAACGATGTCTGATGGTAAGTAGCATTTTTAAAATAATACAATTGCAATACTTATTGCTATAAAAATTTTACGCAGCGCACGAGCAATAAAAGATTTTATGCGTTTCTCAAGTAGGATCATCCTCCACTTCAGTCAGGATGGTCATTGGAGAACGCAAAACACTTTGCATCCGCGCAGCGGTAACGAAGGAATGTCGAGCGAATGAATCGCTCCGGCTGGCGGCGAGCTAGCTAACGGATTAACGAGGATACAGTTAAGCCGACGGAATCAGCGCGTTTCGGCCCCGCTCGATACGCGTCTATGGACCACGAACGCACGGCAGTCCGAGACACATTGTTGCATTTTCGTCCGGGACCGGTCGGCATGCAAGAAACTCGAGCCGGCCGACTCGAGTTGGAAATAACCGCGACCGCGTAGCGACCCTGCGCTTCCGGCCGCGCCTCCTTCGCCCCTAACCGAGATTATTGCCTTATCTCGTTCCCCTAATTTCGCACAATTGACCACCGCCTCCGTGGCCCGCCGTGACATTCTCCCACGATCTTCGGTTCCCCCCGAACTCACTCTGCCATTTACGATCAGTTGATTTTATAACTGCTTCGTGATTCTTCGCTCGCTCGTCACGGCAAGGAGAAACTTGAAATTTTATAACTATATAACAAAATAAAAGATTATTAAGTTTAATTACAAAGAATTATTTTAGTAGTACGAATTATAATTATATGTATTATTATTTTTATTAGTCTTCATTTTTATAATTATATACTAGGAGTATACTAATTATAACTGATGCAAGTCCCGAAATGTGTATGGATAATTATCGGACTTGATTTTGGCCGTTCGCCTCTGATAAAACGTAGACGGCGACCTTAATAGACGGCGACATGACTCATCGCATGTCTCGCTGTATGTCGACCGTCTCGTCTTATGAATTCGATCCATCGCCAGGCGTCGCACGCAATAACAATGTACGCGTCGTACGTGCCTAGCTCATTATGAAATGAGAGATAAGCATCATTTCCTGCCTGCTGGGCCGAACATCGCTCTTGCGTGCATTCCCGAAATTTAATTCAATTTCATAGAAATTGTCTTTTTAAAGCCGGCCTCTCCAAAGTATTTCTAAACAAGCGTGTGTTCCCGGGAGAATGCAGGTTTAATCTCTCAGACTTCAAAGTACCCCCATAGAAATATCGGGAAGACTAATGCACGCTGATGCGAAAGTTATCTCGCGGCTTTATTTAATCACCCGTAGCCTGGTAAAGGATCGATAGCAGCATTTCGCTGCTCCGAAAGTTGCCGTTTGTCTCGCCGTTTTTTCCCGAATATCGCGCCGAGTGGCTGCGCACGGTCGTGCCGACGACGCGGATGTTAACGGGAGCTGAGGACAGACGTTACAATAATAGACAGAGGCGTCTCATGACGTCGGGGGAAGACCGCGAAGGAGCTTGGCGCGCAGCTGGAGACGAAACGGCTATCTCGATTGTCATCGAGGAGACGGTGGAGAACGTCGCTTTAAGAGTGACTCATGAGATAAAGACTCCGGCGCTATCTTTCATGCTTTTGCAGGCTTTCTAAAAGCAACATCCTGCCCCAAGAATTCGCGGGGCGCGATCGCACGGATGCATTCCGTGCGTTCCAGCCAATTGTGCGCTGTAACTTGAGACGACTGGCCATTACGATTTTGAGCACGGATGTGTGATATTAGGGGAAATATGTCAAATATTATCCACAAATTTTCATTTAGATAGTTCCCATCAGTTACGCCTGTGTGAATACGGGATTTTGATACGGCAGATGTAAAAGTACGTCTTTAATTGTAAAATAATTAAAGGATTAACGTGTATCAACTGCGATATTAATTTAGCTAGCTGTATAATGCACATGTAATTGTCTGAGGGATCGGCAAAGCGATTAAACCGTAAAATTAATATAATTAAATAAATACTGTTCTATATTTAATCTTATATTTCATTTATTACATCCTGACGTTTGCATGCGTTTGTGGTAATTATAGACATTAGCAGACACGCATGTGGCGTTGCCCCAGAATTCATGTGACCGAAACGCTTCCGTTAAACGTGATACCTTCGCCTGCATTCAACCAAGAGGAAGTACTTTCCAAAAAAAAAAAAGAGTCCCATCTCCTGTTACAGTTCCGGTGAATGAGCTTCAAGGTAACTCGATATAAAGAATAATTGCGCGACGCGTCGAACAGTACTTCGCACGCGAGCCACAATTAGCTCGCAGATCTTCCGGGAATTAATTTGCGGCACGGTGATTAATACATGCGTGGCTGTTCGAAGGCCGAATTTCGCAGTTCGGAAACGCTGAAAGGCGCTGCCGATAAAGAATGGCTGTTCGCTTCGGTGATTAAGAGCCTCGCGTCCGGCGAGAAGGGGCAAACCGACTGGAAGCGGTACTCGAGGGATGCTGCTGTGTACGCACGCCGCGGGGTCCGCCGGCGCCCCTTTTCGGCGAGGGCGCCCCGTTGCTGGAACAAACAACCTTTAGGTTTTTCCTTGCCGTTGCTCTCGGTCCCGCTTATCACCCGAACGCTCGTCCGTTCTTTCACCCTCTTTCTCGCGCTCTCTTCCTCTCCCCACCCCTTCTGGCTCTGTCGCGACGACGGATTCCTCCCCGCTCCGTCTCCCGAGGCTCAATTCCCGACGTCGTCGAGTGTGAGCTTCGCCTCGGGAGAGTGGAGCCCAGGACGCCGGCACGAGTGCGTTTCCCTCGTCACGAATATCGCCTCGTCGTTCATTCTCAGGCTCGACTCGCGACGGCTGGCTGCACTCCTCGGCTCGGTTGCATTCGCACACGCACTCCGTTCCGACACGTCGAGCGCGCACGTACGGATCCCTCGGCCCAAGGTAGGACCGGAGAAGTCCCACAGGCAGGTCCAGAGATCAGCTGTTTCCTCTCATCCCGTACGGTTTTTCCGCGCTGAAAGGAAGGCAGGATGAGGGAGATCGTGCATCTGCAGGCTGGACAATGCGGCAACCAGATCGGCGCGAAGGTAGGTTGACGCGACAGCTCTAAAACATGTCTTTTTTTACGCTTTGTATATCTTCAAGAATACGAAAGGATTTTCCATCAAATGTATCGGGATACCTGGATGTATTTTAATAATGGAACAAAACGTAAATCAATCTTTTTTTTCTCGGCAAAAATTTAAGAGACCGTCATTTATCGAGATATACTTTTATTTTATTTATTTAATAGCCACGGAACCTATTAAAACGCGTTATTTTTACATTACAATGATAAGATATATTTTAATGACGAACAGATTTTAAATTAATCTTAGCTTAATATTTCTATTTAACTTTGATTTTTTTAAATGTTTTTTTTGTTAAATAAAAATAGATTGTCAAAATAAAGCATTAAGGAATTAATATAGATCATTGAATACTTTTCTAATATTGGAATTTTATAATAAATATTTAATAATTGATGAAGTTTTACATTCGCGAGCAAGTTTTTAATTCAACGATTAAATTCAGCGTAAGAAGGTGCGGACAGCTAATAATTTCAATATCAAAGCCCAGAAGTATGAATGGAAGTGATTTATTCGGGCACATATTCAACAGGGTGAAGCACTACAGAAGCGTCGATGAGACAAGAATAAATTATCTGTTGAAACATTACATTGTCCGGAAATTAACTGTAAATCCGTTTTACTTCGTACCGAGACGACAAAGGACTATCAATTAAAACACAAACAAGTATAATGACTCATCCTCTTCGAGATATTGATCGGAGTTCACTTGAAGCACTCTTATGGTTTCTGGAAAAGGCGTGCTCGCTCTTCAGACCTTCTTATTAATTTTTTATAATCGGCGAAAAATTAAAAGCTAAATTTTAATCGTACTTTGTTTCAATCTCAAGGGATACTGCCCCTTTCAAATTAAATTTTTTCATACACCTTACTGAACACGCTTTATTATTTTAATAATAAAAAATACGATATTTGTAATAATTTGATATTATTAATAAAAGCGAAAACATCATTCTGAGTTATTTCTATAAATTCTTTTTCTACTCTTCATCTTTATGAACAGAATCAATAAACTCGGTGGAGCGAGGTCAATAAATTCCTGAGAACATCGTTACATCGTTCCATAAAAAAAAAGCAATCTCATTTAATGGTACGTTCGATCATGACTGTAATCGAATTGAAGATAAGGCGGTGCACAACGAATAGAATTTAAAGACCCATATATCTCGATATTGAAGCCCTCTTCTATTTCGCGCGATCGAAGTGCGCGAAGTGATCCAAGTTTTAATCTCGCCGGCACACGATGGCAGGAAAAGACGGTCGCGTATAGTTGGAGGACACTTAAGATTTATTTTTCAAAATTAATTTCAATTATACGAAAAATTAAATAAATTATTTTGCGTCTTGGTCAAATAAAAAGCTGTTTATAATAGTCAAAATAATTTCTGGCGAAGCCAGAGTCAGATTGAGTCAGATAAATCATAATTATCGCGAAATCATAGCTGAAATTGAGCGTTGCCTTTAATTAATTTCAATGCTGGTTGATTCTGAATAAGGTATATTATTGGACATATTATACGAAGCTAGTATTATCGCGAAGCACTTCAGATTTCCTAATCTTATTGATCGTGTTCGTAGGCGTGACAATCTGCACGCGATACATCCAATTACATTTATTACATAGATAACATCAAGGAACTGCATCTTTCGTAAATCACGTACTTTAGAATTTTAATAATTATATATTTATAATATTATTTCTGTACTGTTAATTATTTTGAGATATCTCACACTTATACATAATATTTTTGCGTTATTATTGTAACGTGTAATTTAAATTATTAATCGAAATGCAAAGTACATAAACTAAAAACTACTTTGGAATGTACTTTTAATTTCATTCAATAAAGTAAACTTTCTGCTTTATCAAGATTTATCTTTGACAAATAATGCCTTATCAAATTTCCGTGTAACTTTGCTGTAAATTAAGAGATATTTCATGATATGTTGTGTGGTATTGCTCATCGTGCCATGACGCACGCCAGATTATGAACCAGAATACAGAACGCTCAATGAGTCAGAAATTTTTTTAACAATACCATAGTAAAAATCAAGTAAATTTAGTTCCAGAATATTAGAATGAGAAATATAAGTAATATAATCATAATAATGTTATACTAAATTAATACAGAAAGCATGTTTATTCATTAATTAATTAAAAAAGCTTATTAACGAACGCTTTCATATAATCCTCAATTTCTATTCACTAGATTTAAATTAGATATTCTGTTACTAGAAATCTAAAAATATATGATTGATAAAAAAGATGAGACTCAAGAAAAATACAATTTTTCATTCAAGGATTGATCTGTAAATTCTTGATTTGATTTCCATAATTATCGGATGCATCATTTCTGTTGACTCAGAATGTGAAGTGCTTGTACGATTAGCTTCTTTGAAAAGGCACGTCCCTATTCTTCTTCGTGGATCTATCGTCGGTTTTATGGCATCGTTTTCCGCTCGAAAGAATTTAACGATCGCAGCAAGCAAAACCAAAGTTCCTGTAGGATCACAGACACAATCGTGAATCTACACGATTGTACGATAATGTTTCTCGAGTAATCAAAACGTCATGTACTGGTTGAAAATTTAAGATAGTCTCGCAAGAGCACGATCACTGAGTCAAGATGTAATGTCGTGATAATAATTACATACATCACAATTTCACGTTTTATACGATTTCAAGTAGCTGTATAAAATTTTCTTAAGAGTCTGTTAAATCTAATTTTTATCCTCATACGTGATGCTTCGTACGTGACAATATATTCCCAGTAAAGTGTACAAATTTATAAAACAAATTTATAAAACAAATTCTCGATCTCGAAGAATTCTGTTTCGAATCGAACGTGACTGTTTTCGTGTGAGGAATAACAACTAGTTCCTATTTACGCGTGATAATGTACGCCGCGTACGTGATGCACGTAAATGCACAGCGAGGATGCATTTAGAATAATCAGGGAGGCCCATTTCGCCGAGGCGGCGGCCATGGCGACCGGCACACCGGCTTGCTATTAATAGGAGGAGAAAATAGTAAAGACAAGACAAATGGAGAGAGGAGAAATGTTTAACGGGAGGGTGGACATGAGCCAGGGGGCACAGGCCGCGTTTAATTCCGTACATCTCTATTTTTGGATGTCGCGCGTGTTATCCTTGTCCCCGCGACCGGGGTGTGCGCTGAGCTTCGAAGGGAAATCGCCCCTCATTCGACACGTCGAATGGCTCGCAGGAGAAGTGTTGCAAAATAAACCTACAATAAGCTTTATTTACAAAAGAAGATTAAGAAGGCGCCGCGGTATTTTTGTATCAAACTACTTTCCAGTTTAGATTATACTAGATATATTCAGAAATAAGACTATTTAAACAGTTGGCTTCCAAAGTGTTAATGTTAACGTACGATTGCAGTTCTGGGAAGTTATTTCTGAAGAGCACGGCATCGACCAGTCGGGCATTTATCACGGTGACAGCGATCTGCAGCTCGAAAGAATCTCCGTATATTATAATGAGGCGTCTGGTAAGAGCATATTATACATATTACAGCTTGCACGCGTTTTTTTCTCTCTTTACTTTTTATATAATGGAATATAATTTATTTGAAATTCAATCTGCTACTTGGAATTTATTACCGCGTTAAAAACATATTTTTTCATATTTATAATGGACATTTTTAGATAATTAATTCATAGTAAATTAATAATATAATATATAACAATATATAATAACATAGAAATTAAACTTAATGCACCGGATTTTTTAGTGAAAAAAAATGTACAAAGATGAATAAAATAGAAATATTGAAAAAACGACAAGAAAATAGATATAATGAATTGTAATAACATCTAAATAGAAAATTTAATTAATTAAATAAAAAAAGGTTAATTAAATAGGAAAATCGTACAGAGTTTTTTTAATGAAGATTGCTTTGGCGGAATCTGTCCTGATGTCGAAAATAGCAATAACGAGAAAAATAGAAAATCGCGTGTCCTGCACTTACGGAACGATGGAGAAGAAGAGCGTTGAGACACGTATTTTACGCTGAAAATAGCCAACTCTCTGTGGTCGGACTTAAGATTGTAAGTTGCGACTGCAACACAATTTCAGGACTTCCCGTTCGCGTCGTGAAAACGAGATTATTTCCGAGAACACAACGTGCGGCACGTACTTTATGTAGAAGACAGTTTAATTAACAAACGAGTGAAATGTACGTACCCGTCGTGAGTAATTTGTTGTTAAGAATAGAATTTAAAAACTCATGTCTTTAAATTCTCACATTTGTATCTCTCCTTTTTCTACATTTTTAACTTATAATTTTATAGTTATAACGCTCTTCAATTAAATAATTGATAATTGATGTGCAAAAATATCTTATTAGCAATTAATTAAAAGTATATATGTATATATTTATATTTTTTTATCATTAATGATTGTTCATATCTCTAGCATAAAATTAAAATTATTATACATTGTAGTGGTAATTAAGTCACGTAACTCAAATATTATCTTACGACAGCTATTCATTTGCAAACGATGCAGACACACGGTTCCATCCACGTACGCATTTCCGCCGATTATTATGATCAGCACGACTTTTCGGTAGAATAACAATATCGGTCTAATATGGACGTGTCTTGTATTACGACGACTACTGAGTCATTAGTTTTATTGATCGTTACTTCAATGTATACTGATGTATTTAACAAAGAAAAAAATTAGAGACTTCATTGCTTTTTCTATTTAGTAAAATATTTTACGTATCATTTTTTTTCTGTAAAATTGTCTAAAATATTTGAATGAGCAAATGTGTATTACCTGATTCTCATTTTGCTGCTCCCATTACAGTCGCAACGTCCACAAATGGAGGGAAATATGTACCGCGCGCGATCCTCCTGGACTTGGAGCCGGGAACAATGGACGCCGTTCGTTCCGGTGCTTACGGAAAGCTTTTTAGACCGGACAACTTCGTGTTCGGGCAATCCGGTGCGGGTAACAACTGGGCGAAGGGCCATTACACCGAGGGCGCGGAACTGGTTGACTCCGTCCTTGATGTGGTGCGAAAGGAGTGCGAGAACTGCGACTGCCTGCAGGGTTTCCAGCTCACCCATTCGCTGGGCGGTGGGACCGGCTCCGGAATGGGCACTCTGCTCATCTCGAAGATCCGCGAGGAGTATCCCGACCGGATCATGAACACTTACTCGGTGATGCCGTCGCCCAAAGTATCCGACACCGTCGTGGAACCCTATAACGCGACCTTGTCGGTGCATCAATTGGTGGAGAACACCGACGAGACCTATTGTATCGATAATGAGGCCCTGTACGACATCTGCTTCCGTACTTTGAAGGTTTCCAACCCGAGTTACGGTGACCTCAATCATCTGGTATCGCTCACTATGTCCGGAGTAACTACTTGTCTTAGGTGTGTATAAAAATTCGTGGCAATTAAGAAGCGTATTTGTAAAAGAAGTACACTTCTTCTAATTATCGATACATAATGAAGATGAAGAAATAGCAAATATAATGCAATTGATATTTTTTCTCATTTTAAATAACAGTATAATCAACTTACTAGTAATCTTTGGAAGAATGACATGAATTCGCTAATAAAACTTTTATCTCGCAAATGATTCACAAGTACGTGACTTCTTCAGGTTTCCCGGCCAGCTGAACGCCGATCTGCGGAAGCTCGCGGTGAATATGGTGCCCTTCCCACGCTTGCACTTCTTCATGCCCGGCTTCGCGCCTCTAACGTCCAGGTCCATGCAGCAATACTCCGCGCTCTCCGTGCCAGAACTCACGCAGCAGATGTTCGACGCCAAGAACATGATGGCGGCCTGCGATCCGCGCCACGGCCGATACCTCACCGTGGCGGCCGTCTTTCGCGGCAGAATGTCGATGAAAGAGGTGGACGAGCAGATGCTCAGCGTGCAGAACAAGAACAGCTCGTACTTCGTCGAGTGGATCCCGAACAACGTGAAAACCGCCGTGTGCGACATCCCGCCGAAGGGTCTGAAAATGTCGTCGACCTTCATCGGCAACACCACCGCTATTCAAGAATTGTTCAAGAGGATCTCCGAACAGTTCACGGCGATGTTCAGGAGAAAGGCCTTCCTGCATTGGTACACCGGCGAGGGTATGGACGAGATGGAGTTCACCGAGGCCGAATCCAACATGAACGACCTGGTATCCGAGTACCAGCAGTACCAGGAAGCTACTGCGGAGGAGGACTTCGAGACGGAGGAATGCGCTGATGACTTCGAGACCTGCGAACAGGAAAACTGAAAACAGCACGACGTTCTCCTCTACTAGGTTTATCTTCAGCTTCTCTGTCCCGTCATTGTAGGAGCTTGCATGACCGTTCGTGCGAAGCTCGCGAAAAGCCGTTTTTTGATACTTTTATATATAATACAATGCGCTTTGTAATCGCTGAGACGGACGTAATATAGGCGATCGAGATAACTTTTTTACGAATTGTGTGATACCGAAATATTTATAAAGATCAATATTCGAAGACATATGATATCGCGGCGAATATTAAATTAATGGGAAGAATAATTATTTAAAATAAAACAGCTTCTTTTATTGATCTTATGTTATGTTTATGATACGCCTACGTTATATTCAGCTTTACTAGTGATAATCATAAGGATTTTGATATGTCATTTGGAGGAATATGGCATGGACTGGAGTGTAATAAAAATTGTTGAAAAATTAAGTTTTTGTCGCATTTATAACCACGAAATAATGAAACGTCAATCTACAATGGAAAACAATTTTTTTTAATTCTCTTTTTCATAATTCTTCTCAATATTATAGTATTTTTACCGATCCAATATTTAAGATCCAAAACTTAAAATTATGTGCAAAATTTTGTTTACACATCAATGGAAATTTTCAAAGAAGTTTTTCTGGAAGGCGAGTTTTTTGTTAAGCGAGTTTGAAATCGCAGTTTAATAGCAAAGGAATTTATACTCGGACAATTTATGTCGTGTTATATTGCATATAATAGTTTAGTTGAAACTCAATTGGTTAAACATTTTCTCTTATTCTACTTTTTTTAATCTTTCTTTACTTACAAAATTATATTTTATCAAAATTGCAAACAAATCTTCTTACCTTGTATACACATTTCTTTAACGTCGTTTATGATTTTTATATTATTTGAAGAATATAAAATAAAATATAATCTTATACTTTTGATATAATATACGTAGATATACCTTGGACGACATTTTATCTCTGAAGATAGTAGCTGCGGTGAGAAATTGTCGCGCAATAACACGCGTTCTCCTTTATTGTACGCAATAATAAAGTGTTTGCCCTCGGGGCACCGATGAGATAATGCGCGATCGCCAATTTTTGCCAAGGCCTTGGCTTCATCAATGTCAGTTGACCAGAAGGACGATAACGAGTTCGATAACGAGATTCGCATCTGACAATGCTAGCGTTTACTCGTCTTGTTTAAGAGAGGCGTATTTATATCGAGTTACGAACAATGTCATTAACTGATAGAGATGATATTATCAACGTAATAGAGAGCTTTAATTGAGTCGTGTGAGCTTCCTAAGCACTAAAATATAACGTGTTTCTACTGCAATAGATCGAATTCGGAGTTTTGCCAATACGTATTGCTTTTCATAAATTCGCTAAAGTAAAAATACAAACTATTAAAACATTTAAAAATTCGTGTATATACAGACGACATACAAAACAGTGTAAAACATTCATAAAAAAGATAAAAATAACAGGTACGAAAAAAATTATACAAAAAAATCGTCAAAAAACTTTGCAAGTGCGCGCGATCCTCTGTGTTAAATCCCTCTTTCTTCTACTTCTCCATTTCTTCTTCGTCCAGTAGGTCGTAGTCTTCCGCCGTTGCCTCTTGATACTGCTGATATTCCGACACCAAGTCGTTCATATTTGATTCCGCCTCGTTGAACTCCAATTCGTCCATGCCCTCGCCGGTGTACCAGTGGAGAAAGGCCTTTCTCCTGAACATCGCTGTGAACTGCTCGGAGATCCTCTTGAACAACTCCTGAATAGCCGTGGAGTTGCCGATGAAGGTGGCGGACATCTTGAGGCCTCGCGGCGGAATGTCGCATACCGCCGTTTTCACATTGTTCGGTATCCAGTCAACGAAGTACGAGCTGTTCTTGTTCTGAATGTTGAGCATCTGCTCGTCGACCTCCTTCATCGACATTCTACCGCGGAAGATGGCTGCCACGGTCAGATAACGACCGTGGCGCGGATTGCAGGCCGCCATCATGTTCTTCGCGTCGAACATTTGCTGCGTGAGTTCCGGCACAGTGAGAGCGCGGTACTGTTGGCTTCCTCGGGACGTAAGAGGCGCGAAGCCTGGCATGAAAAAGTGGAGACGGGGAAATGGCACCATATTCACCGCGAGTTTCCTCAAATCGGCGTTTAATTGACCTGGAAATCTACAGCCATTTAAGATAAATTATATATTGATTTTTATTACAATTTTTTATTAGTATGTTTTCATTATTAATTATTTATTTTGAATTTAATAATTGTCATTTCTGTATTAGAGACCTTAGACAGGTTGTTACGCCGGACATGGTAGCTGACACGAGGTGATTCAAATCACCGTACGTAGGGGTGGACAGCTTCAAAGTACGGAAGCAGATATCGTAGAGTGCTTCGTTGTCGATGCAATAAGCTTGATCACTGTTCTCTACCAGTTGATGAACCGACAGGGTAGCATTATAGGGTTCCACGACTGTGTCGGAAACCTTGGGAGACGGTACCACGGAGAAAGTGCTCATTATCCTGTCCGGGTATTCTTCTCGTATCTTCGTGATAAGCAGAGTACCCATTCCAGACCCGGTACCACCGCCCAGGGAGTGTGTGAGCTGGAATCCCTGCAGGCAGTCGCAGCTTTCGGCCTCCTTCCTCACTACATCGAGCACCGAGTCGACGAGTTCAGCACCCTCGGTGTAATGACCCTTGGCCCAGTTGTTACCGGCCCCTGATTGGCCGAACACGAAGTTGTCCGGTCGAAATATCTGACCGAAGGGCCCTGAGCGCACGGAGTCCATGGTACCGGGTTCCAAATCGACGAGGATGGCACGCGGCACGTATTTGCCGTCGGACGCCTCATTGTAATAGACGTTGATCCGTTCCAGCTGAAGCGCCGAATCTCCGTGATAGGTGCCCGTAGGATCAATGCCATGTTCATCTGAAATTACTTCCCAAAACTGCGAATGGTAAAAAAATAATTAAGAATTAAATTCTTGAGAAAAAAATCTTGAAAAAAAAACAATAAAAAAATATACGAATTATTAATCGAGAAAAAAAAATTATCGGAATAAGAACGTTGTCGAATGTTTTAAATTAATTAAATTCTATATAAGTTTTTTAAAGATATTTATTTAAAATATAACATTATGTATACTTAACTGTGATATAGACAGATTTCAAGTTAACTAAGCAAGATTGATGTTATTGTATTATATTTTTTAAGAAATACTAACCTTGGCGCCAATTTGATTGCCGCATTGACCGACTTGGATGTGAACAATTTCACGCATTTTGTATTATCGTAGAATTTTCGGACAAAGTTATTACACGAGATTATTAATGATGATATTAATGATGATTCTAATGGCCGTGAAAGAAGTCGGTCCTTCAAAATTCAAGGATGAGGAACGAGGAGATCGCGAACTTGCCTAAGATGTCATTCAAACAGAAACAGACGACTGCCAAGTTCTCCTTGGTGACTGTCTGGCCGTCTGTATAATTTTCTACTTGTTATTTTGTCGCAGTATTGATTTTAACAATACTGCAATCGATGAAGTCAATATTTTTGCTCTCGCTATAAAGCATAAAATATTGATCATGTAAGGTTTTTCAGACGATTGTCCGTCTCAATACATATTAAGATATTTTATTTAAACTAATTAAAATCACAACAAGATCTTCTTAATAAGAACAAAATGTAAAATTGATGTCTATAACTGAACAAATAGAAAAGTATGGCGTTACACTCAGGAGTTCTCATAGATTCCGGACGTTAATCTTCGTACGGCATACGATTACACATATCGATCACACGCGATGTACACGCACACACCGCGACGAGTTGGAAGCACTCTTCAGCAGCACAGAAAAAAGACAGGAATCGAATCGTGCTAGCCGACAAACTCAGACAGGCTTTACAAAGGAAGTACATTATAATAAATGGAAAAATAAATACAATGCGTGTCTATACTGATAATTATGATACAACGTTGTAAAGAATTAATTATAAGACTGTCCGTTATCCCCCGTCCCGTCCCCGTCTCATTGCGACTTCCGGCACACGATCACTTCCACCACCGCGCTAGCCGTCTTTGGCCCGACGATCTCGATGTTCGTCAGCTCCTCCGCCTTTGGTGCGCTTAAGTTCTTCGCCTCTTCTTCCTTCGAGGGCAGCACGGCAGCTGGCTTCTCGCCCTCCGACGTAGTCGCGCCTTCCTGCGGCGCGACTTTCGAGGTAGACGAGCGACTACCCGGTCCGCCGTTCACTAAGTACCTCAACGGCACGGACTCGGACTTGCTTGAATTTTTCCTGAAACCAATATCAAGTTTGTTAATATGTAGATCAATTAATATTATTATAAAATAATAAAAGAGTGGAATCCATCGAGAGCAATTTACAAATAAAATCGAGAAATCTGTTATAAAACATAAATTCGATTATGTAAAAATTGTTTTTTTAAAGTTCTCTGTATTGAAAATAAAGTTCTGCATTGCAGACTGTAGAATTTCATTTTTAAGAACTTTCGGAAACCTTTCGTCAATGAGATTACTAACTTTGGTACCGTCGGGCAGGACCACAGCTTGAAATCAGCCCCGAAGAGCTCACCCTCCTCGACCGTCTGCGGCAGATGGATATTGAGCGTCTCCGGCAGGAAGATGGAAGTGAAAGCGCCGGCGACGCTCAGCGATCCCATCACGATCAGGGGTAAGACTCTCGAGTAGACCGCCAAGTGAACGATGTAGGGAAAGGTGAGGAGGCCGATACCGGCGATGAAAGAAGCTATGCCCATCGCCTGAGACCTTAGTACGGTCGGCAGCAGCTCGCCGACAAAGACGTAGAAGACGGCGAAGGATGCAGCGATGCCGAATTTACCGATCATCGCCAGGCTCACAGTCACCCAAACCGCGTCTGCTGCGACAAAGGCCGATCATGTATACAGGATGTGTCCATGAGTGAAATCCAAATTTTGATTCTATTATTTATTTTATTATTTTACCTTTCCTTAAATTTCTCTTATTTTTTTAAATAAAATTTTGAAATTTATGCGAATATCATGGACTTCTGCTGACAATGAGAGATGCGTATGTGTGTGTGTATGTGCAGTATGACTAATTTATAAGCAGGTCGAACGTTTATTCATAAACGTTGTGACGTCGGCAACAGTAATTGCCTCTCACACATTGGACGTGTGTGACAATATCATGACAAATTCAATAAGGTAATGACGTTGAGGCCGCCATGACGCAAAGGCGTGCGATTCGACTTAATACTTTTATTCAATTTTATCCCGCGGAGATAATCGAATAACGTGGAGATGAGCAACGTGGTAAATGGTCATCATCATACATTTTCTCTCGTCGGTGTTAGGGATATCATATCCGGCGCTCCATATCCGCGTACGTGCAATATATGAAATGCGACAAAATAAATCATTAAATTTAAATATCGAAAATAATTTTGAAGTTGTTCAGAGATGTACAATTTATTTCTGTTTAATGAAGACATTCGAATCAGGTATAAATCGACGAAGTAGTACCTTCGGGCACGAACATACAGGACACGCAAGCGATCCCACCCAGCAACATGGTTACGCACAGTACCCATCGTCTGCCCAATCTGTCCATTGCGTACCACGTAATAAAGTACGACGGAATCTCCACGATTCCTCCTATAATGAAGATAAAAAAATTTGTTACTGTGCAGGATTATAATAATTTTTTCATCTCAGTCCATCGTAGCACATGTATGAAATTGTAATGTACTTATTAACGAGCAATTGACTAGAGAGAAGAATTCTTTACCAATGAAGAAAGCCAGGTAATCGGAAACACCTAGATTAGTCGTGTTGTAAGATAGCCCGTTGTACACCACCGCGTTCGCCACCCAATCGAAAGCGAGAATGAAGAACTTTTTCCTGATGTTTGGATGTGTGATCAGGTCCATAGGCGTCGCGGATGGCGGCGATGGCCTGTTCTCGCCTTCCACGTCGTTGGAATTCCTACCGTTACACGATATCCCTTGCCTCTTTAATATTTCTATCTGCAAATAACATCGCTAATGATTTCATATGTAGTCCTTATATCGCAAAATAATAACAAGGACACGATAAAAATTTCTCATTCGAATTTTACACACATTACTTAGCAAAAACAATTGGCAATTAAATGGTGAAGCTACCTCCATCTTTCTCAGAAAGTTCGTAGGCACTGTTTTGCCGTTGACTTTCGCCATTTGTTGGACGATCGCTTCCGCCTCGTCTATTCTATTCTTACTGAGAAGCCACCGCGGTGACTCGGGAATGATCCAGTAGTAACTGAAGAGAAGAATGAAAGGCACCGATGTGGCTAACGACAGGGTGTACCAGTGTCTTAACAAGTAACCCTAAAAAAACAAAAGAAAAGAGAACAAAAGCATGTAATGGCAAGTCAGTTAAAACGGGTGGTTTTTAATCTCAAGTTTTTTTCTTGCCAAAACTTGAAATTTTAATGAAATTCGCCTCCATGCGTATCTGGGCGCGCGCGTAGCTTCGGAAGCATGCAAAATGTTTCTATTGTATTAGCATGTAGCGACCGACCACTCGTATTTGCATACGCTCGCACCATATGATATACGCTGATGGATCGCTTGCAAAATGATCCGCGTTGCACCCTCGCGTTGAATTTATTGCGAGATCCACGATTTGCAGTATGAGACCTCGCGATAATGCGGGTCTTAAAGTATTCGCGATTTTCTTTAAGATAACTAGTGTATACGCCACTTTGTACTTTACAAAGGAAAGATACTTACCAGCAATGCCAGGAGCGACATCGCCATGGCGAAAAACATGCTGATCACCATTCCAGCAAATGTTCGATATCTCGGTCCCATTAACTCGAGAGCTGCAACGAAATTTATCGTGCAGAAATATTTTGCACTTCACACAAAACGTCGATTTCGACGTTTTTATTTGTCACATTTATGCAATAATATATAAGACAGTTTTGATTTTTTAAACTTTTCTCCTACATTTCAATGTTTTTCTTTAAAGCTTCTGTATTATATTTTTGTTTAATTAAATAGTCTGCAATTTATGAGTGTCCAACATACCAAGTATAAAAGGTATCTGATAAATGGCAGGAAAAAAGAGACCATTCACGGTCCTCAGCGCCGTGTAGATCACATAGTTCGGACTAAAGCTCGTAGCGATGGAGAATATCACTTCGAGAAAGAGAATGGCGAAAAAGGCCGTTCTTCTGCCCCATTTATCCGCGATCCAGCCGAATACGACGTTGCCGAAGAGGCTACCCACGTAGAAAAACGTCGTCGACGTGGAAGTCCACCAGCTGTTGTCACATACCAAGTCTAGCTATGTGGATGTAGAATGCCATTAAACTACTTCGGCAGAAGTAATCCATGATTAAAAATAAACTATAGAGAAACTAAAATAAAAAAATAATAAAGTATTCAAGATATGTCTGTTATTACAAAAAATATCGAAAAATATTTTCATTGCAATAAAAATCAAATTCATTAAATAATAGAATTTTTGTGGAGAATAAAATGTGTCTTGTTAATTAATCACAATTTCGAGAAGAATTGAAAGCATGTATGCTCTAATTAATTTGATTGATTTATAGTTTTTGTTTGTTTGCTCATTTTTGAGTGGTGCAACTAGATGTACCAAATTGTGAATGGACGTCAAGAAAGCTGAAATATAAGATTGCTACATAGAAACGCGATGGAAAATTTTTACGCAATCGATGAGATCACAAACAGACGACTGCATGGACTTTAAAGGGTGAGTAGTATCAAAGAAAAAAAATTGGTTCGAAAAAATAATTAGTTCAATCAAATCGCTATCGTTGTTTTTTTTTCTATGTGAGCATGTATATGTGCATGTCTGTAACGCGACATATGCAATTGCGGCCATCGCGATTCTGATGAATGTGACTCCGAGATCTTATGAGAGAACTTGACACGTTTCGTAAGGTTTGCATCATGGTATAAGAATATAAGATGCTGTAATCCCAGAATGCGTGAACCCTCGTTCAAATTAATTGAAATTCTTAAACTCAACCGTATAGCTGCATGTTTTAATGATAAACAAAGATTAGCAGACTTTGGAATATAGTCCCACTAAGAAATTTAATCAAAACTTTAAAGAGCAGTGATTAAATTTTCGCTGAAAAAAATTAGAAACTCATCGCAGAACCGATCTTCCTTTGCATACATTGAAAATAAAACTCAATCAAGCAATTATTTATTATTGTAAATTGAATTTTGGAGGATTACATGCAAACAGACGTCTGACGTGACCAGATAATTTCAAGCAACTTTTGTTCAATTTTAAATAATGTTATCTAATATTAATATCAAACATTTTACATGATACAATCGATATTTGCCAAGGAAAGCTTGAAGGATTTAACGTCATAAAGCATCCTGTGCATCCGTAGAATGCGCCCGATATCAATGGCGAACCGGAGTGCGTGCTCGCACACGTGTGAATACACGCGTCACTCGGCCGATCGTCATTTGTTCGTCGATCCAGCAGCATCGGCGACACACGCACGCGGGAACGCGCGCGAGGAGGAATGGAATCGGCGGAGGGAAGCTGTGGGAGAAGGAGCGATGCCGCTGGACCAGCAGCGCGGTGGAAGGAGGGAGCGTTTCATCTCGTTGCGTTTACGCATGAGGCTACCGACGTAAACGCGCTCGTGTTTATCGCGAGTGGGGGCACGTGCGTGTACGTACGTGTGCGAGCTTTTTAGCATGGAAATCGCGCTTGGCCGCGCGTATGGGTGCGCGTATCCGTACACGCGCGCGTCCGAAGGACGCCAAGGTGTATTGGTGAGCTTCCCACAGTGAGAGGTGTCCATCACCCTCGTTTGACAGGAGGAACACGATCTCCCCTCGCGCCCTTTAAAGCCCCTCCGTCTCTCTGCCTCTTTCGTTCTTCTCTGCCACGATTTCGCGCGGCGAACCCGACACGAACATCTCGATGATCGTATGTTTGTTGACGCAAATGATGATGACGAGAAAATGCGATATATTTTATACAATTGGATTTTAATCATATATTAATTAGTGAATTATGCGTGCGAAATTGAGATGAGGAATAATCTTGAATCATTTTTAGACGTCCTCTCAGTGAGAAATGGTTAATCAAATCGATGTCGAATCGATATCGATTCGATATCTTTTGTGTCGAAAAGGCATCACGTCGATGTCATGTCTTTTCGATCATCATTTCTCACTGGGTTTCATTTATGAGTAACGAGGATGCGATTGCATCAGGACTCTTGAGAAGTGCATCGTCGAAGACGTTGACTCCTCATACTTGGAATCGTATAAATTTCAAGAATATATCAAGAATTTCCATTAATTTGAAAATGCAATCAATATGCATACCGTATTAGTAAAGGCAACATCAGAGAGTGTCGTTGTGAATTAATAAGCGTATCCAAACAAATAAAATCTCAATCGAGTGACTATTAGCCACGACAAATAAAGTCTACCGGTGGATATTAATAGTTTTGACACAAAGTCTGATTTAAGAAAATTGCCACTCATAGACTTTCGAGGTCTGCGCGAAACGCGCAAAAGATAAATTGCGCGGAAAGACAGGAGAGTGTGCCCGCTGACGATGATGTTATCGAGTTATTGTCAAGGGCAGTGCATAGCGCCCATAAGGACATTAATAACACGCGTGTATTTTATCACCCTGACACACTTTGAAATCAATATTGATATGACCGCAGTGCCGTTCATTACCACGATTGTGCTGCTCGTTGCACAGGCTCAACACCGAAATTAAATTCTTCATCGCGTTGACAAATTACGGTGACAATATTTGTGGAACGATGCATCGAGGTAAATTGCAAAATTGCAAAATGCATTGGACCGTGAGGGAGAAATGCAAAGAAACGACCCTAAAATTTTTGCACGGTCGTACAATTCGGGAATTGATGCTTTATCGATGATACTGAACTGAACAATTCATGTTTCTATTTTTTTTTATACTAACATTGAAATTTGACACGATTCAACAGTTTCGCCATGAAATATTCCTCTAGGACTGCACCAGTTTCATCTATGCGTTTGGGTACGCGTATTTACACGCTCCGGATTTACGCAGACACATGACGCAAAGAGCCATCGAGGCAAATCCTGTCCTTCCGTTTTCCGTTCTTAATCGCTATCACTTTCTACCGTACGCTAACGCTTCAGTCACCCCCTTTATCATTTATACATCGCTCGTTTCGTTACAAAAGTCACGCGATTGCTTCTGTCGATACGTATATTTTTCCTTTATTACAAAGTGGCTAATTGAGCAAGTTCGTTGCGCAGAATATTTCTAATTTGGAATTGTTTAAGTTATTCCTGTTGATTTAAGATAGACGTTTCACGTGCTCTTGGTAATTAATGTGGAAGGAAAACTCGTATTTATTTAGTTTGAATATTAATCTAAAGTCAGCGATTGTCAAGTACTCTCGCATGTCCATACATATTCATGTATTCGTTAAGTTGCTCGTTACTCCGCGTGATGTTGAAAATGATGGTATCCTAAGGAACCTACAGTGGGGAAACAAGCAAGAAATAATTTAGTTATGAAACTTATTGCTTTTGCACAATAAAAATTATGGTTAGTAATTTCCATAATTTTCTCGCCTGAATCTTTTCTGAGATGACGGCGTTAAGTAATGTTAATAATTTAACTGTAATTATACGAGCGGTGTTCAATACGCAAAGCGAACTACAGCGATGTAAATTATGTGCTTACGAAATATAATGAATATAAATTATCTTTGCCTGCGAGACAAATTAGATCCGGACAGGAAACGGATATGCGGTGTATTCGTCTTTGGCGAGGCTGTTTGTCACATGTCGACACTGAAAAGACAATGACCCGTTCCACGATCTCGCGCGGCATGATGTCATTAGAGCGAAGCTCTTAAATCGAGCACAATAAATCATCGGCTCGGAAGTAAAGTATACCAGCGCGATTGCCCACACAATTTGCCACTGGCAAACGTCTCTCCCTCGATATGTCCGCGGAAAAAAAACCACTTCTCTAGATCAATCAAGCATTGCAAAAGAATAACTTAGTCATTTCCCATCAAAACGATATGTAGTATCATATCAATTAAGCAAGCACGGGTTACGTAATCAGAAAATTTAAAAACAAATAATACTTTGGGAATAAAAAGTCATTGTTTTAACAGTGCATCATGTTATCTCACTATCCTCGAAAGTGAAAAATTACATAGAAAAGTTTCGTTAGACGATCGATAAAAAAAACTTACGTAAGAACGCGAAAGACGCGGAAATGATCGAGCTGCGAAGACGCGAAGACGGGGAGACGGGAAAGAGAAGCAGAGAAGAAAAAGAAAAACGGAAGCTGGTCACGTTGAATCCGGCAGCAACTAAGTACGTAGGAACATATACCCTCTGCATGAAGAGAGCTTGGCAGTTTGTGCGAGGCGTTTGATGTGACATATCACATGACCGGATGCGGGGGTAGGTAAATTGGTCGGCAATTGCTGACGCCACCAGAGCTGCAACCTATCGGCCAGTCACTCGGTCGCTCATCAACCTTGTTCACCTGTTGACGATTCTCGTTACTGGAATTCTCGGCGTGCCGGCCGTCAGGCGGAATCTTAGAAATCGGTCGCGTCAACGTCAAAATCGGACTACGTCACCTCTCGCAATTTTTCGAGGAACGCATGATGAATCGTACATCCCGCCGCTGATGTTGATGGATCGACCTACTATCGCGGTCGCTCTGTCCAAGATTACGTAGATTTTTAACGCTGTTTGCAGTGCAATTAATTCATATGGCAATATACGTTATGCAATAATTCCGACAAAAAAAGCCAAAAGCGTCGGAAGGTACATTAATTCCAGTAATAATTTAATTGGCTAACTCGATAATGGTGTAGCGAAACGTTACGCGCATACAAATCAACGAGATTTATTTCCCACGTTTATCGCATTAAATTAAATCCCGGCGTAAAAGGGAGCTAAATTCGACTGTTGTTGTATTTCACGTCAGTTAAATAAATTTTGCGGATGATTAATTGAAAGGACGGAAATGCAATGGCTGTAATTCATGTAACCGTGGATCGCACTGAATAAAAACGGCCGGGCGTGCAAACATCGAGGAGGGCGAATAAAATGAACAAATATACAATAAACGTAAACCGTGATATCGCGTGGAGCACTTAACGCCGCGCTTATCAGATATTTTGAGAAATGCACGAGAAGTATATATATATATATATATATGGTAATTCTGATTTATCAGATGTAATGTCATAAACGAATATTCGCAGAGACACATGATATGCAAAATAAATACTTCGCTTAATCCGCAATTTCGTAGGTATAAAAGTGTACTTTTTCTGCGTCATTTCTTGCGCTTTGACAACACAATGAAATTTGTGTTGTGAGAATCTTCAATTCGCAAATTGTTATTATCTGAGAGATTATTTTATGATTTTATGCTTTACTGCACATATTAATTATCTTATCCGATGCCCGCTGTGAGATTATAGTCTTTCAGCGTAGCAAAGTCGGGGGAATTGAATAGAAGAATAAATAAAGAAGAAAAAACACGCCTAGATCCTCGACCTCGTGCATCGCGATTCCAATTACGCCAGCAGTTCATCGCGTTGCCTAATTGTGGCAATTTAATAATGTCTTAATGAACACTTACGACTGCTGCCATGTGATCGCGAAGTTTACCCGCCGGCCCAGTTGTTTTCTTCAGTTTTATTCAAATATGCTGGAAAATTGCCACGTTCTTTCGGAAACGCGATACGCGGTGTTGACTTGACTGCGGATTTAACATGAACACGTGTAATCTTCTTGAAAAATTTTGTAAGTAAAACTAAAGTATAAAATCGCAAACTTAGAATACTGACAACAATAACATATAAATAAAAAATAAAAATTAAATTAAATTTCATTTATGTTTAATACCTTTGTATATAAAACAATTTTTAGCAAAGAATTAGGAAATGTACTTCATATTACTGTGGAAGCTGTTTAATATTACACTAGGAATTTAATGTAAATGTTTATAAAAATATGATGAAAAAAATTTCATGTAAGTAAAATAATTGATTTTCGTTATAGGCAGAGGATGTGACGAATGATCTAGAATAGACAGACTTGAAAATATTAATTTCACACCTTCTTGAGTTCATATTATTAAGAAAACTGTTTCGCATTAGTCTCTTTTTCAACAACTTCAGTGATTAAAATCAATTACTTCTTTCATTTCTCTTCTCTTTATTAAAAAAAATTAATTTGTAATGATATTCTTTCTCTCTCTTTTTCTCTCCCTCCTTTTCCCTTTCCCCTGCTCTCCCTTTCTCTCTCTCTTTCTTCTTTTCGCTTGCGAAAAAATATGTCTTTTATTGTCTTCGATATATTTTCATTGCAAGTGTAAACTGTGCCGATGGCAATTCAAATACTATACGATGGTGATAGAAATCGTATAGTATTTAAATTGCCACGAGGTGTGATAGACGCGGGAACTCTGTGTCTCAACATTTGGCCATTTCGTTTCACGATATCGCGCTTAATCGGAACTAATCGCGTGTAATCCGCGCTGCACGATTTAATCCGTTCGTGCCAATCATACTCGTCATCGCCGGCAAATACTTCACGGAAAGCGAGACCGTGCGAGAACATTACGAAGACACGTAACTTCATTCCGCGAACGGGACCGCAGAAAACTCGCCGCGATGCATCGCTGGTGCACAAACGCCGGGACTACGAAGCCAAAGGCCAAGGCGACGTGGGTGAAATCCGATGCTATGCGAGGAAAAAATTTGTCAGCAACGATTAAGGCATCATATGTGCGAGTATTAAGTAAATCGTTAACGTATGTTTTATTCTACGACTAAGAAACAGGGAAGCTAAACGTACATTTATATTCAGACAATGTTTGTCTTTTCGGCATTTTTGATCCATATCTTCGGACTCTCTTTATAAATCATTATAAAATTGTAATTCAACCGAACAAAATCGATCGTAATGTATACTTCATGATTGATTGTATCCGTCAAAAATATTTTACCATATTTTCAAAATCTTTTCGGATAAAAAAATATGAATTTTTCTTCTATTAATCATTCAGCATGGTTGCTTACTTTAGAGAAATGTTTTTTCTCCATTTACAAATAGCCCCGAACAGTCTGATTTTTCGAGAAAAAATCATGAGAAGTCTGTATCGATTAATGAATTTAATCTGTCGAGACTTGTTTATTATGAATTTTATTAATTTTATTAATTTATTACTTATTAAATATAATTTTATTTATTAATATAATTATTACGGAAGGAATAATTTTATTTTTACAAATGACCTAAAGACGGTATTCTGATGACAATAATGACAATATAGTTACGTTTTATTTTGCAGATTTTTTTGCAACACCTAGAAGGACACGGGCATTGAGCGACTACTTGACCTATAAAGTCAAAATTACACTAACTGCGACAATTAAAAATTTTTTGCGACGCGTTATATTATATAACAACAGGTAACAATAGAGACATCATCGTTAAGCAATTAAATACGCAGGACAGTGGAAAACGCAGAATATATGTTCTATGTTTTTCAATTAAAATGTTTCGTTAAAAAAGTGGAATCAGACGCATCTCTATAAATATTAAAAACTACGATTATTGTTTGTTGTAAAAATAATCGTTTGTTTCTGGAGACAATTAGAAACGGGATTTAAATTCCTCTGAAAGCCATTCAAATAATTCGTAAGATCTGCTATTGCCCACTCACAATCAGTACGACACGTGAGTGCCTCAAGTGCCTCATTACGACGGAAACAGTCGTCTCGGCACGCCGGCGAGTGGCACGCGGTCTTTTTCGGTGAAAGAGAAAAAGTCGAGTTTACCTCGGTCACGAGGGTGCTGTCGTAGTCCTTGGTATCGTAGTTCCACCCGTATTGGCACTTGACGGTCGGCCAGTCGGGGCTACTGACCGGCGGCGATGGCAATCGGGTGGACAGTGAATCAAACGACGGAGACGTGGTCAACGACGGGCTGTCGGTGGTGTTGGACAGATTGGCGCCTTCGAGCCACGAATCGATTATCTCCGTGTAATTCACGTCATACATATGACACTTGGAATAAAGCCTCCTGCCGTCGGACCTGACCGAGTACGGTAATGAGAGCGCCTTCCTCTCCTCCAGCGACATCAGATCGGTCAGGTTGTCCAGTTCCGGTATCCTGCACCAGTGTTCTGGTGAGGCACTCACGAACACCTATCTCGAAATCGCGAGTGTTAATTAAGATTAATTATTCGGACCTGTACATTGTTTTTGCATTTGCCTTTTACCGCTTGTAACATTGCTAATTTAACAATCTGATTTTCGTTACTATATTATAGATTCGGCTTTTAATAAATTAACAAGCCTCAAGATATTTAATACAATATTTCAATATTTTTAAAATTCGAATATTGAATCTGCACATTTTTAAATTTATTTGTTTGCCTCCGCATATTTTATAAAGTTAGAATTTAAATTATTGTAAAATTTTTCTACGTTTAAACAACAAATTCACCATTAATTTTTCTATATGAGAGAAAATTGTGTGCATAATTCAATATTGCATTAATCATTCTTTTATTTTTTATGTTTTTCAATTTAACAATAAAAATATCTACGTATTTATTTTATTCATTGCAAACTTGCTGTTTACAATATTCTTCTAAAAAATGAAAATATGTTACATAAACTGAGAATAAAACTTATTCCGCTTATTCATAATTAAAAAAAAAAAATTTTTTACTACCCTCGATGCATTAATTTTCATCTCGATAATAAAATCTCAAAATTTAAGGGCGCACCTCTGAAGAGGGGCGCACATCAGACAACGTGCTTACTTGCGAGAACGCCAAGAAGGCGGCCGGCAGGGTGGCGGGTATGCACAGCAAGTAGTACATTATGTTCTGGTATCGGCCCTTCTCTCCCACGTGTACCAGCACCTCGTCGAAGTCGATCGAGCTCATCTTTCCGGCGATGCCGCGAGTCTGCCGTGTTTCAACAGTTTGACCACGACGATGTGGACGACCACCACGGCAGCGGCGGCGGCGGCGGCGGCGGCGGCGACGATGATCGTGCACGATGCGACGGTGGCGTGGTACACCTTCGAATTACACGGCATGACCGCCGTCGCTCATCCTCGAAGGCAGCCACGCCGAATTACAAACGCACGTTTCTCGCCCCCTTCGTCCGAGACCGCGCACCGAAGAAGTTTCCTCCTCCTTGGCGCTGCTTACCCTCCCTCGTCTCTTCCACCCCCGCCTCTTCCTCTTCCTTCTCCTTCCTTTTCTCCTCGTCCTCCTCGTCCGCCCCCTCGTCTTCCTGCAGTCCCACTGCCTCCCTCCGATGTACCCCCGAGCGTGCCGAATCGGGCTGTTTCAAGAGCGGCAGGTTTCCACGATTCGGGCGCGTGCTACAACGCGCGTCTCGTCACCAGGTACACTGGACTCAAGGTCGCGCATGCGGTACCACCGAGACCACCACTATTAAACTCGACGAGTCGCGAATAATCCGGTCCGAGATACCGATCTGCGTCTGGCTGCAACGAGCGCGTTGCACTTCATGTCTCATGTCGCACGCACACACACACACACACACACACACACACACACACACACACACACACACACACACAAACACACACACACACACACACACACGCGTATCTCGTTAAGTCTGATTAACACCAGGGAAACTTCCCTTCAAGAGCTCACCGAAAGTGCCAAGTCGATCGCGACGCGAACATCGATCGATCTGCTCCTCAATCACGAGAACTCGGAGAAAGGAAGGAAAGTGATAATCGCTGGCTCGATCACTGAGTGGTCTGATCCCAGTCGATCCTTTTCCACTTGGCGCGCTCCTCGCTCGCACGCGCTCTCACCGCCGTCTCGAGAGGGTCGAGTTAGTCCCTGCTTTTCAACAACCCTCCCGCGAAAATCGCTTTGCGACTGTTCACCACGTCTTGTCGCGGTAATAAGGGGATTATCTCGGCGATCACCTCGAGTAGTCTCAAGTGTCATCGAAGGCGCACTCGCGACTTTAAATCCTATAATCGATCACGCAAACTTCCTTTCACCGAAGATCCGATTCACCCGATCGCGCCGCTCATTGCGGTGCTCATTCTCTCCTGGACTGTTTACGGAAGTGTCTGATTGACTCGCCGTCTCTCTCTTTCTCTCTCTCTCTCTCTCTCTCTCGCCTTCTTTCTGTCTCTTTGTTAACGTGCATGCGTTTATTAACGAACGCGCGTTCGCCCGCACTCGCCGCAGCTCTTCGCAATTGTTGAACACTCCTCGACACCGCTCGAGGCTCACTCGCGACAACGCAGCGGCTCCTCGTTTCGCGGCTCGAGGGACCGTCCCTTCATCCTCGTTCACGCACCGCGTCCGCCCACCACGTCACGATCGCGATCACGAGCGCGTAGATCCCGCGTGGATCCGGTTGCTGCGGGCAGCGTTTTAACGTCGTCGTCCTCGCGATAGAGCGGCTCATACGCCGCGGACATCGCGGCCACGGCGATCAGCCATTGCCGGAGAAGACCTCCTCTCTTCTGATCCTACCGAACATCATCTTCGTCGGAGTCTCTCCACCTCCTCTCTCGGCCGCCGATCGAGAGCCTCCGCCGTCGCCGCAGTCTCGTCCGCCTCGCCGCTTCTCCGTCCTTCTCTCTCTCTCTCTCTCTCTCCTTCTTTCTGCAAACGAAATTCCCTTCGTAGCAAACGCTATTGTCCGTCGTAAGTACTCCGCTGTTCGCTAGCTTCCGCGTGCGACGTGCGATCACGAGCAACGTCGATCATAGCGCCGGCGGATTTGACACAACAATAAACGGATCTGTGACTTCTAAAAAAAAACACGTTATATTCTACAAAAATTGATGTTGCCTAAATCAATAAATATCATAAATATCATCTCTTTGGATTAATTTTTGGAAAATAGAATTTTCCATCTATTTTTTCTTTTAAAGAAAATAATAAAGTCTTTTATTTTGATAAAACTTGTATATAGATTGTATATAGATTTCACTGTATATAGATTTCAAAGACATATTTTATGATTCAATCAACTTGATGTATAACAATCCTTATTATTTATGTACAATGCTGAAATCTTGTAGGATTTATTATCTATGATATTCATGCATTGATTAATACTCACGCCTCCTATTCTTCATAATCGTTCTCTTTCTACTTAGCAACCATTCTTACTTTTCTGAGTCCTACTTATTCGAGCATTTAAAATCCGCATAATGCGACTTTACCCTCGTAATCATTGAGGCGTTCAAAATCCATGTAACGACTTCCTCGAAGTTTTAATCTCGCATTTATTACACATATATGCATACACGTATATATTTTTTGCACGTATTAATACATGCGAGATAAATTACTTTTGATTAATTATTCTTCTTCTGTAGACAAATAAATAATTAAATATTTAAATCACAAATATGTGTAACATTGATCGCGCTATCTAAATTTCAATCTTTCGTTTACACGTATATTCGATCATATCAAATAGATAACGTCTAGAAAATTTGCACTTCACACGCTTTTACTGATTAACCTATTAATTGTCTGAATCGTGTAAATCTACAATTAGATCATCGTTGTCACGGTCACGCGCGTCGGTAAAGTATGCAAAATTTACGAAGGCGGGCACGTGCTGGAAAAACCGCGGGAAAACAAATAATCGCGGACAATAATGGTCTAGTCAGATGCGAATTCACGTCTTCTAACAAAAGTACATGTGTTTCTTATTATTTTGTAACTCATTGTGCTATTATTCAGCATTGGGACACGCAAATGCAAATCTTGCTTGCTTCGTACGTTTCTACAATCTTTGCTCTCTTCAATTTACCCCCTTCCTCAAATTCTCTTTCAAGAAAGGACGCATTTCATCTTTTCTTTTAACAAAATATGTATAAAGTGTGTATTTTTGGAAAAAAAATAAAAGACCGATTTAAATCAAATTCGAGTTGAAACTGATTATTGAAATAAGTTTAGCAGCTGCGTGAAATGATGGATGAGACAGCAATAATGATATATATTGCATAGCTATGAGATATGCTTATTAATCGTTTCCATTACCATTAATTAAAGTTAATTGCGATTTGATTGAATCTCTGTTTAGTTAACTCGAATTAAAATGTTTATGGGAATGGTTTAGCCTGAATTCCTCTAATATGCATGCAGATGCAATATCCCTGTGAAAAGTTAAATGTCAAACTACTAAGAACACATGACGATAACCGGAATAAAGAAATGCTTATTGCAACCAGGCTCGTTTGTCTGCAAAAACGCGTTTTTCTCAACCAGCGACGAGAATAATTTTAATGATATAATACAGTGATTCAAATTTACGTCATCAGATGTAGTCTATGATAAATGCTGGTACATAAACACATTTTGCTGTTAGTACATTTCCAGTATGTTGATAAATTACGATCATCCGGCGCGATTGTGGGCCAATTATATAGTATATAGTAGTCATACAATTTTCTATTTTCCGCAGATATAAAAATTTCCGATACGTACGCAACGTTGTTTGTGCATCGTTTGTGTACTTAACACGATATGCTATAAACTCTTAATGAAATAAAGTTGTCTATACATGTCACGATTTAGCAATATGTGCATTTCGTAAACAATTGCAGTATTATTTACTTTGCAATACTAAGACACATAATATCTGCACACATATATTCCTTATCAAAATATAAAGTACAAAATAAAATGTCTTCATTACTCTAAATATTTTAATGATTATCAATATATTTATAAAATAATATAACTATATAATTTTTAACATAATGTTCTGTATGAATGTTCACGCGTGGGTTTTTTCTTTTGTCGTGAGAATTCTTTGATTTCGAGACAGTAGATATTAAGGCAGCGAAACGTAGCAAAATGAATGAAATGATCGCACATGCAAGTTATGGCAAATAAGACCATAGCATGCCCACGTGCTTGCCTATAAATTAATATCGTCACGAAATCGTCGATAATCGAGCTTGCAGCCTATCCTCTTCTCAAATGAGTCTTTCCTCGTCAAATGATGATAAGGATTTGCGCAGAGAATGTTGTTAAGATTTTATTTACTGTCTGGAAACGACCTATCAGGATTTTGTTAAGATGTGGCGTGATGTGTGTAAGCAATTTGAGGAAGTTTCAATGATACGAAATGTTGACATTTATTACATTGTCTGACAGAATCAACAGTTTTGTCATCAAACTGATAATGCGCAAAACGAGCCTCTGTATTTGCAAAATTTTGTACAGCTTATACTGTTTTGATGATGATATGCACTAAAAATAGTCGATCAACTTATATATTGTCTTATACATTGTCATAATATTTATCGTATCGCGAATAAATGTTATAATTTAATGTGAGTGTTAATCTTTGGAATTATAATGATAAGTGGATTTTGCTACGCTCGTCTTTATTAATAAATCCAATTTCTACATTTCTACTTTAATCAAAACGAGATTTCTTAGAATTTAAATATATATATATATATATGTAAAGCCCAAAATAAATGAAAATAATTTATATAATTTCTCCTATTAGCGAGTCAGTCGCAAATGATACATAACAAAGTCTTGTTGAACAAAATTTTAATTTTGATTCTCATCACATTTATAATTTTAATTGACAAATTAATTTAAGTTAATAGAATAATTGGTGATAATAATTTCACAATTTAATCGACTAAATATTTCTTACAAAATAAAACATTTGTTTTTAAAACGAAGAAGAAAATAAAATAAGTCAATGAAAATGCGAATATTTATCACGCTATCATGGTCTATTTAAATTCTAATTGGCTACCGGTTCCTTCAACTTGTAATTGCAAAACTAGAACCGCGACGCTTTTTTTTCTATTTAGCCTGCCACTGACGTCAGGTAACCCTAGACCCCGGGCATACGGCTCGCGAACACATAGTCGTGCCTCTCTCATTGTTCGTTACAATTACGAGTGACGTCACGAGTGCAAACAATGTCATTCTGCTTCGCACGCCTTCGCATTCTGCCCATCCCTCTCTTTCTTCACTGGGCGCAATCCCCCCGCTCGTCCTTCCCGCTATTTCTATCATCTGCGCGTTCGCGATGCACGCGAATCCGCGCGCCTACGCGATTCTTCTTAGATTCGTGCCGTTTCTAATATGGGATATTTGCCATTTTACATTTTTTTTGCAATTATATGCAAATCGCGTATGTTGCTTGTCTTCTTCTTTGATATTTTTCTAAAAATTGTGTCCTTTTGTAGTTTTCTAAACCACGCAGATTTGATCCTAAATTATTTTTTTCAAATTTACTCTCAAGAAATATCTTGTGAATATAATTGTCACGTGTTTCAATTAGGTTTAAAAATGACTTGTTTTCACAAAGACGTTATTATTAAATTTTTAATATTGTGACAACATCCGATAAAATCAATAATCAATAATGATAGTTATTAAAGATTAAACTTTTATCTAAGGATAGATAAAGAGACATTGTTTACTTCATAAAACTTTCACTGAATGCTTTCCTCGATGCGACAGAAACTGTTAAACTTTCACATCGATCCAATGCATATATAAATAATGCATCTTGCGTTATGTTTTAGTCATAAAATGTAAAGAAATATGATTAATCATACTATCCTATTTGTAAAACTTTACTTTTACCACGAACACATAAAGAAGTGAACTACATAATACAATAAATTTAGACATTTATCAATACGTTGCAAAGTTATAAGACAGATCTAGCAAATCTACCTTCACATTTTTTCAAATATTGTGGAAGTAATTGTAATAAATTGGAGAAATTTTTAAATTATCAATGCACTGCGAGAAATCTAAATAATATTCTATAATATCTCTCAATGTCAATGACATCGCTGCAAAGTCTCGACAATTAAGCATTGACTTTTAAAATCAATTTTAAGAGACGCCTATATATGTACATATACTTTTGCACCTGGCAAAATTAAGGATGTAGTCATCTCTATTCCAACGATAGTATAATAGCTGCGCCTGATAAGAGAAATGATGGCGGATGACGTACCTCACTATGACGTGGATTCTCTAATTCAACTAATCGGACATGTCGCAAAATGCGGATAGAAGTCAATTAATTAGATATGTCGCAAAATACAGATGCCAATTTGTACCACTGGAAAAATTCTAAGAAATATTTTTCAATATTCCTTGAAGAAGATAGTATATTACTTTTTTAATAAAACGCATAACAATTTTGTACGATTTATTGAATAAAAACATTACTGAATTTGACTATTAATCTTTATGCCATAAATAATGTATTGCAATAAATGCAATTCACGCGTGAGATATTCACAATATCTCATTTGTTTCAATTTTTAATAAATAATTTAATAAATTAATAACATAACTGTATTTTTGATATTATTGACCATATTAGTTTAATTAATTTGATCCCAAATTCTAAAATAATCAATTTCAGTATAATGATTTTTTATTTTATCATTGATAGAATTAAAGAAGTTTAATTAAAATTAAGTCACATTAAAATAAATATTTCGATTTCAAATTTTTGTTAAATTATATTTCACAAAGAGACACCTGCCGACTTTCTGGTGCTTCGATCTTATCAATGAACAATCCCCTGTTCGATCTTACCGATTTCACGTCCAACGAATTCCTACCGCGAGGAATCGAAGAAAGCTCGATGAAGCGCGCGCGTCCGGCCGCCGCTTCCTCTGCGCTGCGCTGATTGAAATGCGACAGCGCGTAGATGGGGGCTGATGACGAGGATGATGACGATGCTCTCACTTGGGTGGACCACCTCGGTGGCCAGCCGGGGACTCACCGCCTTTGCCTTCCTTCGCGATCTCGCACGTACACAAGAGCGCCCAAGGCGTCACTGTATAAGCCCCGATCAGCGCTCGCTCGCTCGCTCGCTCGCAAGCACGCAAGCACGTACGTTCACGTAGCGAGAGAGACACAAACGCACCCACGCACGCACACGTACGCACGCTTAACGCGGCACTCGGAAGTTCGGTGGAAGCCACGAACACTCTTCAGCGAATCAATCGAATCACTGCACCGCCCGGCATCCGGTCACCTCCGTTCCGCCACGACGACGTGTATGCGTGTATTACGCGCGTTTCGAGCTACGAAATAATAACGCGGCCTCACAACGCCCGTCTTGGACCGCCACCGCGCGAGTTGTCATCCCTCGCGCTCACCGCCGAGGGAGAAGCTCAAGGAGACGTACCCCAAAATGTGGAACAGAGGATAGCCTGATGCCTCTTGGTTAGATTCGCACCCCTTCGATTCTTTCACCCCTCTATCACTGGCTTCTTCTTTTGTTACTCATTTTGTTCTTCTTCTTTCCAGTGATCTCTTCCTTGACTCCTAGATCTCTTTTTCTTTTTTTTTCCTTTCTCTCTCCTTGCTCGCCCTTCTCCCTCGACTTGTCCCCCTTTTTTTCTCACTCTATGCTCCTCTTTTTTTGATCACGCTCTGTCAGTCTGACACCCTGATAAGAAGTGCACGACTATCTAGTGCCAGAAGGAGCAAGTAGCCTCCATCGCGAACTGGAACTGAGGCTACCATGTAGATGCAAGGGGTCCGTGCGTTATACCCGTCCTCGTATCTATCATTTCGAGGCTCCCCTCGAGGTCCCCCCTCTGCCGTCCCGCGGATCCCCGATCGTTCGATCTCCCTCGATCGATCGTACGAGCCTCTCGAGCCCTCTCGCTCTCGCGCGACCGATTCCTCCCTTCCCGATCTCTTCCACTTCCCAACAACGATCCTCTGAGACCGCTCCCCCCTGGCTCCCGCCGTCCTAACCGAGGTGGCCCTCTCGGTAACGTGACACACAGGCGGCTATCTCGACTATTAATATATAAAATAGGGTTCCTCGACACTCGCCGCCCGGTAATTGTGCCCGCGCGGCCAGCACAGCGCGGTGCTCTCTCGCCGATTTAGATTTCCACACCGGCCTAAACCCTTTCTCTTTCTCTCTCTCTCTCTCTCTCTCTCTCCTTCTTTCTTTCCTCTCTCTCTCTCTCTCTCTCTCTCTCTCTCTCTCTCTCTCTCTCTCTCTCTCTCTTATTCTCTTTCTATTTATTTCTCTATTTATCTTAATGGTTTCTTGATTGTCTAATTGCAAAAATAATGGAATCCGCTTGAAAGTTTTACGAAGAAATTTGCACTGTCCTCAATTTTTGTAAAACGAGAGAAAAGTTAAGTTAAGGAAAACCGACTGAAGGATCAATGAACCTATTTGTTACTCGAATAAGTTAATAATATTGTAAAATGATTTGCAAATAAATTTTATAAGATACTTTCTTTAGAATAAATAAAATACTTTTTTTCTTTTTCCTTGGTTTTACTTATGCACAGAGGGATTTTATTTCTTCCTAAAAAATGATTTCTATCCGAAAATGTTTATCAATGATAATGCTACGAGAGCGCGAGGGTTCAATCACGGTCGAACGAGATCGGAAGGAACACCTTGTCGGTCCATTTGAATAAGAGCACTCGGTATCGGGGTAAGATAGTTGTCCAAGTATCACATCCGCATGCTCAAATCAGGGCTATAGCGGATGCTATTGAGGCAGGTCCGCGGGGCACAGAATATTATCATACTAAATCTCGCATTTGTACATTTAAGCACGTCATCAAAGAAGGGGAAGGCAAAGAGAACGGAATATACAACTATTATGCATACGATAGAATATGTATAACATTAATAAATTATCTTTAGATTAACTTGTATTATTTAAATTAAAGACTAAATTAATTTTCTTTTTTATATCGTGATTCCTTAAAAAATTGTAGGATTAAATAATAATAAGTAAAATATTGAATACATTTTCAGATTATTTTTTTCATTAATTAGATTGATATCTTTTTTATCCTTTATTCGTATTAAGTTTATTTTTGTATTAAATTTTATGCTGTTAGAAAATGAGAATTATTATAACACGTGCAAAAAATAAGCTATAAGAAGATATACATTTTCAATTATTTAGATAATAATCTTATTATTAGATAAAATTATATAAATTATATATATAATCTTTTATATAGATAAAAATAATTTATATATTAATCGATATAAATATTAAAGCAATGAAATCTATTGAGCTAATATATCAATAAATTAATATCAATTTCAAATAATTTTTATAATCACATTTATTAAAAAATTCTTTTCAAAATCTATCTTAAAAATTATAGACTTTATTTTACAATTTCTTCATGCAATAAAATACTATTGAAAAATGCGCATAATTTTATCATTAAAAAATTCTTTTCAAAATCTATCTTAAAAATTATAGACTTTATTTTACAATTTCTTCATGCAATAAAATACCATTGAGAAATGCGCATAATTTTACGATTTTAGACGCAAGGTATAAAAAAATTTAAACAAAAAACATTTTTCAATATTTAACTATAAAAAATTTTAAATCAACAATAAGAGAATAGAACTGATTACAATCGAATAGCTCTGCTTTGCACTTTCGCGTATCTTCGATATTCGAGCAGGGCGCAACAGCCTGAAGGTGCAGACTGGTCGCTACGGCAACGAAGTGACATGGCGGCGCCCAGCGCGCACACGACTCCGACGCTACGCGACTGTGCAATTCCGCGCCAACAAGGCTACATAAATAATCGAATTTACTTGCGATGTCAGATTGCAACAGACCGAGCTGCAGTCGCTCTCGCGACGGTGCAACACCGTGTGGCATCAAGCCGAGGCACGTGAGATCCCTGAATTTTGGGCAATCGATCCTCGAGCTCGACACCGTCGAGCAGTGCTCCGTGCCGAATCGCGTCCTCACGATCGACGAGAAAATCGCTCGCATACCGTGCACCGAGAAGACGGATTACGTGCGCAAGTGGCTCGAGACTCACGAGAACCGTAGCGATTCGTCCCAGTCGTCCCCCGTTCTAGGGACATCGGCGACTACGGCCTCCCAGAGATCGCCGATACTCAGTAACGGTAAGAAACGACCCAGGGGAAGGATCCGTATAAATAGAAACGCTACAGCGGAAAGGCTAGGCAATGCAGATCGCCAGGGAAACGTCAAGTGCTCCGCAAACTGTACGATGCGTTCTAAACCACAATATGACGAAGAGAAGAAGTGGGAATGTAAGAGCGAGACGCAGTACACTCCACCTCATGTAGCGAAAGTGACTGCTGATGAGACATCTCCTGTTATTCGTGTCGCGTCGCATTGCGATTTTAAGAAAAGAAAAAGAAAATTGCAGTATGAACCAGAAGATGATGTTTCTCCGAAATATCTAAAGTCACGTGAAATCATGGGTAATATAAGATTAATGACGGAACTTGATGATAACCGTAATACTCTGCAAACGATGCCTGCGGATCAGAATAAGTTAGACGAAAATTTAGACATCAAAGCTAAAACATTGGTCTTTTCAACTGAAGTAAAGAAAAGTCCAGAGAACTATCAGGGATATATAGAGACATTTTCATCATCGACACAAGAGAAATTGAGTTTTGCTGACAGCTCAAGTGATAACGCTGATAAAAATGACTCAAAGATAGAAACAGGTACGAGCAACGATAGTAAAAGCGATAGGAAGGGTGAGGAATGTAATAAACTTGCTAGTACACCTAGCAGTAGCAACAATTTAAGCAATTTCATAGAGGATACTGATACACAGGATACTGGAATAAAAACATCCCAGTTCTCGGTGGCAGATGAAAATTGTATCCCTTCAGAACAACCGTTTACCATGCAATTAATTAACGATTATTTGAATGAAACTTATTGTTCAGAAGCAGAAATGATGCAAAGTACACGTCTGTCCACGAAGATCTCTCAGGTGCCATCTTTAAATAAAACCACACAGAAGACAGGTAGCAAGTCGACCCAAACTGAAGTCAATATTAGCAGTATAACAACTCCGTCGAAAAAGTCTCCGAATAGGAGTATGTACGCGCGTCTTTTGGACTCTGGAAAGAAACGTCGCAAACCTAAAAAGTAGGTATCAGTAATATAGTCTCATAAACGCAATTTCTGATATTGCATTTTTGTTCGCAGAGGAAGCATGGTTGCGAGACTGCAGTCTTTGGTCAACGCGCAAGTATCCGGTATTCGTATATGGCGTTATCGAATGAATAAGGATCATGATACTACGTTAGCACGGTACATCAGCGTACTTGTACGTGATTCTACAAAGCAATTCGGCAACCAGTTTCTGGAAGGCGTCTTGCTCGAGGATCGTTACAATCTCCTTCAAAGTGACGTACAGATCGAACAGGCAGAAATGGATAATACTCAAGCCCAACCAAAGGAAGAATTGTACAAGAATATAACAATCATGTTAGTCTGTGATATAATAGGTACATTGAAAATGATATCGGAAGTTGTGATAAACGTTTATCCACCTTGGAATATCTTAGAGAAGGATAATCTTACCTTAGAAGTGATGCATATAAGTATAAATAATAATTGCGAGATACCTGATATTGAGAATACAGGGAAATCGCGTGAGCGCAAAAAACGAATTCTCAAAGAGTTTAACTGCCCCTGTATAGAAGAACAGAGAGAATTGCCGTTCTGTTCGAGAAAGCCTAGCAGTGATAAACCAGACGTGATGCAACAGATATTTAATTTCTAATTAAATTTATTTACACTTTTTATATATTTAAAATAATATAGAGAATTATAATTTTCTAATTCACAGATTGCACTTTGTAACAAAAGCATTTTCTGTATTAGGTTTCTTCAAATACTGCTGATTGTTTCAATTAGATATTGTATACAATAATTGTGATCATTTTTTTATAAAAACGCAGCAGTGATACGATATAAAAATAATTGTGCAATCTGTATACAGCCAATCATTTTTTAATCAAATGTATATATCATACAGTGATGTTTTTTTATAATGTGTTAAATTGATAAATTGTTTAATATTTGAAATATCGTTGTAATAATATCATTGTTAAATATATTTTTTAATTACAGCAGTGGTTATTTAATTAAAAATGTCCATGTTAGTCATGAAAGATAACAGATATATTCGCAAAATGGACTTACGTATTTAAAAATAAATTGTAAAATATATTAAATATTTTTGAATTTTTTATTTGATTGATAAATTGCTAACTATAATTTACACAAAAGATAAAATCGACCTGCTATCTCAAGCTTACGTTCTGTTATTACAAACTCACAGCAGATGGCTCTGTTCTTGATTCATCAGTGCTCTGCTGTTGTGCAGTGATAAGCCGTTTGGCTGTCAATCGCTTTGGTCTTATTATTTTCGACATCTTAATACGATCCATAATATTTCGTTATTATAGGTAGACAATAAATCAACGATATTCGCAGCATAAAGGTACGTAATAAAGGCTACATTCTTCGAAACTTGTTACGTTATCGTATTGAATTGTTTGACGTTAGATATCTTATCGAGCTGCTGTAACGACAAAAAGTTCGAAATCAATCCATAAAATCTAACAAATTAACGCAACACTTGACAAAGTGGATGAAATCTCTGTGAACAATAGGCGCGGTCGCTCGATGATTTATTGCCCGTACCTAACCTCAAAGGTGCTTTTTTAGTATTATTGAGATATCGGTTTTTCTTTACAGTTCTAGAACGATGTCGATTACTCAGGATCGTCCCGAATTATACGAAGAAGTTAAACTGTACAAAAATGCCCGGGAAAGGGAGAAGCACGAAAATCAGGCGGATCTGTATGCTGTGGTAAATACGTTGCAGCATTTGGAAAAGGCTTACATCAGGGATTGCGTTACGCCAAAGGAATACACGCCAGCGTGCTTCAAACTGTTAATGCAATATAAAGCAGCATTTAAACAGGTGAGCGTTGAATATATGAATGGAGGACTACTGAATGCAACTCTTTCTACAGGATGCTATTAATATATTTATTAGGGATATTTAATGAAGAATATAAACTCTACCAGACCATTTTCTTGTTGCAGGTACAAGGCGATCAATTTCCAACAATCGACTCTTTTACCAAAGCATTCCGCTTGGATTGTCCCGCTGCTCTCGAGAGGATCAAGGAGGACAGACCAATCACAATAAAAGATGATAAAGGCAACACTTCTAAATGCATTGCCGATGTTGTTTCGCTGTTTATCACACTCATGGATAGATTACGATTGGAACTCAAAGCTGTGGATCAACTACACCCGGATCTAAGAGATCTCGTAGACAGTATGAATCGCCTCACTATACTACCCAGTGACTTTGATGGTAAAGAGAAAATTGTAGAATGGTTACAGACTCTTGACAACATGTCTGCCTCGGACGAATTATCGGAATCTCAAGTCAGACAATTGGTATTCGATTTAGAGGCATCCTACAATGCTTTTAATAAAATACTTCATTACTCTTAATTCTTTTTAGTTTCTGCCGAATCGAGTTTATCTAATATTATCTACAATATGAGTCTTAATGTATATATCAGTTATTATTTTAAAACGAAATTATTAATGTATAAAATATAAAATTATTTGTACATAGTGTTATGCCACTAATTAATTTTACCGCAATATGCCGATTGAAGAATGCTTTGAAAAAAATTTTTTTTTACTATAAATCAGTTTATTCAATTACAACATTTGTAGTATTTGCAATTATACTTTTCTTTTTGAAGTCTTTACTAAGCAACAATTTGCCAATCTCGTCACTTTGAATTGTTCCTCGAATCACGTGTATGTCAAGACTGGCAGTGTATTTTACGTGTATTTAAGATCCTTGCATACGTTTTATTGGTAAATGAAATTATATTGAATATACGTATATGTATACGTACGAATATACATATATACATACATACATATATATATATATATATATATATATATATATATATATATATATATATATACAGATATATATAAGTGCGCAGAATAAACTATTTTATATGCAATTCTTTGTAAACACTGACAGTGAATTGCTGAGTGATGCTTGTATATTATCGATTAAGCTAATAAAGATGCATACAGTTTTAATAGGTGGAAGTATCTAATACTTGCAAGCGTGTATACATTGTCTACCAAAAGGCGACGGTCTATTAAACTCGCTCTATTTAATCGGGGAATGTTAATTGTTCTTTGTATCAAGAGATTCGCGAAACTTTCCAACGGCCGCGACAACAAGCGCGCTTTATCACCGCGCGCCAAGGCGCGTTCGCCTCTAAGCGGCGCGTTTAACGCGCAACAATGACGACGCGTTCAAAGCCGATATTTCGTCGGTTCTGTTTGCGGGCGGGATGGTAACGCGCGGGTTAATTCACGCCGCGTCCCTTTGATGTGCCAAGAGCAGACTTTTCCCGAGTCGAGTATTTACGCGGGCACACCCGGTATGCAAATGAAGAGGGTGGTCCTTCGGCGCTCGCTGCTACGTCGGGATACAATAACGGCTGAACTATTGACTAAACTAAACTAAACTAAATTAAACTGAGCTAAACTAACAGCCAGGTTGTATCTGCCAGTCGTGCCAGTTCGTCGCATTCGATGTCCGTGTGCATGGTGCGCCTCCCCCGTCGTTGCCCACGTTTGCAAGAGAGAAATTTACATGCAATAGGAATGCTATTATTCGCAAGTCAGGAGCCAGAGAGTTTCGACATCCGAAGAAGAGCGTCTTAATTTAATTTCGTTATACAGTCATCCGCTATGAGAAGAACAAGATTAGTGTATTTTCATTACAATTATTTTTGTTGGCAAGGCGTATAAACGAAGAAAAAAATATGTTATTTTACGATTAAAAATTTTAGTTTAATCCTTTTTTTATTTTATAGCTTATTTGAAAATTATGAGAATAAAATTTTGGATTTTTTTGTATACACGCGCGTATATCTTACTAAATTGACTCGAGATCTGTCGAGATTCTGCCCGACTTTCGGAATACATCGCACCATATTTTTTAAATGTCACTTTAGATCCACTCTAAATCCATTTTCGGCCCGGGCTCGATTGCGTCTTATCAATGCCAGGAACCGTAAGGTCTCGGGTCATCTTTCGGAACGGTACATCCTGAAGACGATGAGATTTTCATCCAATTTTCAAATAAGGATGATCCTCTCAAGGCAATCCTGGAGTTATTTCAGCGAGCTCGAACATTGCCGAGCCACTCTTACGCGAGGATACAGCTTTCGTATACATCTCGACGATGAAACATATACATATGTATACACATATGCCAAGATACACGCACGGAGAAGCATACTCGCGCGCCGGCTTATCCGTCAATCTGTTCGTTTACCTGACGGTGTTATTTCAATATAAATCACTGTAGTCCCGCGAGAGCGAATATGCTTGCCTTTGACAGGGTGATTTTGCTTTCTTTCACTTTTGCCTTCGTATAAAAATTCAGATTTCGCGGAGCGATTCGGCAGCCACGGAAAATCAAAGACTTTGATGTATATACGGTCTCCTTCGGCGTGTTACAACGCTGCGTCTAGATCCGGCATGCATAGCCACGAGAACGGATTTATCACCGTCGTCGTTCGTTATTGCGGCTGTGCCGGAAAAAAAGCCGCGCGCGATTATCGCGCGAGTATGACGAAGCCGTGTTTCGCATCGCCACGTGTGTGTTTCGTTTCGCGGTCGTTTGCATTTATATTAAAAGCGTTTTTACGCTGCGGCTGCAGTTAAGTAACTGTTATGCGCGATTATCACACGAGTTAACATCCGTTCATTATCGCGAAATGTGATCTGCAGTTTTGATCTCGTATCTCGCTAGATCGAAACGCTGGTAGTGCAGGTAGGCCGAGACACGCGACGCTAATTCCGAGTAGAACAAGCTTAAAAGTTATTATGCTGTATCAGTGCGACTTACATGCAGTAACGCTGACGGCAGAAAACTTTTTCGCACGCTTCGGATTATGGAAAGTGAGACGTCTAAGCCAACAACTAACTCTTCGAGTTGGTTTAAATCTTTCCCAAAACTGGACTTGGTACAGTCGCTTGCTTTTCAGCGCTTCGGCTGTTGAATTTATCTCGAGGCAGCATGGATATATGATTCTGAAGCAAGGAATAAATGCGACGCGATCTCGCGTGTAACGACGGAAAAGTATTCGAGACAAGTAAATCTTCAAGGTACATTTTCATATTTTTCGAATGACACAGAGGAAATGGAATTATCTGCAGATAACAGTATTATTATTTGTAGAAAGTAGCACATCTGCTTTCTCACAATGATGAGCTGGACGAAAGAATGTACCGAGGAAAGCTCTTATCTTATATGCACTTGCTATGACTCGAAGGGATGGTAATGTCGCCTGAGTAATACTTTAAGCGATAATACAAATAACAATGTTTGAATAATATTTGTTTAGGCATCTTATTTCAAAAGATTATCCTTTATCGTTTTCATGTACGAGATTCCTATTCTATTTCTTTAAATCTTAAAAGATATCCATTTCTATTTGCTGTAAGAGTTTAATATAAAAAATATCCATGTAATCTTTAAAATATAAGTAGAACCGAATGAAGGGTATAATTTCATCCTGTTCGCGTTCTAAAGCTTGATTCCCGAGAAAACTCTTTATCTTGAATCGTAGCTTTTCAGGTTCCTGACATCTTTACTAAGGAAAGGTCGACTCCATATTTTTGCTTAGAAAATCCGCAAGTAAAAAGTGACTTTGTGGATCTCTTTCTCTTTCTCTCTTTCCTCCTCTTTCTCATTCTCTTTGGTGAAATAGCTCGTATATGCATTAATATATGGCACGGCTGAACGTAGATACGTACACGCAGCGTACTCGCGTGTCTCCCTCGGCTTCGTGTCGCTTGAGAGGCATATCACACATTGAGAGGACGTGAGTCGCTTTGAAAAATCGTGCCCGATATGCCGGCGGAACGAAGAAAAAGGGACGGCACGTGAGGGCTGGGAAGGAAGGTAATGCCCGGGTTTTCTCGCGCGCGCACATCGTCCGCCGCCGATCGTCCCCCGATGGCGATGGTGCACCTGGGCTCTCTCGAATATGCGGCTGGCAACGCCTGCATGTGCGCCTGTGTATTTCCCCGAAAATTTTACGCGACCCCGGATAAGCGAAGATCGACGACGTAAGTGAAATTCTCGCTCTTTCCGGTACCTCGGCCGGAATTTCAAAATCTTCGACTCCGTCCAGCGACATCAAAGGGAATCGCTTCGAAAAGGGGCGGGGAGGTGGAGGGGCATCGCGATCCCCCGAACGGATTTTGCACGAGAGACGACGCTGGTATCGATTCCCCTTTTTTTTTCTTCCACTGTGCACCTGCATGGAACGCAGATACACGATTGGCTCGTTCCTCGGAAATCTTACATCGTTCGAATATGCAACGGATCGGAACGACGTAAATGAAATTCTCTCGCCTTTAGTTTGTGACTAAATCTCGGAATTTAAGAGAAATGAAGGAAAGAGAAGTCTGAACTGACTTCAAAGAAAATTGTCGAAGCGCAAATAAATGTATATATACATTTACGTATGTATGTAATAAATAAATGTATATTTATATATTTACATATTTATTTATTAAATTATATATATATATATATATATATATTTATATATTTCATATATGTATTTGTTTTATATCGAGTTTTCGTTATCTAGGATAATTTCGGCTAATGGTTCGACGATAAAGAAGTAAAGACTATCTTGGGTTGAATGTAATATCCAAACTGCCACAGATAATAATCCAAATTACAAAGTAAAAAAAGTGCGTATGCGCAAGGTGTGCTTTCACGCCACCGCAGCATCGGGCAACGCTACGCTTTAATGAGCCCTCGAGGGACACATTCGCGTGCTGCAGATGCACTCTTGGAACGCCACACCCAACATGAAGAGCCAAGTGAACCAATACCGAGGAAAAATTGTGTACAAAGTACACGATCGTCGATGCCGGCACCTTTGTATACGCGTATGTAATGAACTGTGGCAATTACCAAAATTACGCCGCCTTTCGCTCGCAGGCACGCTAGAGGCGAAGCGAAAGGCGATATTTACCTTTCCTGGAAGATGTATTCGGGACATTATTAGCCTCGCACGGAAAACTTGGACATGATATACGCATCCACGTACAATGATACAAAAGAATTTACTATTAAAGAAATTAATATACTCAGCGGAATTAAATATGTAATAAAAATACAGATATGTAAACATGTAAATATTCTCAATTTTAATGATTATATCAGTAGAATAAATAAGCGGGGTTCCAGATGGGAGAGAATTTACCTCGTAAATTCTTCCAATCACCGACAAATGTTACCAATTACAGTACTGCTGGAAAGCTAAGCACCAGTATCCCTTCATCGTGTTTAAACTTTAATAATAAAACAGTCCAAGTACAAGGCGTTAAGCGTCAAGATTAATCAATTCGTCGATTCCGCCATTCAGAGTTCTTTAGAGCTGCGTGCTGCGATGCATTCGGATCAAATTTTTAAATTTTACTTTGTAATCAAACTGCTCGTTAGAAGCTTTTCGCTTGAAAACGCAAAAAGAAGTAACAATTTGTAACTTGATGAAAAAAATGGACAATTTTCTTTAATGTCACATATTATATAATATCCTATAGATCAGATTTCCAATAGTAAAATAACGATAATGACGATAATTATACGTTTTCTCTTTATTTTAAATTTTTTCAAGCCATTTAGAAAGAGAATTGAAATAACTTCTATAAAAAATTTTAATAGAAAAAAATTTATTTTTTAAATCAAGTTATCGCAAATTGATAGAAAGATTATACACTGTAATCATCTATATTTTCATAAATTGCGAAATTATAGATAAGAACTTAAAGTCTACGTGTATATTACGTTTGCATATGTGTATATGTGCGCTGCCAATTATAATTAAGAATTGACACACGTCTTTTTTTTCGAAATGCTATTTACTCCATTTGATTTACATAGATTTTTTTTAATGCTTATTGTGTAAAAGACAGCATAGATTACGCAGAACAAAGTATTCGAATATTCATTATCTTATGATTAGAAAACATTTGATTGATATTTTTCCTCGTATAAAAGTGACATCTTCGTATCCATAGATCTCAAAAGGCTGAAATCAAAGAAAATAAAATTTATTATTATAATTTTATTATAAGATATAATTGTGATTCAAAATTAGAAAGAAAAGAAAAATGAAAATATATATAATATAATAAACATTCAAAATATTCATAAAAAACGATAATTTATTGTATTTATTATTGAAACGAATTCCATTGGAATTCAAGCATTTAGAGGGAATAAATATTTCTATAGAATAATATATTAATGTAATAATGTTTTAACACTCGTAGATGTCGTAGATTAATACAAATTTTGATAAAAATTGCGGTTAAAAATCGACCAATGGTTTTTTCATTCAAAAATTCATTTTATAGAAGAATTGATAATAACTTGGTTAGTTAATTCATATATCGTTTTAATTCAGATATTTTAGCAAAAATTTTACCTTTTTATTGCTTATAATGACGTATCAAGTACTTTTAGCTTGCCCGCTTTCTTTGTCTTGCCATCTGGTGCCCAAGAATGGGTTAATAGTCCCGAAATTTGTGAAGGCGGAAGTTAGTTTTTGCCAAAAAGTCTGTGGCGCTTCAGTGCTTGGAGCTTGAGTAGAGGCAAGCATTTCCAGAAAAGCTTGAGCTTCAGTAGAGACAATAATTCCCAGAGTCAAAATCACTCCAAGTACAAGTACAAGTGACTTCATGTTTACGATTGTTAACGTAACGAAATCGCAAGTAAACTGTATTACTAGAAGCAGATCGCAGATGCTCGACCAGAGCTACGAATGCTACAACTGTGGATTTAAGAAACGACGTGGAGTATATATACCACAGAATGTGGATCATCGATTAAAATTATCAGGGAGACAACCAATAGCACGACGCATTCCAATAGTAGTGATTGGTCCGATTTTTTGAAAGACGAAATGTACATTCCTAGACGAGACAAACATGTGTTAAGAAATATGACTCATATCTTCGGAAAAATTCCCACCTCTATTCATTAAGATAAACTTATGTATTTTTATCGTATGTTTTTTTAGGAATCGTGGAATAACAAATTTCGGACGCAATTCTGCTTGTTTGAGCTAATTTTCCCTATCTCTAGAAACGCTAACTTGACATGCTTCCTGTTCATCATGCCGAACAAACCGCACGAAGGAAAAAGTGTCATTTCGTAAAGTCTATCCCCAAATGACGAAATTACAGGCGGGGTCGAATGCCCGCTCGTCCGTCGGGATTTCCGCGCAATCTCACTTCCTGGGGAATGAATACAGTTCTAACGGGGCCACCAGGGAGCTATTCGTATGCCGCAGGGTCCATCGCCGATCGTCGCAACACGCTGTGGTTAGCTTTTAATGTCCAACTGGGAGATTATTCGTCCCTAGAGGGGATGAATAAAAATCGAGACCGAAACTACATTTCCGTTTGGCGCGACGATATCGAATGTTACACAGACGAAAAGCTCCAAATCAATTGTTACAGTAATAAGGTAAGGGCGGCATAATATGCCGCGCCGCTCATCTATATCTACGAAACGTGCGATAATTAATGTTTCGCAATGCTAACGGCGAATTGTGATGCAACTTGCTGCAGCTAATATAATTTTGCATCATGCGACTTTGCATCAAAGGAATATTGAACGTAGATAAGGCTTCATTTAATATTTCTTCAAATATGAGTATAATAAAATTTGAAATGAGCATGAGGAAATCTCTCTCTTATTTTTAAATATTTAATAAATCTTTTTAATGGAGAATTAAAGTATAATTCATTTTTTAAATCAACAATACGAATATTAATCGCTTTTGTGTGCTGCCTTATTCTTTTTGTTCGCGATACATTTATGAATTTGACGAAACGCGAAACTACTTTCGTAAATTATAGGAAAATTATTACGTCGACGTTGCGCATAAACTATCGAGCGCTGTGACATGTAGCGAATGTTGCCGAACAATGTGCCGCGGCAAAAGCCGCAGTGCCATCCTCCGCCTGCGCTGCTCCTTCATGCGGCAATCGAATTTCTGGATGCGCCCGTGAACTTCGCCCTCGGGAATGCGGCGCTGCTCGGCCAGAGAAATCCAATTGTTCGCTGTTGATTCCTTTGTAATCGGCTGAGTACAGGTATCTGCCGCCGCCGCCGCCGCCGCCGGGCAGGTAACGTTTTAAAGCGAAAAATTTCATTCCGGTCGCACCGCGCGCGATGCGTTCCGCAGGCACGATCGGAGAAACGTGGCGACGGCGGTGGCGGTGGCGGCGGCTGCGAAACAAAGGGCCGGGATTTAATAATGCGTTCTTTGCGCAGAAATACGATGCCGTACCGAACGATGATGCACGCGCGAGACGTACGCGAGGGAGATCGATAGCGAACGCTGCCCGTACGTTCCGCTCGGTTCAATAAAAGTTTGCGCCCTGCCCCGAGCTGTGTTGTCGTACTTCTGATGTCGGGGAGATACAAAGCCGGGCGCGCGAATTAATCCAATAGCACGCGAGGAGGAACAGGTGAGCACAAGAGTGAAGAACGAAGGAGGATGCAAGAAAGTGCATCGTGCTTGCATTTGTCCCGCGGCGGATGTCTCTACGGGCTAATTAACTTGCACACGTTCACCGAAAGACAAAAGGTCGAGATATAATTTGTTGAGTCAGAATAAGGATGCGATATATATATATATATATATATATATATATATATATATACACATACTTAAAAGAATTAAAATTATTATTTTATATAATAAAATAATTTTCACCGTTGAAACATTATATATTTTTTTTTAAATTGCGATAGAATTTTATTAATTTCTATGTCGTAATATCGAAGAAAAAATACGGCATACAAAAAAAAAAAGAAATAGGGAGGACAAAATTACCGCTATATTTCTCAGGGAAGACAAAGCTGCCGCATTTCTTACACAAATTTGCTCATGGATTTTGCAGATATCAATTTTTGTTTAATGAAAAATGAAATTTTCTATCAACAGAATACGAATACAAGCCGGTAAAGGCATCGCTGCAATCTATTTCGCGCATGATATCGGGGAAAGTTACGAGTATCATCTCATAAAAAGTTACGAAATACGATTTGCGTGAAATTATTCAAAATAGCCAGCGTGACGACAAAACTTTCCGCTTGAAAAATATTTCCGTATATTTCGTATCGTTGCTTAAAAAATTCTCAAAGTTTTCGCGTCGCTAGACTGCAATGCCGTTGCAGTTCCTCGTGTTTTTAATAACGAAATACGTTAAAGATGCATCGAGCATTGCAGCTTATCGTAACGGCGAAAAGTAACTTCGCCGACACGTTGCTGAGAATACAAAAATATACGACCTCGAAATTGCTCGTTCTCTGATGTACGAAACGATAACGCAATCAGAATGGCTCCATATGTCTGTGAAAGCCACGAGACATCTATCTCGCGTTCGCTATCGATAAGCTATAAATTTGTCCGCGCTTATACCGAAATATTCTCGGAAAAATTTCCTGCTTCGCATAAAATTCAATAAAACGATGTCAGTTGGAAAATAATCATTTTTCAAGTCGCAGGAGTTCTGGATTTTTTTTTATATCGTTGCGTGATACATTGTAAGTGCGTTAATCGACTTAATTTCGAGGTCTAAGAAAAAATTCAAATAAGAATTGAATTCTTATTTTTTAATTATATATCTTAATTAATATTTTAATAGGCAAGTTCATAATCATAAAATGAACATTCTTATGTTATTATATATTATACATGATATATGATTATAAGTATTACGATATTAATCATAAAATTGCGCACAATAATATATAAAATGTATGGCTTAGAGATATATGGATTTCGCAAAAATCTTTTTAATTATAAATATTTGTAGAACCATTTTTCGACTAGGTAATCAATGATAATTGGAAAAAGATAAAATTGTAAAAATCTATCGCGTGCGTTAACAATATATCGACGATTATATTATATATTCTTTATCTTTTCTCTTGTCATGTCATGTATCGTTATTATTTTACCATTGGAAGTCTGATCTATAGGATGTTCTATAATATATAACATTAATGAAAATTGTCCAATTTTTTCATCAAGTTACAAATTGTTACTTCTTTTCGCGTTTTCGAGCGAAAAGCTTCTAACGAGCAGTTTGATTACAAAGTAAAATTTAAAAATTCGATCCGAATGATACACGCAGCTTTAAAGAACTCTGAATGGCGGAATCGACGAATTGATTAATCTTGACGCTTAACGCCTTGTACTTGGACTGTTTTATTATTAAAGCTTAGACACGACGAAGGCACACTGGCTGGTGCTCAGCTTTCCAGCAGTACCGTACGTCTTGGAATTGGTAACATTTGTCGGTGATTGGAAGAATTTACGAGGTTCTCTCCCGTCTGGATCCCCGCTCTTCCGCCTATACCTCACCGGCTCTTCCTCTCGCCGTAGCTACCGATAAATCACTTTCCCGACTCCGCGAGATTTAATATAACGTCAATATTCCCGGTAGCGAATAAAAAGGCGGGAAGGGATATTCACGGCGAGTCCTCGCTACGCATCATGGCCCTCGCATGGCATTCGTGCGTGACGCGGGATAAAACCGTTTTAAAATTGCAAATATGTCGCATGTCGGGATGTTGAGAATTTCAGCTTCTCTCCGAAATACGATCGCGACTGAGAATTATAACAAATTTCTCTATTCCTGGATTTATATTTATATTACTTTATATCTTTTAAATTTATCGTACTAAATTCCAGCTTCGAATAGAACGGCTATACTACAGGAGTTAAATAGTACGGTACATTTTTTTATGAATGTTTCTCTCTGATAAAAATATTAATAAATATATAATTTTATAATAACTATTATATGTGTATAACAATAACGATGTTCTTTTAATAAAAAGACTGTTGTCTGAAAGCTATTAAGTCTTTTTTTTACTAGTTTATAAAATAATATCCGCTTTTCAAGCTATTGATTCTATTGATTCTGTATTGATTGCAGATAAATTTTTCTAACAGCTACCTTAGATATGTAATTTAATTCGCGTTACAATTCAGTCTTCGAATACGTGAGATTTCTAACATAATTTCTATCAATATTCCCGGCGGGAAACGCAAAGAAGGAAAAAAGATATCTATGAAAGTCAAGACTTGAGACTGTTCAGCACGTGTCGTGGATGCGCTTTTCTACGTGACATGCGATGAATAATAGATGTATCATCTATTTTGCAATGTAATACTTGACTGTGTCAAAAAACTGCGATGCTAATGAAAAAAAAAATAAAAATAAAATGCAAAAAGAAAATGCAAATAGTCTTTCCAAATATAAAAAAATAAATATACAAAAAACAATGTGAAATAATCAAAACGTGCATGATAAGCTTTTTATAATAAAATTTATGTTTGTAGTTTATTTTTATCCTACTGGAGATTTTATGTAATATTATTATATAATATTGCTGTATATTATAGGAAATATAATTTATATAATAATAATCAATTATTATGAATTGAAATATTATTATTAACATTACAGATAAAATGTAATTTTTCGTGGCTACTAGAGAATTTACTACTGATTCACATATTGTGATTATTTTTTATTTGCCATTGCTATTTTAATCTGCATAAAAGGCTCGGAAGTAATCGATCCGCGTACTTTTCCACCGATTTTAATATAATTTCGATACGGAAAGGTGATTTTCCCGAGAGAAGAAGGAATCTGGATGCGTAGCGTCACACGCCACTCATCTGGCGGATTCTACAATTTCGTACGTGCTAGCACCGCGACGAATTCTGATTGTGATGTTCGCAGTCTGAAACCATTCGGCCCGTGCATCGCGATCTAAACTTCGTCGAATCTGAGGAAGCGGTTGAACGAAGTGGAATACGAAAGTTCCTCCTTCATCACGCCGAGATACATTGAAAGGATATTTCGGGAATTGTTCTCGCTCCATGTTACATATTTTCGTCGTTTCGACAGATAACCGCTCGTATTGATAGAAATGCGTAAGCATTAAAGTTCCTCTTTCCAAAAGAAAAGTTAATTTCCAGAAGATATAACATTTTCGAAGCATTTTTCTTTTTAAGTCGGGGGTTTTCCTGTTCCACCAAGTTAAACCTCGCGGATTTCACGACTGCCCGGAATTTTCGAGTAACTCCGAAATCGCGGCGGCGGCCAACAAAATGGATTAACGCGATGAAGGGAATTTTCCCATCGTACTCCGTTGGAATTTTTAGCACGTTCGGCGTTACAGGATGAAATCGGCCGAAAATTCGTGCATGAGGTACCGGGGGTCTCTCGAAACATGCTCTTCGCACGACGTCGCTCTCTCTCCTTTCTTCTATCCCCGCAAATAAACGGCGCGAGAGGGATAGAGGGAGAAGCGACGCTTTAACGCCCGCATACGGGCGCGCGTGAAGTCGGACGAGACGGGCGCGGAAATTAATTCCCGCGGTTGGAAAATTGCCATGCCTGTGCCGCGGCATTGTGAGACGCCGCGACCAATCGCCGGGAGAAGATCCGCCCGACGTTGGAAAACCGATTGCGACGATAATTGCTCGTTCGTAATGATTTCCTCCTCGTCGCCGTGGCGCTAATTTATGACGCGTATTTAACATCTTAATCACCGCGTCTGGTGCTACTTTGCCTCCGAGATCCGCTCGTTATCAGCTCCGGGAGTCGAGCGCCGGTGTACGGCGCGCGGAAGCGTTTCCGACTACAATTTTCGAGCTTGCAAATGCACCGCAGTTATTCACGCTCGCGTTTTCGCGCTGAACACACCGAATCGAGATTGTTGAAGGAAACTTCCGCGACTGGTATTCCTCGTAAGAAGATATTTATGATAAAAATGAATAATTATATCCGCATAATTAATTTCTAATTTTTTTTTCATTGTGAAAATAACACCCAAAAAAAAAGTATTTTACGTGCAAAGTGATTTTTCCTATAATCTCATATTTTAAGCTCACTATTTTACATATTCCTCTTTCAATAAAGTGAAAAATATTTTTTTCTATCTTAAATACTCTTGTTTATAGTATTTTTCTCTTGATTTCAGAGGAATCCTCTTGAGGACAATATAAGAGTAAAATCCTCTAAGATTTAAAGGCTTTCATGTATATAAAAAAAAATTTTTTTTTTGGGTGAACGATATCGCAATATTTGCTTTTATCAGATTTATCATTCCTTGTCGAGTTTTATTTCTTTCCTGCTGCCGCAGGTAAATATTATATTTTTATAGGTCATATCTCATAATACATATAATTTTTATGGGATTAAAAAACGCGAGACCAATTCGATCATATTTATCGATCATGCATATGACGCTCGGCTACGCTTTGTTGCGTTGCGTCACATCGCTCGCGAATGATATCCGGTATCAAAGCACGTGGCATGGTAACCGCTTATGCATGTCCATACATATCGAGCTCATTGTACATGGACGAACAATTTTTCGTTCTACCGCGTAGCAGACGGCGGCGAGCCACCATTCCGTAGTATCCCATCGAGGGAGGTAAAAGAGAAACGGGGAGGAGAATCGAGCGGCTGCGCCGCGATTTCTCTCCCTCGCCTCTGCTGCTTCACCATCCTCCCCCCTCGTACCCTCTTTTCCCGTCAAATGATTTCCGCATTGTGCCGGCTGTAAGGACGGACAGACCGACGGAATTTTAACGAGTTTTGTGCAACTTGATATAACGGGGTTGGAGGAGAATGGGTCGAGGTGGGCGCCGTGCTGTCGCTCCGGTTCTTTCCGTAAAATGCTTCTTATACGTTTCTTGCACGAAGGGAGCGTACGAAAGCGTACGAAGTTAAGGCGCATCGCCCCCACAGCCGTTCCTCGCTATGCCCGTTAGCGCGTATCGGGACGGAATTGAGGGTGTAAAGATACCTTACGTTTTTCTCCCGCAGGGCACTACTAAGCTACCTCCCCCTCCGTCCTTCGTTACTGCTGCTCGACATGAAGGCTTCCCGGTGAAAGATATCAACGTGTACGTCGCGGCGTTTATCTGCGATTCGATACCTGGCACTTTCGGAAATATAATAAGAATATGAAGAGCATGTGTTTCTCTTCGATCGTGAAGCCATTAGATTTTATCTGATACAACGTCTTGAGACAATAAAGATAAATGGGAGCGACATGTTCAATTAAGCGGACGATTGCGAAAGGAAAAAGTTTTTGAACTTTGGCGCTGTTGGCGTAGATGAATGGCTTTGCACAATTTAGAGTCATAGAATTTAAAGTCTATCTTGTTCTTATCGTACGTAAAAATTCTTGATCTCATTTAAAAAATAGAAATGTTTATTGATGTAAAACTTATAATTTATTGAATAATGATTATTTTAACTAAATATATTGAAAAATATTAATGTACTAAAAACCAGAATATTCGTCAATTAGTTGCGATTATATGTATTAATTTGTACATTATAATATATCCATCTTAATTTCAGAACCCAAAGAATATTATCGCCGTCGATGTTTCGCAACTGCTGTTTCGCCCCAGTAAATTTTCGACGGACAATATTCGATTTTACGTGCAGCGGAATGCGAATTCCCCATTCGTTGCAGATATTGTATTAGGTGACGCATAAGTCGCATGCACACGCATCATTGCACTTATACCGTTCCGAGGCTTATCACTACGACATTATTGGCGAAAGAAAGCATCCGGAAAGACGCCATTCCATATACCATAGTCCCGCGGAATTTCCAATAGCTATGACTAAATTCGATCAATGTTCTTATACGCGATGAGCCAGAGGAAATGATCGTTAGAGGAAATAATGTTCTGATAAAGTGTGTCAAGCTATGAGATTCTACTTCCATATATGATAATGAGTGAATCCTAATGATTATTTCTCTCCACATTGTTTGTTATTAAATATATATCTGTCAAAAATATTTGTCATTAAATATATATCATAAATATAATGTAGAGAGTTAGTTTAGATTGCAAAATATTATAATAAAACGACCGTAATGAAACTTTTAATTAAAAATAAAATCTTTGGGTAAAACTGGATTTTTTTGGATAAAACTGAATTTTTTTTTCAGAAACTCATAGAACAATTAACTAGGAATCCCAAATATCGAGAATAAACCTTTTGACACCTGACATTCAGTTTCCGCGATTGTTTCCCCCGTACTCTTTTTGCAATATGCGACCTCATTGTTTGACGAGTCAGCCTTTATTGCGACTGTATTGTGCATCCCCGACCCGTCCCGTCTCTTCCGCGTTTTTCTACATTTTTCTACATGCCAGGTCGTACGAAATTTCCGACGGCCATTGTATCCAAATATCGATGGCCCGCAAAGTGGAAACTCCGCGCTCAATGCCACGCAAATCGCCGACATTTGTGAGCGTGACAGGCAACCACTTCTTCAAGTTATCCCATTTCATACTCGCGCTCTCGCGATTCTTGACTCCTCGAAAATATCCGCTTATACATGTATATGTTCGCTGTGAAAATGATAACCACGATTTACAACGTGGTTTGCACAGCGAATCGATTTGAAAGATTAATATTATTTCTGATATTAATATCGTTATACCAATATCATTTATCTATAATTATTATTGCATTTTATTGCTATTTGTGAAAATTATTGCTATTGGTCATATTTGTTTTTGATGCATAAACATGCTTTGCGTAATTAGATGCCTTTTACACACGAACAAAGCGCTATTTAATTGCAATGAATTAATTATTTTCAGAAATTTTCTTTCTTATTTTGGCAGAGAGAGAGAGAGAGAGAGAGAGAGAGAGAGAGAGAGAGAGAGAGAGAGAGAGAGAGAGACACAGAGGGGGGGGTGTTTTTTTTACATAAAGAGACTACGCTATTAACCGTCGTTAGCGAAATATGTTACAACAAACTTTTACTAATAATTTTTCCCATTATCTCTGTATTTCCAATATTTCATCTCGTTTATCTTAATGATTCCCCGAAGCGAGAAGTGCAGCTGCGATAATATTAACATTCCAATCTACTGTGCTCACTTTCCTCAACAAGCAAAAAATTTTTATCGAAGGATTTTAATCGTTTTTGATAAGTTTTCGGGTTTCCAGGAAGGGGGAGAATCGTACGCGTCATATTCGATTATTGCCAAATCCGAGGGCGACCATAGTGTTCGTTTCATTGTACCGCGTTGTACGATGCTCATTATATCAGTATTGTGAACGCCGTTATTCTCGGCATTAAGTCATAGAATTTCCAATGGCAATTGAATTGGGATATGCCGCGAGCCAGGCCCGCGAATAATTCCCGCTTCATAGCTGACGCATACGCCTCGGATAACAGAACACAATGAGTTTGTATCTCGAGCAAAAGTTGACAGGCTTTGGTTATGCGTCGTATTTAATCCAAACTATCTCTATAATCTGATTCTTGTTTTCAATTCGTATCCATATTAAATCGAGTTTCGTGATAAGTCAATCCCCTTGTTAACAAGCAATAGACGATATACATATAAACGGTAATTTCGATTAAACGACTGTCAATTATATTTCAAGCTGATTACGTCAGTGTTGCTGCCTCTGTGTAAGCAGTTTTTGCAATCTGCCAATTTGTAAAATCAAATTCACAAATGGAAATGGTACACTAAAATTTATATTTTCCACGTGATATTAATAGACGTATCGTGTGCGATGTAAATTCGATTGGGGCAGTTTTGCGAAAAAAAAATTTATCGATACTTTATTCTTTAGCACGGTCGTAAAATGCGATGACGATGATCAATTTCAATAACGCTGCTTTTCGATAATCAATCATAATACAAATTTCTAGACCGCGCGTCTCGCGGCGTTTCAGTTTTATATTATTCCAAACGATATTTTTCCACCGATTTTTCATAAATTGACACGCGAAGTGTGTAATCGCACAAATTGGACAGATCGCGTTAATAACTCAATACGCGCGCGTAATGGAAATATTACTTATGGGTTTCCGCGAAATTTTATCTTGTTTTGCTTTCAACGAGCTTTCGTCGTCGAAATTCTTACACGCTTGATATGAATTTTAAATTTCGGCCCGAAACTCTTTCGACCTCACGCTCTCTCTCTCTCTCTCTCTCTCTCTCTCTCTCTCTCTCTCTCTCTCTCTCTCTCTCTCTCTCTCTCTTTCGTCGGAAATTAGCCGGAGCGCGCGAGTCTGCAGCGTGATTTTACCGCTGGAATCGCTTCCGTGTCGTTGCGTTTATACACGTGCCCTTGATTACAGTTTCCCCGCGAATAAAACGTTGTGTACATTTGCATCCGTTGGGAACCTTTGTAAAAATGTGGTTGGCCTTTATTGTAAACGCGGTGTTATTAAAGGTATAATATTTAAAAAAAAGAAATATATAGATGTGCAATCTCTCTCTTTGTCTCTTATAAAATCGAACTTTTTGTTATAATCACCGTAAAAATGAACGACGTGAACGAACATTCGATATTCTTCCCGAGTTTCTCCGACATTTTCAAAGTTTGACGAGCGGAACAACCCGTATCGCGCATGCAACTTCGGAAATGGATTGTAAGAGCCAGCGTGTTGTCGATATGCATCCGCTCGGTGAGAGTCTGAGAGCAACGTAAACCTGCACTTTGTCGAACGAGAAGGTGGACGGGATCCCCGTTCGATCCAGGGGAAAATGATAAGAAATTCGAGCGATATCGGGCGCGAGAGGAGTCTCGCCGTTGTTTCAGGCGGGAGCGAGGCAACGTGGCGTGGCTCGATTGTCTATCGAAGTTTTCAAATATCCTGGAGGAGCCGCCGGGACGCCGGTAAATTTATGTACCTGGCACCTGGGAGAAGCTGCGTCACTTTTACCGTGTGTATATACACGTGTGTGTATATAACGTCCCGTACAGAGGAATGGAGGCAACACCGTGCCTGCCTCGTCAAAGAAAGCTAGATATCGAGGCGAGAAGCTCTCGATCCGATCGGAAAAATGAGGTTTAGAAGTCGAAACGGCATCGAGAAACGTAATTCTGCGTGTCGAGGGACTCGTTCGGGCACGCTCGTATTTTTTTTATGGCGGGTTTGGACGATATCCAGCGACAGGGCCCGTTTGCTACTGAATTTATTGAATACCTTCTGGGTCGCGTAAAAATCGATTGTTCCGCAACTTTTCTTCCTCAAATTTTTCGTAATACGTTCCTCCGATTACCTTACATGAATATAAAGCTGTATCACTCGATAAAGAGACGGTGTAGGAACATAAAATGGGATAAAAATTTTCTCGAGTTCAAGTTGCGGGTGATTTCTTAACTTTTTGGCGAGGAGATCGCTACTCTTGTATGTTTACCCAAGAGATTTTCCGAAAAGTGAAACCGCGCGAAAGAGAGTATTATAAGGTAGATGGAAGAATTGTGTAAGCAATTTCGAGAGCATCGGTGTGAGTTGATGCTTTTTTAATCGGAAATTAAATCCGTCGCCGTCGTCAGGTAGCAATTTTTCTCGCCGGCATCGGTGATCTCGCGGCTTCGACTTTATCCAACGGTGGCAATTCACCGTGCAGCGCGTTTAATCCGCTTCTTGTTGCAAATCGCCAGCCGCATGGACACGATAAGTTGTTGCTAATACCGGTGGCAAAGAACCGAGAAAGATTAACTCGCTCCCGTTATTATTCGTTCTCATGGAAAAGCCGCGAGACGCAGCGCAATGAAAAAAACAAATATTTGCACTAATTTGCGGTAGTAGACACTGTCATTGAATTACGGGGTGAAATGCGAGCGAACTTTACCGCGGGGACATATTATACGACAAGAAAACCCAATGGGTATTTTTACCTTGTTAAGGCGCATAAGAGGGAATATTCCGTCGCGAGTTTTTCTTCAGTCAAGAAACCATGAGACGGGAAAATTAGCAAAATGGTAGGTAAGATTGAGTTTCATCCGGGACATTAATATTCATAAAAATAGTAATGCTAATACAGAAAGATATTAATATAGTTAAAATATAAGTATTGCAATAACAATTTGTCATACTTATTCATACAAGTAATAGCCTGAAGTGACGTGAAGGAAATTAAACAGTAAATTAAATAAATTACTCTTTTGCGGGGTTAATATTTAAAATAAAAAATGATGAAAGGACAATGTTAGAGGAGGAGTTTTCAATTTATGTTAATCCCACTTTACTTCGCTTCAATTTATTTAAGTAGTAGAAAACCATTCTTTTTATCCATAAACGCCATATTTTCGCCGCGACTAATACGTTCTGCTTTAATCCGATACATCGTCCAATCCTATTCGCCCTGTTACTTTGATACCGTTCATGGTTCCCGTTTATCGCGCGCTATCGCTCGTCTGCACGACGGTTGTCGATGTATAGCGCGCGCGAGTTATCGATCCGCGGAGCGACCGGGTTGAGAAGCCGTCAGACAGCTCGGAGATCCGTGTTCCACGCGGGCCATAACACAATTACGTTAATTGGCCGATGCTTACATTAGTATTAAGTGGAAGTCTGACGAGAGGAGCCGAGCCGTAGCTCGTAGCTGTTTCGGAGCTCCTTCGATAGCTTACATGTTCACACTGAAGCTCGTTACTCCGGTATACGTATGTATGTATGCGTATGTGCCTTGTGGCGAAATCTACCAGCAGGAAATCAAGGAAGCGGAGTGAAGCGAGAAACAGGGAGACGTTCATCAATTTTTTGAGTAAACGTTTGATGAGAAACTGTAAAGACGCGTCAGAGAGAAGAAAAAGTAGAAGTATGCAATGAGAGAAGAAAAAGGATACAAAAGTAAGAAAAAAAAAAAGCCGACATATTAAATTAATTAAAATCGAAGTAGAGGGGGAGAATGGTAGAAATGCGGCAACGATACTCGAGCCAAAAAATGCGGGTAAACAAGATGAAGAGAATAGGATGAACGGAAACCGGAGAAAGAGTGGAAGTGACGCAAAAAGACTAGCAAGAAATAACGGATGAAGGAAATGTGTTGCGGACTTTAGCTCACAAAAAGGGATGAGGCAGCAGGAGGATCAAGAAAGATTGCAGATAAAGGGATGCAGATAAAAGCAGGGATGGAAAACGTGGAGGAAGATATCGCGCAGGAAGGAAATGCAAATAAAGGAAAAGCCTTACGATAGTGCTTGAGGAACCGCGAAGCAAGAATGTATATATATGTACACACACACATACACATATACATATATAAAGATGAGAGGTAAAGGGGGGAGAGGTAGAAATGGAGACAGAAAGAGGATGCGGAGGCATCGAGAGAAGGTGAGAAAGAGAGCATGCAGCAGGACGAGAGGGTACGGCTGAAGGAAGGGTGGTCTGCGAGAATGGTTTCGAGGCGAAGTTTGGCGGTTTGGCATCCCTACAGCGCAAACTACCACTACACGGCTCTCGTCGGTTTGCGCGAGGTTGCCCTCCCGAATCGCCGGCGCTGATTTCACAGCGCCATTCGTAGGATAAGCGGAAGACAGTCCCCACAGCGCCAGCCGTCGTGCTCTGATCCACCGCGACCCCGAGCGCAAACTTTCGAATCCCGAAATTCTCCGGGATATTCCCTAAGGAAAACGCGGGTCACTGAGATAATCTCCCTAGCATCTAAAAAAAATAGCGTACAATACCGCGGAGTTTCCAACACATGTATTTTTTTTAAGCAAGAGTTCTCAATTATCAATGTATAGTATCGCGTTTATCTCGTTCTTGATCAACAAACTAATGGATTTTAATTCGTTATATTAATTACTGTTCCACTATATTCTACTTTGTTTAGATACGTGAAAATATAAGTATCGGCGTTCTATTTTCGCAATTTTCAATTCACAAAAAAGAGATAAATAAAAATGAAATAAAGATTAATAAAATGATTGATTATAATACACAGAATATAACTGTTATAAATATCTATCTTCTAACGTAAAAGAAGGAAAAAAGAATGAAATATTTACAGAAGCTTGACACACATTAATAAGACTGCAAAAATCAACAATACATATCGATTTAAAAATTAATGATATTTTCAAAATATTTCAAAAATTAATAATAAATCCAAAATTCAAACATGTACTAAATTCTTAGTCATATCGTAATTAACTCAAATCTAATAACGAACAGAATGCAATTTGATTCAGTCGATACCAGAGAAGAGACCGTGTCGTGCTCGAAAAAAAAAGGAAGAAGGAGCGACCGTGCGATCTTTCGCGTCCGCGCGAAATTCGCGCCAATCGCGTCGTCGCGTTTAATCGAACACGCGGAGAATTCAGTCGCCCAAATATTCGAATATTCGCGCACGTAGGTTCGATAATCCCGGCTAGGATCGGAGACAGAGCGCCGCCGTTAATTCAACGGCTTTGAAAAGGAACGGCGCGGAAGCGAGCGAATCCGATTTGACGTTGTAATCATTGACAGTGATTAGAGACATATATTGTCGACGCATCTGGCGTACCTAAGATAGTAAGTATGGTAAGTATGGCACGTGCGTCCTAGGTATCACTTGAAAGAGAATGAATTGCTATTCAAATGTTAATCATCGCAGTTTTCATCGCCAGTGAAAGATCAGTCAACAAGTTAAACTAATAATTTGAGAGGTTCCGTCATAAAAAAGGCAGATCTTGCTTTGCTGACAATGAGTGTAGGAAGAAAAGAAGCTGAGAAAACTAATTTTGAGCACATCATAGATCAGTTTTCATTAATGAAAACAAGAAAGGTGTGAAAAGTGAAACATAATGTATTAAATAAAAGGCTTACGAACTTGTACTTTTGAGCTGATATTATAGTAAAGTTATGTAATGGATAGGTGTCAGATGTTTAGACGGAGATACAATTCCGATGTTTGCCATAGAAGCTATTTTCGTAGATACGCATCTGTGTCGACGCTTTGACAACATCGATATCGCTTCAGGCATCAGTTGTGGATGCTTTTGCCGTCGATACTAATCTGCTGATAGGTAGTGTCGATACCTTTTCCATGATATTAGGCGGCGATACGAGCGCGACATTTGTACGAAACGAAATTCGAGGCGCTTCATATGGAGTCGTAAAATTTGTCCGATTTCTTGCAAACAAATATTCTTCGAATTAAAATATAGAATTTTGATGGTTAGATAAGCGGAAAATTTATGCATATTCAATAAATAATCAGACTTTCTATGATAAATAATAGTTAAACAATTTAGAAAAATATTGAAAACATATTTGAAAGTGTCACTATTTTATTGAACATTTTGCGACTTCATTCGACCGATGATCCGCTGAACAATTGTCGCGAAATCAAATATCGAGAGTGCCATTTCTCGTGCGTGTCAACGCTTGAAACCAACGAATCGGATTTCATTGACGCATCCCCGCAATCCCCTAATTTCCCGACTAATTCTCTCATTTATTCGAAACCCGACATGTTATCTCATAATGGCGACAGCGAGCTTACCGCTAATGTCGAATCCGATCGACAGCGTAATTTCGAGACATATCGCAACTTTTTATTGCGTTATATGCAGTGATAAATGATACCTCGAGAACTCTCATGAAGTATATTACCGTCATATAATTTCGGATATTCCGCTGTGAAACGATAGCAGCCGCGTTGAACTCGCGAGGATTATAAAATGTACGCACTCTTTTATCTCGTTTCGCTCGCGAAATATTTGCGCAGACGGCAAACGCGGATGACCGAATCAAATTCCAACGGTGGAAAATGATTTTCGCAATATTGCAAAAACATTCATCTCGCTTAGAATTTTTTCCGTGATTGAAGAGAAATCAATTCGCGATGGGTGTCCTTCGCGAGGTTTGATTCGTACTTGTTGCTACGTTCAATTACGCTTCTGATTTCGTAAACAAAACAAAAACCAGAGATTTTTTATTGTCGCTGCACACTGAACTGCGTTGTTTTTTTCGCACGAACTATTTTTCACAACAGTAGTCACAAAAGAATTACCTTGTCATTTGTCTGTAATATTTTATTTCGTACCATCGCACATTTCAGAAAGTCTTTTTTTACTGTTCCTACTTATTTAATTTATTATGTTTAAATAATTATTATGCAATTGTGGCTTGATATTTTATAATAATTAATCACAGGAGAAAGAGCAACGTATTAAAGGAGGAAACGATATATCAGGAGGCCGGCATATCATAATAAAACTACTTGGCCGGTCTGTAAAGTCACTACGAAGACGGGCTTTACTTCCTGCCGACGTGGTTTCGCGGTGAAAGATGAAACGCCGCGGCGAGTCTACTGTTGCACCACTTTCCTGGCTTCTATGCTGCTTCAAAGGAGTAAATAACGGGAGGCCTACTATCTCGTCACGCTCGTGTCACGCTTAGAATGACGCGATTTCATCACCTGTCTCTTTCTCATATTTCTTTTTATTTTTAGCGAGTTATATGATTTCGTCAATGTACTATTTTTAAGTAAACTATAATCCTGCAAAATTACACTTGCATTCGCTTATTTCTCAAACAACCTCTTTATAAACCTTCTTAAACATTTTTCATTGTATCTTTATAATTTGATAAACATGTAGAATTCGGATAGGAGGATAAATTTGTAAAAATTGTTAATAAAAAAATCATCATGATGAAAGTTTCATATCTGTGCAAATTCTCTGTAAATTATAACGTATACAAATTTTCCTGATAATGAGACAGGTTGTTGCGTTACTCGCGCACCCTACTTTACATTAATATTTATGTGACACGGGACGTGGCTCACAAAGCATCGCGAGGAGATGGGCTCATCAGCCTAGACTGGCTTTTACTTAATGCTTGCATACGCTTCGAGGGTTTTTTATAATAAAGAGGAGGAGAGAGCAGCCTGTATGTATCCGTCTGTCGTCTATCATCACTCGCGTGCGAGCGGGCGCGATTTCGCGGATTCAAGCAACGGCGTGAAAAATTCGCGATTGTTGAAGCAAAAAGCCGGCGGCGAGGTGACAGCATGAATTTTTCCTGCCGACCGTGAAAGACTCGCATTCATCAGTCTGATAGCTTCTACTTAATAGCCCGCATACAGTGGCCAGGACATCAACCGCGACTTTATGTGCGTTTTAGAGAAAAGCTGTGCACATTTTATTTAACGTATCTGGAGCAGAAGAGCGGAGAAGCAGAGGAAAGCGCGTGCAAAATTACTGACTTTGACAGATGTGTATCGTTATAGTCAATTAAATATATATAAGTTTCGTACATTATGAAATGGATCAAGCGTATCTAATTAGTATATCCAAAAAACCACATGTTTTAAAACTCAATAATAGAAACTAACAGAAATTCATTATAATTATATATATATATTTTTTTTAAATATCAGATTTATGCGAATTAAAAACTTTTGTATTTGAAACGTTAAAATTGAAAATATATTCAATAATTAAACTTAAACAATGCTTTACCTTTCATGTATCTGTCCAATTTTGAATTTGATTTATTTATATGATATATGGCAGCAATGTAAGGAAGGAATTAGAATCGTCCAACCGCCCGCTATAAACGTCGCATTCTTGATGTAAACCCAAGCTTAATTAAGTGCAAATGCGAAGCAGACCGATCCTCATCAGCCTGATGTGCTTTTACTTAACGTGTTGTATCGCGACAACACACGACACCCAATGGAATGTATAGTTACATGTACGAATTACACGAGCGTGAAAAGAGAATGGCCTGACAATGCATTTTCGCGTACAGTAAATCGCTAATGACGAAAAATAGCCAGAACAAGAAAATACTACAGAAAGATCGTACAGAATATGATTTGTTTTATAAATATATCTTTATATAACTAAATTACAATAACGTGGAATAATGTAGTTACTAATTATGATATAAGAGCAATATGTTGTTAAAGTTTAAGATATTAAAATTTAAGGCAAGTAGAAACTGCGTACATTCATGTTTTTAATCATAAATTGTAAATACGAAAGTAGAACAAATGTAGAAAAACTTCACGATATAATCTTTTTAGAAATGGGATCTTAAAAAATCAAGACGCCGACCTGTTTTTGTACGATACGTTTTTGTCAGAATAATATTTTTGCCGGAAAATACGGCGTGAATAAATCACGATTTAAAATTATCCTCCAATCATTCTTCTCGTATCGCCGAAATTCACGGTTCAATAGTGTTGGATTTTGCACGGGCAGTCAGCTTGCTTAATAGACCCCCGGATGAATAAATCTCGTAATGAAAAAATGAACAAAAACAGTCGATAAAAATTGTCGATAATTTTTTTTATTTGTCACAAGTGTTTGAAATATTATATCACACTTTATGACCACAAATATTTTTCCTCGAAAGATATTACGCAGAACGACATATAATATCTCCTATTAGTGAAAGTTATATGAAAAAACGATATTAATACATCATTGTAACTTGTCCAATATATTTAGCTTAAATTTGAGATTAAATTTTACGATTGCTGATATTTTTATTATTCGACAACGTATAGACATTTTTATTATTCAGCAACAGTTATAGAATCATTAGCGCGTTCGTAACTTTCGTTTAAATTTTTATGAAAGTTGATGATGACCTCCCTCGGAGTAATACTGTTACAATTTATTCAATATCTATTGTTCAAATGCCGTGTTACATCCCATGACTGCCAATATTTTCATCATCCGGCGACAGGTATTGTATAATATCAGGAGTAACTCCTGCCGAAACTTCGATCAATATCTGCCGCACGGAGAATAATATCCTTGATAACGGGGTCCTGCGATCTGTCGACTACTTGTTAATATTACAATCTACGGCTGCCAATATTTTCATCACCCGGAGAACAGGTATTGTACGGCGTTACGGGCCGTTTCCGTCCGATGAAACTTCGTTCGGTAACTATCGCGCGGAAAATAATATCCTTGATAACGAACACTTGTCAATATTGCATTCTACGGCTGCGAATACTCTCATCATGCGCGGAGACAGGTATTGCGCGCGGAATCACGGGTAATTTCGGTTTCGAAAGTTTCATTAGCGAAAATTGAACGGGCGCGATAACATCGTCGATACTTGTCGAGTACTTGCTAAAATGTCGCTTTACCCGCTGTGATTGCAAATATTTTGATCGTCCAGGGACAGGTATTGTACAGAATCGCGGAGATAATTTCGGCCGTTATACAGCCGTTGTGCGATCAATATGCTAAACTGTACGACGCGCGGTATTACATATTGTCCCATGCGTTGGTACGCAATCCACATATGTGCATACCATGGCGCGGCGGGGTCCGCGGCAAACAATGATGAAGCTCAGCAGCCCGAAGCGATATTTCCAATTTCAAATTCGAATATATAAAGATCCGGCGATGATAGGTGTCTGGTAAAATGGAAAAAACAGAATGGGATATTTAGAATAAAAATTCTATATGTTTTATGCGGCATGAAACGCTCATAGTAGTGATCTATCGTTACGCGCACTTTAAATCTTCGACAGTTTAATTCACAAATTAAAAATCTCCCAATAAAATGTCCATCCGTTAAAAGAGCATTGCTATTTCTAAATCGACCTTTTATTTTATCGTACGTTATTTTACTTCATTTTAGCGATTCATAATATTTGTACACATCCCTCACGGAACAGATTGCACCTCTGACTGAGAATTTCGTGTGATATTCCTCTTTTATCTATGCGTTTCATTTATGCGGAATTCCGGCACGAGCTCCAGCAGCCGAAACACGCAAGAAATGCCAGTTCGTTAGTAACGATCACGTAAGTTTTGCGTGTGTGAGTGAACGATACGGATCATATTCCGGTTTGCGGAAATGGCGAGGGTGAGGTGAGAAGGGGACGGCGTGCATACATGACCCTGGATGCATTCGTCGGCGTCGGGCACGTCCCGGCGGGAACTTGATCGCAAGTGATAATGCTCCTTAGTGATCAGCCCTAGGTGCTCGAGATTCCAAACGCGTCTCCTAATGGTCCCTTATCGGCACCTACCCCACCGGTGAAGTGCCACGACGCCGCCATCTCGACATAATATCCGCGATATCCGTCATGGTCGGTGTCATCGCCAAAACGACTGCCGCAATAATTGCGCAACTGATCGTGCGTCACGCGATCGTCGTAAAAGAAAAAAAAAACAGAAAAAATCGTGTCGCTGCATTTCGCTTCATCCGTTTTCCTTGAAAATCAACCGGTCGATCGAAATAGTCCGAACGATGATTAATTTCGCGCGATTCTTTCACGAATGCAATTGATAATGATGACAATGATAAAATCATGTCCCTCGTGGCGTGAATATCTCGCTGTTTATTCATTCGCTAATATCGTATTCCTCATATTATGCACTTGCATAAAATGCCACATTGTTTAGAAACACAATATGATAATTGATCACGAGATAACGATTGACCTTTCGAGAACCGAAACTAATACAGCCGCAGAGTCGCAAATTTCGATCGTAAATTTCGCCGTTGTACAACGTGAGTAGAAAAATTTTCTGTTCTTTTTATGATTTTACTTAATATATCTATATAACTATTTAGTCTATATAACTATTTAGACAGAGAGAATTCTATGATATCCCGCGTCCCATTGATCGATCGTAAATATCCGGTCGGTCTGTCCGCCGGCAAATTTGCCCGTTATGGTCGCTCTCCCGTTAATTGGCATGCACGTCGAATCGCGCCGGTGGAGCGCGCGCCGTTTCCGTTGCGAAATTCATTTCGAGGCAGACGGTAATACCGCATTCCGAAAGATGCGTGAAATCGAAGCTGTGATCGACGATCTCTTCCTCTTTTCCGTGAAAAATTTTTAAGTGAAACTAATTTTATACATGTAAGGATGTAATGCGCGAGATCCTTGCGGGTTTTTTTTATACACGTTTAACCACACGTTCATATTTGTCTTCGCTTTCTGTTGATGAATTTTATTCGAATGTTTAATTTATATTAAATTTTATACATTCAAACTTTTTATCTAATTAACTTTGATTTTATTTAGGTTTTATTTTAATTAATTTTTATTTCTCACATAGAAATAAAATTTCTGTTTTGCATTATATATCTAATAATTAGTGATAATAATATATCGTTTGAAAATAAAATAATCTTTGACGGAATTAAAAAGAGCGAGAGTTTGCCGCTGCGAAAGGAGATAATACGCGCTAGTGCGACGTTGAGCTCTCACCCAATATAAAGCGAACATTCGCGGGAGAAGACCCATTTCCATAAACTGCCCTCTCTCTTCCCGGCCGTGACAATAAATCAGATTACGCGAACATTTCGCACGCCGTACACCACCGTGAAATCCGCACCACGGCTCGCGAAAAAGCAAATGATTGTTGGCGGCAAAAAAAAAGGGGGCCACGAGAAATGAGAGGAAGACCGTAAGAGCTATTTCGATGGCAAGAGCTGTCGTTAAACGACGAAAACAATTTCCACGCATATTAACGTGCAGACGATGGTTCCCACGTAATTCGAATATGTTACAACAGGAATAATAATCATTATCACATATATATATATATAATATATAGAGGGTGTGGTATTCAATAGCGTGCAATAAACAGAAGTACAATGCTCGATAAATTTATATGAGATATGTGCAAATCATGATATACACTTTTGATACATCTCTTCAATTTAAATAAATAATTATACGAAGGATCTTTTTCGAAATATTAATATTTCCTGATAGTACTGAATAGTATTACCTACGATTGCAATGTTATTTCTTATTCTTATCAATAGTATTAATCGGAGATATTGTAGATGGAGATAAATCTGTAGTCAGACGCTTCTGTCCATAATGTAAAAACTTTAACTGTCATCGTCTGCGTTAGCGTCGATAGACTTTGAAAAGTCGTGGACGCGAGTTTTCCGACAGCACACACAGCTGAGAGATAGTAATACTAACTGAATCAGGCTATATACGATATAGGAAGTATTCGAGCGCGCCCAGTTTTATAAACTGTTCCGCCGTCCGTAACGATAAATCAGATTACGGGGGACGTTTTGCACGCCGTATACGAGCCCGTGAAACGACGATGCATCCGCGGGCTGTGACAGCAAATGATCGTATCGCGGAATAACGAAAAACGAGCAAAGAGCGAATCGCTGAAAATCGAGATAGTCGGCGCGGCACGCAATTAATCAGGCTCGTTTCCAGCAGTTATTATCGCCATTATTGTGCAAATTATGCAGAATACTTTCCATAATTTCCGAGTTATTTACAATCGGTTACACGGCCGAATCAACTGTGCGAGTGCGAGCACGCTGTTCCGCATTTATATTCATATTTTACTCACTGTGTTACTATCGCGATACTTTCCAGGCAATCTACCGGAACAGCTCTGAATGTAATACATTGTCAGTCGATTTGCAAGTGAATTATACGCGTTTTAATTCGGTTTAAGTATTCACATATTTTTTATTGCGTTTCGAAAATAAAGAAAGAATTCATCGTCCGTCGGTTCGGCTTTGGCGTAATTGCGCGCATTCTGCGATGGAACATATGGAATAGGGAAGGTCAAAAGTGACGACGGGATGTATTATCTAACCGGAGTATTTGCACGCGAGTACAGTTTCATAAACTGCATGGTCGGTCGCGGTCATAAATCAGACAGCCCGAATGCAACGAAATATGCTCCTAGTGGTAAATTCTCTCGTGAAACGCATGGACGTAACACATCGCGAGAATAGATGATAATAACTGCTAGAAAGAAAGAAGTAGAAGAAGCGGAGCAATGTGGTTGGAAGCCGCAATATGGCACAAGTCTAGATAATAAATTAATATATATAAATTACAAAACAATAATATCAAATATTTTTTTGACGTTTATCGCGACAAAGTAAAGTTAAACGTCCTATATACGTGACGAAAGCATCATTATAATGATTAATTAGGTGCGGCGTGACAGAGCATGAGAATAAATTTCTACTAATTCCATCATTGGATAATTAAACGTAATGATTAATAATAATTAGTAATTATATGCAATAACCGCATAAATTAAATATGCTTACTCTGTTTCAAATTCATATGACACAACTCGCCTATTTGAATTAACGAGTAATTGTTCCAGTGGAATTTTGACATATTCATACACACGCGAAATCTAGTTGTCCGCGAATCGATTTTAAGATAACTGTCGAAGTGTGTTTCCCATGTAAATGACATTTTACGAGTCATGTGATGCAATTTATAAATTGGCTAAACTACACATTATTGCGAAATATCGCTGCCAAGCAACAAAATCAAAGGCGTTTCCGCGTCCAATGTCTCATGTTCAGGCAACGATAAATCAGATTATTGGGAGACCTAGCACGCCACGTCGGGCCCATTTAGCTCGCGATGTAAGCGCGTTTTTCTGTCAAAGGTGACTATATCTTTTGGAGCGCCTTTCATAAAGCGCGTTTTAAACAGAGCGCGTCAAGTTATTGCGTGTCTTATTTCGCAGAGCGACTAATGAATATAAACTTGCACGAGCAAAATCACAGGAAGAGACCATAAATCTTCGTTACAATATGTAAATCTGCCGAACACAAGGTGTGTATGAAAAATATGTTTTATGCAAAGCGAAAGTGTGTTCCTAAGAAAAACATTATTCTTCTTTTTTTTAATTGTGCCGGGCATCAGATTAGAGGGATTGCGCCTCTTTTTTTTTTATTCCCGTTTTAGAGGGTGCTCACGGACAAAGAGAACAAAATACAATAAATTTCCGAGGGCGTATAATCGCGTATTACGCAGATAAAACGTTTTACGATAATAAAAGCTTGATTAAACTGGCGAACTGCTAGCAGCGGCGCGATAATAGCAATGATAATTACGCGTAACATTAATGCGATCTGCAAGTGATAAATGCAAGTTTCAACGGTGATAGAGGAACGTTGTGTCAGGCAGGTATTCGCGAGAATGCAATTTCGCGACTGTCCGACCGGTCACTGTGATAAATTAGATCGCCCGCGCGCTCGGGGGTAGCTTTGGCGAAAAACGTGATGCAACTGCCAAGGAAGTAATGCATAAAAGCCGCGTAATTAGAACTAATTTCGTACAGAACGTCGAGCAAAGGTAAACAGTATCGAGCTCTGTGCAACCGCACGGCACACGATAACGTCCAAACAGACGTTGGAATACGAATATTAACGCTGCGTGCCGTTATAGTTTCAACAATAGTTTCGTAATCATAGTGGCTAACTACATTTAGGTGAACTTGGCGTGCATAGTAACTTGCAGAAGGCGAGCATTTCCATAGGTCGAGTCTCATTTGAACTGACCAGTTGCATTTACGACGATAATTCAAATATTGCGAGGTCTGACAGTAACATATTTAAAGTTCAATTCAATGTATAATTTCTCAATAAACAAAGTAGTTTCACGGTTTATATTATTATTCCGTGATTTTTATAATTCTATTGTTAACTTAGACAATAAAGGGGGAGAGATTCCTCCCTCTATTAATATTTAGAGATTATTATTATTTAATGGTTTAAATAAATTTGCATATCCGCGGCCACAATACAACATTTTAACAGTATTTTGATATTCCAAGGATTATAATTAGAATTCGGAATTTTCAATTTTAAAAAAAGGTGTTGAAGTCGCAATAGTTTTCCGTGTTACAAGCTATCAAATGTTGGCAAATAGTATCGCGTATAGTTTTTTGCGTTCAAATGCCATAAAACTGCCTCTGCCATACAATTTTCTTTAACATATTATTTGCATAGATATTTAAAATCTATTATAAAGATATTTGTACAGAAAAAAAATTATTAATAAAGAACTTTACAAGAAAATTTATAAAAATTGTATATTAGAAACAAAATGTTAATTAATGGCCATGAGATATTTAATGTTTTGTAAAATAAATTTATGCCGAATGCACATACATTTTTCAAGTTGATTTTAATGTACGAGATAATGCATGTTAAATATAATATTTATGTGAAAAATAAAACTTGCATGCTCATTTGGTTAAAAAAATATTTAATTATGTAAATTAGTTTAATATAACATTACGCGTATCAAATCCTGCATTCCGAGAGAAATATGATTAAGAACACTTTCAAAGTAAATAACAAATAAGCGAAGCTTTGATAGAAGTTAAATATGAGAAGTTAATCATGGTCTAAAATTTGCACTGCAAACGCAATGAACATATCGATCAATGATACTTATTGCAATAGAAATTTTAGATACTCGGTGCAACAGAAATTTTCCATAATTATTATTATGCTTTATATATTGAACATTCTTCATAATCACGTTTTCAACGTGATAAAGAGCATTATGCTTCCGGTATGAATGAATTTCTTAACATTCTAATGCAAAGGACATAAAAAGAAATTTTTAAGACAGCAATCTCATCAAATAAAGTAGAAAAACCGTGTTCGTAATTGGTTCTATAATTACTTATCGTGGAATATAATTTAGAAATCTTTTCGCCAAATATTTAACACAAATTCATGGAATATATTCAATATCAAACAAATACAAATTGAGAATGAGATAAAATATCTCATGGACTCTGATTTCGCAATAACCATCGATAATTCCAAATTCCGAATATTTCGCAATAATTTTCATAATATACTCGCAATTCTGTAATATTAAAAACATTAAATTTCTCACAGACATTAAATTTCACAAGTGAAAAGCTAATATGTAACCGTTGAATTAGCTCTTATTAACAAAAATTATCAATAATTTTTCAAACAAAAAATTTTATATTTTTTCAAAATTATCAACTATCTCCTGAGATTAAAAGGTTGTTGAATTGTATAAGAACTTTAAAAGTATCAAATCGCGATAGTTTTTGATTCATTATGTAATTATACACACTTTATCATGTGATTTCATGTAATTAAGATAAATTCTGTCAATATGTATTTGATATATTTAATTAAATATTTCAAATTATGTAACAAATTATCTGACAAATAATTGTTTGAAAGCCGTGACAGCCTAAATTTAATTTACCTTAGTTCGAAATATTTTCAAAATTCTTAAAGTACGTGATTTAAGTTTAAGTACGCAATTTAATTTAAATTTAATTTGCTTAATCTCAATTAAATTAAATCTTTTTCTTCGATTTTTTTAGTTTTTAGGAGCGAAAATTTTGCTCCTATATCTCTAATTGATAAACTCTATTTTATGAGCTCTGTATAAGCGTATGTATGGATATATCCTTAAATACAATGCACAATAAATCGACAAATAATGACAAATGATTCCAAAATTAAATATTCATCGCAAACTAATTTAGTATCTATTTTAAGATAATGGATCTGTGACGTATATGTTGATCTATTGTATTTTATTGTAATTTGATATTTTAGATATATCTCTCTCCAGATAATGTATTTCATGAATATGTCATAGATCAATTACCTTTTAATAAAAAAATTTATTTGTCACTCACCGACCGATGCGCAACGGGCGGAGTAATCAGCCACGAAGCTACGATGATACTGTAATACACAAACATAAGTTCCAAATTAAAACAATGCTCAGTTTCGTAAAATAATTCTTACGCGTATCTTTTTATTTTTCAATTAGCTATTTATTAATATAATCATATATTTTTCAAAAAAGCTCTTTACAAGAACAAATGTTTATAAAATTAAATTCTTTTATCTTTTACTACCATTTGTAAATTATTGAGATAAAACGTTCCGAATAAACGATTCATTTTATTTGAGTAAAAAATTATACTTACCCCAAGGTTGCTCCGCCGGAGCCCGATGCTTTTTCTAAGTCTTCTCTTCCTCTTAAGACCTCAAGGTTGTAAAGTCTCCTTCTTCTTTCGTTGTATAGGACACTCGTAAAAAACACTCGCGAATCATATAATCGCGCGTGGATTAATTATCAATAAAAGTTCTTCGCGCGACACTGCGGCACTCCACGTTTATAAAACCCATTATGATTTCCAGTTTGGTCGGTGAAATCAGCACTTTGAGTCGAGTACATACGAGACATACATTAAGTAGCGAACAACAATTAATTAAATTCCACGTGGAAGAAGACGGAATCGATCATATTGACTCTGACATCTTTAATCTCATATAAAAATCACGTCTAAAATTAACTCAACTATGTTTCCTAGTTCGGCTAAAATACAAGAATACTATATCGCAAGTAATAAGAATAGACGTGACGTGAGAAAAAAAACAGAAGATATCTATTGTCGATGGTTAATAGTTTAGAGTTAGATAATTTAAGAAATGAATCCAACTTCTTACTCTATCACGCGCTAAATCGCCAGCTAAGCTTTAATCAATTTAAATTAAATGCGTTTCATATAGCTTGATTCTGATTCTTTAGATTGATAGTCAAGACCAGAGAAATGAGCAATCAAAAAAGTAAGCGACCCAACGACAAATCTAAATCAATCGACCGAGCTCTTACTGCTTAGATTCAAACCGTTTGTCGGAGACAGCGTGTTCTCAATTAGCCGACTTGGTAGCAACAATGGTTGCTTAAACCGCGCGACATGGACCATTGCGAGTGACATGACATTACGCGGCCGACATCACCTCGTGCTCGATGCACTTGGCGTGAGAACGTTGCAAGAACGAAGCAACGCCTCAAGATCTCGTATTACCAAGACATCGAAAGTGCGATTTCCGACTTCAAACTAGGATTCAATTGAATGGGAAAAGTCCTTTAATCCAATAACTTTAACAGCACTCCCGAAGTAAACGCGCGACGCGACGAACCGGCTACGGTTCGTTTATTCGATTGTAAATCGACGATAATGAGCACACATTACAAGCATCTTCATCTCTTGAAGATTGTACCTATGGAAGAGATTATATTATATCGTTAATGAAAAGTAATGTAATTATTGTAAATGAGGCATTATGTAATAAAAATATAATAAATAATTATAAATTGCATTCTGAAGTGTTCGTTATAAGAAAATAATTGTGTGTAGCATCTCACGTTACTTGTCGCGATCACGTTTCGAATAATGGCAAGGGCACTCGTTACTTGCTAACTCGAGTGTTTGTGCGTAACTGGCAGAGAGACAGCCTTGTATACATTTATAATGCATTATAGATATGTCATAAAAATAAACAACAAGGTCAACCGATTTGCAACTTTGCTTATCATTTTATCAAATAAATTTATGCTAAATATTTCATTTCGTGAGTTTCAAATTAATTTCGATGGATAGGCTAATATCGTACATCAAATGTAATGTTTACTTCAAAAACAAGCTCTACCGTTTATCATTGAAAATATAATGTATTTATGTAATTATAATTTTATACTGAATTTTTGCGAGAGGAATAAAATTATGTGTGTGACTGAGAGATGACTTTAATAAATTATGAAAACTTTCTTACGATCTTAAAGAAAATCGAATTTAATAATCGCAAGAAATGTGATTCATTTTCTTTTCTAATTTCTTAAAATCAAACAATTTTTACTCCACAGTTACTATCTATATTAATATCAATTCTCATTCCTTTTTCTTTCAATATCCGAATGAATCAACAAGATGCAGAATATCTATTTCAATAAAGTTGTCTGGATATTTTTACGATATGTTAATTGAGAAAAAAAATATGTTGATCACGATGGCTAATGATCGCTAATTATTCCTTGAGAATAATCGCGTTTGACGTCTTTTAGTTCTTGTGGCGTATCAAGGAGTAATGCGACAAAACACGGAGCGATTTGCGTCACTACCTGCCGCTTCAAGACTCATAGTGCGAATGACAGCGGTCTCGGATCAACAGAGCGTGCATATTAGCCGCAAAAACATAATCGGCAAGACCAAATAATACGTTGCCGCCACCAAATTTCATTGTATACAATACATTCACACCGAATATTCTTATTCCTTCTTCTAGTTAATTTTAATAAATAGAGATTGTAATATCCTTTACATTAAATATCTTTTATTTCACGAATGTAATATCTGACTATATTTATATTTATATATTCAATACTGTGCTATTTGTAAGAGTACTTTAAAAAGAAAGTAATTAAAAGAATAATATCTTAGATATTGACGTATTCCGGAGAAAAATTGATTCATGTTTATTGAGATTTTAAATAGCAGAATAAAATAAATTATCTTTTTCATGCGCGAAAAAGCTATATGAGAAAGATAAATCATGACACATCAAAGCTAAACATCGCTACCCGATCTGGAAACAATTTCACACATAAATATTCACAAGCACGTTTCTCGAAAATAAAATTAAAAGATACAATAACGTTACAAAAGGCAAATTGAATTTCTCAATTAGTTATACGTAGGTAACTCCATAATTGTTAACTGTCGTGCATTCATAGTCCATTCGTACAAAGTACGAATAGGTAACAAAATTTATCATAAAACCTGGCATAGCAATTATTTTTTTTTAAATTATTGAAGCATTGTGCACTTTTAATAATACCGATTCTCTTATGCCCAAAACCGTGCAAATTTTCATTTTTAAGTAAAGAAATAAGGTGAACATCTTCTTATTCCTAACTGTATGACAAAATGATGAATAAAAAAAATATAAAAAAATGTTTTCTTCTAAGAAAACTGTCAAAAATTTTGATCGCCAGAATTATTTAAGTACATTTTACATTTAATTGTGAATTTCCAAAATTTATGCCAATACCATATTCATGGTATTGGAGGATAATATTATATAATTTAATTTATAATTAAAAGTAACATGTTACATTATAATAGCTATATTTTATTAACAATAAATTTTATTCTGTGCTGTTAAATTTCATCTCTAATTTTTTATCTCTGCAATATTTTTAAAATAAATTATAATAAAGTATATTCTTATCTACCTAAATATTTCTACCCGTGTCTGAATTATACATGTTTGAACAATGAACTCGAACGATTATATAATCAACTATGATTTATGATAAGCCCACCGAATGGAAATTAAGCCAGGAAAAATTTGCGAGCGTTTGAAATTTTAACAGGAATTTTAATCCGCAAGTGATTAGGACTTAATTAGATAGAATCTTTTCGTTTCTGATTATGTACTATCACATATGATGCAAAAATGGATTATAGCCCTTTTCTTAACTAAATAAAATAAGTATATTAAAAATAGACGTACATTATCGTTTAAATCTTATATTTACAGTTAATATTGGTAATATTTAATTATATCTATACACTTTTGATCAGATTGATTCTACCTTCCGTTGCTCTTTGTTGACTCATATCTATTGTGGCCGCATTTCGATCAGAAACCAATAAGAAGGAGAAAAATACCTTCTATTGTTGGCTAATCGTCATTGTCAGCAAAACAGCATTGCTCTCGATTGTTAGACATACGCGTCGATCATATCACGAAAGATACACGATAATCAGAAATTATTAAATATCAATATGAAAATATTGATTGTATATATTATATTTATTAAAGATTTAAAGGAATATTAAATAATTTTTCATGATAAATATATTTGATCGAGGGAATTATATTTAAACTTAGAAAAACTTTTATCTCAAATCTGATCCGATCAAAAGAGAAGATTGTATCTTGCGAATTGTCAAGAGTCGAAATTTGAAATCTAAACATAAAATCTTAAAAGAATCAACAAATGAAAATTATTAGACGTGAATCGAAAGAAACTAAGGCTCGTCGTTACATAATAAATTTATGTATTATAATCAATATCGCTATTAATATAAATGTTTCATGTTCGCGTGCGACATTTATTTTTATGAATTTTCATATCCATATTAATATATCTCATTGTTATATTATATTTTAATAAAACTGTTTTTAATATGAGACACAGTAAGAATACATATTTTTCCGAAACAAATATTTTAACATAATGGACATGAAACTATGGTAAATTACAAAATAATCTACATAAAATATTCTTTTGTTTCGCGTTGAAGCATTTATTGGATTTCACGTTATTTTACTTTACTTTGATACAAAGCCAAGACTAACATGATGGATATGAAAAACAGAATAAAATATATAATATAAAACGGGATAAAATTAAATAAAATACATGTGTTTATTAATTGAAGTTAGTTATTCAAGACAAAATCATATTTTAAAGATTTTTTTATAACGATACACGGTGCGATATTAATTATTCATAATGCTCAAAGTTCACTGTTTCTGTTTCCACAATTTCTGATCGCCTTGCGAAAAATACGCGCATCTAAAATAAATGACACTTTCCGCGTAATCAATATTGCAGTTATAAATTTTACATATTCCTGCAACATACGTTTTTATCAGTTTTTAAATACAAATATTTTATTACCAATATAAGCTAATATAAACCGGAGTTATTTTTAATAATTTCTTTTTAATAACAGAATCGCATATTTCAATAAACATTTAAAATAATTAATATCTTTATACATTGAAAAAATAATTTCCCAATTGTCTCTTCAAATAATTGATAAAAGAATCAATTGCAGATATCTTTTTACAAACTTTCACAAGATTTAATAAAGACACACATCAAAAGACAAATTCAAATTACCTTGCAGTCGCTGCGCCACTGCCCGATGCCTTCTTCTCCGACACTCCGACTTTTTCGTCGCACACATACGATACGCGTTCGCGACGACACGGTTAATTACTATATCGCGATACGTCACACTCCCGGCGAGAATGGCGCGCCATTTTTGCGGCGAGAGAAACACGCGGGGGAAAGTACTATCGGCGCGAGCCACAATTTCGCTTCCACGTCTCGCGAATTGGCGGATGGGCCGAATATCAAACGAATGAAGAGAAGAGGCAGGAGAGAGACGAGAGATTGTAACAAACGACCAATGCATACAACTATTATACGTACAACTACTTTGAAAAATAAAATGGCGCCTCGAGTCGCCGTCCGTGGGGCGTCAAGCGCGGCAGTTGATTACAATTCATTACCTCGCCCGTGCCGCTAATTACGCGATTGTCCGCGGAGAATGGCATCTCGTACTTGTTGCGATCGCATTTCGTGGGGCGACGCGCGGAGCGCGGCTCGCGCCGCTACCCGAGTGACGCCGTACGAACGATGGAGCGCGGCGACCTTGCGTAAACAGCTCGCGCGCCGTGCGCGGCATAAGCAAACGCTGCCAAGGCCGATATGTTTGCCCGAAACATCTAACGCGCGACGAAAACGGATACTCCACTGCCCGCCGGTGCGACCGATGCTACGTGATTCCAGTAGTGTCCAATGCTGTGTCCCTCCGAGCCCTTCGAGCGATTCTTGGCGCGAAGTAAGTAGCCGCCGTGATGCGCTCGCGAGCCGCTTCGTCGTGAAGTTGGTCGCTCTCGCGAGGAACGATTTACCGCCGCTTTCTCGCTAGAACATCGGCGCGCGAAATGTGACTCAGTGAGAAATGATGATCGAAAAGATATCGACGCGATATCGATTCGACATCGATTTGATCAATCATTTCTCACTGGGAAAGCATCGAAGCCAATATAATATTCGAGTTATTTCTTGAATTTGAATATTCTCTGTTCCTTGTATTCCACAAATTAATTAATTTTGATAAACTCTATTAATGTTAATTAAATCTAACATTTGTTTGGAGAGCGAAATTTGCGTTATTTGATCGAAAGAGCAAATTTATGTAAATCTATTATTATTTATGTCAAATTTTTACGCCCCGGGAGAAATAAAATTACGCGGTTTGAATAAATGAAGGAAATATAATTTAATTTCTGCCGTGGCGATCTTTTCATTTATTAAAGTCACCCAATTGTACTCCTCGCGTGACGGAACAATTTAAAAGAGAAAAATAGTAATAAATTGTATATGTTTAATTTTCCAATCGCAAGGCAAGTGTAAATTTTAGATTCTTAAATTTAACATTGTATTTACCAATTGTTTTTAAGTAAAATTAATTTATTATACACAATTAATTAACTATTCCAATTTACATTAAAACAATGCATTAAATTAATTGCGTGTAAAATGTTGTGTTTTAATAAATCACTTTTTACAATTTACTTGATTGTGGTAATATAAAGAAATCAAAGACAAAGTCGAACTGAACTGAGTAATGAAAATCTATAGTATGATTGAATTGCAAGAATCAGTAATAAGGTGACAAATTTGTAAATACATTTGCGAGCATGAATGTGTCTACTTGGTCACTTATAATTTGAGAACTAGTCTCGACATTTCTGTACTAAAATTTTCGATTTTAATTAATTTCCAAAAGCACATTATTGAAATATTTATATGATTATTGTGAAACGTCTTACATACGCATTCCCTGCGTTGCATTAATACTAAACGGATATTAAATTTAATAGTCAAATTAATAACTCTTGAATCGCGTTTCCGTATCATTACCTAGGCGTACGGCGGGCTTCATAACCAGAGAGGGTGTCTTAAAATATCGCGCTTGCCGAGCCTTTTTACATACAATTGGCATTTATTACCGGCTACCATAAATAATAATGGCATCTGATGGCGGCGTGTTAGCGTAAGAGAAAAAGAGAAAGTTGCCTCTTACCATTACGTTTATTACCGCAATTATCGTTATCTGCTCATTATTGCAGGAAGCGACCGAGGGGGTGGATTATAAAATAACGATCGCACATGCACGTAGTTCCATAAAGTACCCGGCCGTCATGGCGATAAATCAGAATTTATACCGGGCACGAATACCTCACATGCATCTCCTGTTGAATGTTAAAACGCGAACGAGGCATTACTTTTCCTGCTTTTCGGCGCAAAAATACACATATTATATTACGTGCAAAAGAGAAATTAGCACTTCAGCTATTTAAATTTATTTTATTATTTACGCATTTTTTATTCAAGTTACTGAAATGTTAATTTCGATAATTATATTAATTGTATAAATTTGCATGTGGATATTATGAAAATTAAACTAAATTAGAAATGATAATTGTAATTTCATTGCGTGGTTTACATATTACTTACAAATTTGTGTAATTTATAAACTCTAATTCGGTATTCGGTGATGAAGTCAGACAATGCGCGTATTGTTGTATATCTATCAATCCTATAATTGCGACAAATAGGAGCTAACAAGCTTTGTAGTTGTACGTGCCGCGTATGCGAAACAATGGCAAATCGCTATAGAACGTGCCAAGCCATAGTTATTGTTCATCGTTTAATTAGTCTTCGACATACTGGAGGAGAAATTTGATGATCGTATTCTCCAGTCTTTGGCCATAATTATTTATTTACCATTTCTACTTCCTTTAGCTAATAAAGATTATGGAAAGATTTTAGCGATTTAGTTGAGTGTTCGCTAAATCTCGTGCATTCGCGAAGTCTGTCATTGTTTGTGGCGCAAGTTTATATCATCAAGATTGTGAGAACAGTCGCACGTGGTGGTCAGGAACTAATTCCAACTTAATACCCTAGAAACGACGCGACATTGACAACGAATTAAATGGAATTAGTGAGTAAATTACATATCGATTGCCCGCAATCCTTTACGAAATGATATATACATACAATCCATCATGTGTGTTTAGAATTTCAAAAGATGAATCTGACAGATTTAATTTTGTAATTGTTTATAGCTGATATTTACATGAAATAATACAATAAAATATTTTAACGTGATGATAAATAAATGCGACGTATGGGATATTAATTTTTAATTTTGATTACGTAGTATGACTTTATTCAGTATTAAATTATTTGCGTTACTTTCCATGTTTCGCAGATAATATTATGTACTTGTTCTCAAAAAGATCTTACGCAATAATAGAAAGGAACATGATATGTAAACCACGTATAATAAGACACACATTTAATATGTAGTAAAATAATCTAACAGTCTAATAACTGTCATTTTTAATTTACGTATTTATAAAGATAAATGTGTAGATATTAGTTACATGCATACGCATTAAAGAAGAAAATGCTTCCAGCCATTCCGACGCCAACTGTACGTACATGGTTCGTAACAGAACGAGGAGAACGGAATGGCGCGGCTTGAACGCGACAAGCGGAGTCGGGTACAAGAAGGGAGTAGACTCCAATTACGACGTTTAGGGGTGGCAGGCACGAAGGGGCATCCATGAAGCCAACCCCAGGGCCCCGAGGCTGTTCCCGATTTTCAGATAGAAAGGGAGCGACAGTCGGGCAGGCAGCAGCCGCCTTGCTCGATCTCGCAGCCGAGTCGAGCTCGTTAGATTTTCCCTGTTCCCTTATATTCACGTTATCCGCGTATCAGCACGATCCGCTCCTTTTTTCACGACCGGCACTGTCTGCCGTTTTGCATCTCGCTAATATAATGTGAACCTTGCTACGCTGTCGTGTCTTCGGGAAGACACGTACCTTCATTTTTATCTACATTCGAGTCATGTCGGTACTCGATATGCATACACGCTACTCAATTTTATTTACTTATGTATTCGGATTTAATAAATAAAGATTGAGAAATGAAAAATTCTCATAATTTTATTTTTAATAAATTGACTGCAGAATTGTTGTATTCTAATAAGATCGAGTAAATAAATAGTAATTATTACGCATGTACGTAAATGCGTAAAATGTTTGTAAAAAGTCAGTAGAACTTTTTCCGAGAGCGATAACGTATATAGATTATTTTTGTACGCGAATCCTTGGATATTATTGGCAACGTGTAAAAATAATAAATCCTTCTATTCTGAAAACAAAACCCGATTGATTTCCATGCAATTTTCAACATGCGCGAGTTTCATTTCACGTGCTTATATTTTCAGTTTCCAGTTTGTTTGAAAACGAGTAAAGGGAAGAATCGAAGGACGGAGAACCGTAGAATTTCCATCGGTTTGGCAAAAATCGATAGACCTGGCAATAGCAGATATTATTTCATGCTTCATCCACTATCTGGTGTTTTGCATGTAAAACGGAAAGCGCGGAAGCGACTCGTCCATATACGATCGCTCGATCTCTGCCATTATTTTACATATGGACCACGTCATCGATATTTGTCGGTCTTCTCAATATTACGCTGCGTCTACTCGGACTGCAGTCTGTGTCGCGCTTCTCGTCCCGCTCGAGGATGAAGACGAGACGAGACAATCGACAGGGCTGGGGATCGCGTTACAAGATCTCGGCGATGTGTCGTCGTCAATTGCGAGATGAGAACGTTGCTCAGCGTTGTCCAAGAACAAGAGAGCTCCTCGAGCACCATCTCGAGCCCCGCTAAATTGTGCTACTCGTTTAAATTTGCATTATCCGATCGTCGGCACGGCTCTGCCGTCCTCCACCGTTTCCCGTGCGGATCGATGCCCGTGATTGAGATAAAGAGATTCGCAAGCCTAGGAGTACATACACAAGAGCCGCTCGACGGGGTAATCAGCTTTCGCGTGAAAGACGGAAAGTCGATCGGCGAAACGCGACAGTTCGACGCATTTATCATAATATTCAGATTTGAATCGGAATGAGACCTTAAACTTACTTCTAGTTAAAACTTCCGGAGGATGAAATATTGCCAATCGATAATCTCGCCATCAATACGTGCATTTCTGGCTATTCCCAGTTTTCATATCACTCTCACGACACATGCAGAAATCATTCTTTGTGCTAATTTTTGCTCTAAATGCATCACGTATGCATACATTTTACATACAGAAAGAACGATTTTATTGAAACATCTAAAAATTTAGCTAGATACACGTTTCGGAATAATTTTGTACGACCATCAAAATAATTATGTGGGACACTCAAATATGATAATGCTGCAAAGATTTTTATGTTCTAGCGACCAGCTTTAACATCCAACATAATTATTTTGAATTATAATTTATTTTTTACTAAAAAATAGCATTTGGAATACAAATTATATATATATTTTATAATGTGTGTATATGTATATATACATATATATATCGGGACATTTAATTTAATTTTTATTTCACGAGTCTTTTGCTCAAAATTAATTTGCACACGTCCGTTGCAGCGTGCGTTTTGACATGTCGCACTGTTCATTAGGTAATGCCAAAAAAGCATAATTATTCCTCGTTTATTAGCTCTTTCTAACTGCTTTTAACGTCACTGTCGTATCACGTGACATGCAGCAAATCCGTAAATAATAATCGAATAGCCGCCGCTGTTTTTGATGCATTAACGAATGCAGTCGTAAACTTTCATCGAATCACTGCTGCTTTCGACTGTTTGTCCCTGGTCTCGACGTGGACTCTGCGCGAGAAATAAAGTTATTACGTTCCCGTGACTCTTACTCCTGCCTTTCCTCCTTTTTCTACATCTGCGAGTCGCGATCTTGGCGAGCGTCGTTATTATTCGTGTGTCAGTCCGCGGACTTTTTACCTCCCCCTCGCGAGGCTCAGCGATGTATTCTACTTAGCTGAACTTGCGTTGTTCCTTGCAGTAGAAAGCATCTTGGCGTCTTATTGCTCCGTTTCGACGCCGTATACTTTTTTTTCTGTATAGCCTTCAATAAGAACAAAGCCGATACAGTTGAAATTACATTACGCTTGGGGAAGAAAAACGACGAGAAACGCGAATGGTAGGAGAAGCGAGTTGAACTGCAAAAAACGCGATTCTCGATAAATCTTTCTTTTGTGTCCTCAAAAATATTACATTTTCTTAATAGAATTCTGTTTAAGAACTACTACAAAGAATGATCTATTTTTAAATAATAACGTCTTAAAAATGCGCAAAATGACATTACGTTATTAATTTAATTAGATGCAAAACTTATCAATCTGCTTTTCTCTTCAATTCATTTTACGTCTACTTGTGTTTTGGAAAACATTTTCTGGAATGTTATTATTTTTCTAATTTCCTCGTTCTATTTTTATTTCTTTGAACTAAATTGTAGAGGTCATGAAACAAACAAGACTGAATTTATCTCGCAAATTTTCATTAATTATACACCATCACAAGCAAAGAGTAAAAAGGTCGTAAGATATTTAATTGCTCTAATATTCAATTTTTCCTATTATATCGCACATTCCTTCTGTACAATTTATTTTTATCATTTACCTTTGTTATGAGAAAATAAAAATTTATTTTACGAAGACGAGACCAGTTTTGTTTGTAAAATTTCTGTTTCTGTACAGGGCGATTTGATTCTCAGCGCGGATCTATTGAATCGCGTAGTATAATCTATCAAAAGTTATCGCGTGTCTTATTAAATCGGCCGTACCTCCTGTTGCATAAATTTGGTTAAGTTAAAACTAAGATCACTTTGATAACCGCAAGGAGCGCATGACATTAGTCGTTGCATAGGGCCACTGTAACTTTTACATGAATGACTCTCGCAAGTATAGCAGCGACATCGTGAACTATTAATGAAATGTATTTATGCGAGGAAGTAACGGCCGTTCTCTCGCGTGATAGCGGATGTACGTTGACGTTGCTGTTTGCTCGTTAATTAGTTAAATGCACATGCCGAACTTTCGCGAGCTCGATCGCGTATTCAGCGACGACGTGTGTCGCACGTTATAATCCGGATGTGAAAACGTCGATTGATACAGCGAATTACGATGACAGTTTATTAACGCCACTGCAATTAACAAATCGCGGATGACAGCTTGGAGAAGTGCGAAATTTCTCACTTGGCTTTTAATGAATATAAAAAAAAAAACGAATAAAATCTTGGTACGCGATAATAATCTCTCCGTCTCTTTAATTTCTTTTTCTATTATATAAAAATGTAGGTAAAATGCAAGTGGTATCCACGTAATTCTTTTGCGCGTCGCCATATTTCGTGCTAACTTGTAGAAATATTTCTGAGAGACGGCACATTTTCTCATACCGAATCTTTCCTCGTGCCAGAAGGCCATGTAACTTTTTGCCGTTTCTCCTTGGCGTTATTCGCCATTTTCCTCGACACTTCCCTTCCGCGGCCGCGGTCGAGAATTCTCCGTTTCTATCGTATGGAAGCGTAACAGCGATTATTTTATGAGATCTCATTAGCGTACTCTCCACGCAGACCTCTCGTGAATGAAATTACGGATAATTGTGTCAACTAAGATCACGTTATTAATAGCAAAATCTATAAAATCTTACTGTCCATACTTTTTAGACTTATAATTGTAATAAATATTAAAAAAATGTAAATTAAAGTTAATACAATCGATTGATAATAATTTTAAACAAAGGGGGAAAATATTTGCTCCTTAGCTTAATGAGAGTTTAATAATATACTATTAATTAAAATCGTGTTATGCAATGCTGCCTTTGTCTGATGCTTCACAAGAGAATCGTATTAGAGCTTATTTTAATCGGCATAATCGGATTATAACAGATATCGGGAAGGTTGATATTATTCTTAGGATGAAAATATCATGGAATAATTATTGGAAATATCTTGCGATGCTTAATATGTTTTCAAGAGATAATAATCTCTTTTTTTATCAACAATTAACGACAAATAGTAAAAACACTACTTTCTCAGAAAAAGATTAAAAAATGTTTTTATAATTTCTGTATATAATTTTGTATATAAATAAATTTTTGTATATCTCTCATAATTAAATGACTTGTTCTATTAGAATATGTATTAAACTATTAAGTGTTTAAAAATATTTTTCAACATATACTCGAGTAAAGCTCGACTGCACAAGTTGTCAAAGAATTTATCGCGCAACGAAACGGCGGGTTTCTACAACAGTTTCTGTAACAGAAATCACATATATACATCTGATATACGCGGTGAGACGTAGGACAGCTTATGAAGTGAAACGCACGTTTGGGAACTACAAATTTTCTCGAAAACTGCTACCTGTAACTTAGCGGGCTACGCTTAATGAAATGAAAACGTATATTACAAGGATAATGGTCACCTTGTATATGCACTAAGCCCAGTGTTATATTTCTAACGGATATAACCAATGTATATATCACTAATTCCGAGTGTATAATCTTAATCCGGCGGAGAATGAATAATGATTTTTGCGCCGCGTATTACATTATTCATATACATAATCCGCTTTCGTATTCCGCAATAACAAACTGTATTTTCTCAACAGAAAATACGGCTATGTCAACCACGATCGTATATCTATGGATTATCTATTCTTATTTTTTCTTCTCACATAATAAATAATATTGTTTTTAATTGAAAGACTGAGAGTATAATATTTAATGCTTGCGACTTAACAATGAAAAATCAAATTTCATATTTTAACCCTTATCTACATCACACTTCTATCTAATGTGACACAATTGTTTGCAAAAATTATTAATTTAATTAGAATTCCAAGTGTTATCAGCGACAATCTAATACACAATTCTCTTCCCTTCTCTCTCTCTTGTTCAATAATCAATATGTAAATGCAAAATGCACGATAAAGGCGTGACGTCTTCAGGAAACAATAGCATACCGTTTGAGCGTGTGAACCGGGAAGGGGGTGACTCGAGTCGACGGAGTGCAATTGACACGAGAGCCACTTTGGTAATGAACTTACGGGGAAACATGCTGATTAACCGGAGCAGGACAATTCCCTCGCAAACCAGTAGTATAGCAAAGCAAAGTTGCTCTTTGCCCCGTGCACTAAATGCGTATAATTGCAGCTCGCAGAGGCAATTCGCCATTTTACCGCAAACACCGGTGACTGCACGTTTAACGTAAGAAAAGTTTATTTTACCCGCTGGCGGTGCGGCTCGAATGTTTGCCTTCTATTATTTACGCGGACACATCGGGTATACCATGCGTGGCAACTTCAAGTTCCTCGGGGATTCGCGAAAAAAAGAAGAACGTTCCTCGGGGACGAATCGTTTTTTTTTTTTTCTTTACATAATGAGACATTTTAAAAACTCACGATTTACACTTTAGCAGCCCCGAGATAAAGTTTCCCCACAAAAGAAAACCGCGTACCTTCCATTGTGTCCCGGAAGGACGTTAGGACTCCCGCAAAAAAACGTTCCTTGGAGAGATGCCCTCTTTTTGCGTCATTTTAGCGAAGTCTGAAACCCACTTTCCGTGCCTCAATCAAAAATTTCCGTTAGCCGTCCGAGAGAACTTGGAGAACTTTACGGAACTTCACATGCTCGTAGTGTGGTCTCGGGAGATTATTACAAGGATAGTTTTTCTCGGGGAGACATCCTCTAGAGTAATGTTTTGTCCACGTTTCGCGCCGTTTCAGGATGTCTGTACATACATTTTCTTTCCTAACAATAAGATGTAAATAAATAATATATTCTTTAGATGTAAATAAATAATATATTCTTTATGAAACAAAATATCTTTATATACTTCACGTCTACAAATTTCACCGATAAATTATTTGTTACATTCAAGCTTATATTGAAATAAGTAAATTATACAAATCAATAAATAAATTTCCACGTCGAGATGTAATTAGGTTGTAAACCTAGAAAAATAAAGTTTCACTTCAAAATAAATTCGTTTAATTACGTAAATTCGTTTAATTCGTTAAATTACGACGCTTTGCGTCGAACATAACGTTTATAATGAAATTAAATTTCAATCAATATCGTTCCACTAATCGTTACTTTTAAATTCGTTCCCCTTCATCATAAGAAGAGCTACATCTTATGAGAACCAGAATGTTTGCAAAGAATTTCCATAAACAAACTTTTTACCTTGAGATAAATGTTATATGAAGCCCTACATATTAAATAAAAATGTCTAGACATTTTTTTATTGATATTGTGCGGAGTGAAATGGAAGCGTCTTGCATGCAGTAATGTAGTTATCTTCCGCCAGCGCCGATTCGAGCTTTCTACGCCTAAAGCGGAACGAGGGTACTTGGTGATCTTCGTCCTTTTTCTTCGATGTATTACTCTCAAAGTTTGCCGGGGATTCGGCGGCGGTGGCACAGCACTAAGTTCCTCTTGTTCCTATCGGAAGCTTCCGAGTTTCGAGTACACGGCGTAGTTTAAGCCGTAGCATCGATTTCCCCATTTGTGCTTTGATACGGTCACTACACGAATTCGACGCCGTCTGGCCATTTGTAACCCTATCCGTGTAACATACACGTCCGACGCGGCGCGCGTATATCTCGCATTCGATCGCGTAATTACAAACTTCAAAACGTATTGCTTGTCAGATCGAGGAGGATTTATCGCGTATAAAATACGCGGTTACCGCGGCGGAAGCCGCCGGAAATAATCCGAGCTAATAAATAAACGGCACATCAAAGAAGAGCCGACTGAATCTAAAATAAAAAAATGATAAAAATGTTCGAGTTGCAAAGTTCTGCCGCGATCATTCGAGAAAAGGTCGAAAGGTATTTTAAACCCATCGCGTTCCCTGAACTCGCCTACCTTTTTCGGTGTGGCGTAATTATAATTTTACTAACTTTTACAAACCTGATGAGATTAAGAGATTGAAATATTCAACAACGAGACTGTTATTATCGGGCGTCGAGTTTTAACGAAAAAACCACATTATGATTATAATGCGTCGCGTCACGTAGCTAATGTTTTTTCGCTTTAACAACGTGCTCTCTATGCTGCGGGCGGGATGAGGAGCGGGCACGAAAAGCATCGGTTTTAATCCGCGTACGTGTAAACGATTAAATAAGATTTACCAGCGGTGCGGTCGAAAAATCATTCGGGTCGCTGCACGCGCCGTTCCGCGCCGCGTAACGCCGAGCCGGCAATATCGGGGGCTTTTAATTGAAAACGCGTGTTACCGTGTTTTCCAGGGATTTCCCGGATTCCGGAATAATAACGCGGCTCATCGGCGCCCAATAATTATTTCGCACTCGACCCGGTTATCGGCTCGAAAATTCGCGCTAATTCCGCTCGCGTGGCTCTCTCTCCACAAATGACGCTCGCTCCATTGGTCGGGCCCTCGTTAAACCGGAAATTGCGTTTCGAAACACCGTTCCTCTAATATCCCTGCCCGCCCCGTCTGCCGCGCCGCACCGGAACGACAATTGTCAGCGACGTCGGCGAGGAAGGAAGGGTTAATCTGGATGGTTCGCGATCTCTCTCTCCGAGAGGCGTACGGCGTAGTCGTAATCACGCGGCTGGCAGTAACGTTCCGCTGCTAATTGCATCTTTTTAGAAATGCTTCTCGTGCAGCTTGATAAAGAAACAAATTATTAAATGTCAATAGAAATTTTATATAATTTTATTTACTTTTTATTCGTAAATTTACTGTCTTCCTCCGTTAATTTACATTCTTTCATGAATGAAAAACTATATATAGGAATATTTGCAATATGTTAATCCAAAGGCAACATCTTAATCCGAAACTACACGTTCAAAATTAACAGCTGATTTAAATATAAATTTTATGTTGTTACCTATATATTGAAATATCTTTAGTAAGAGCATAGTTTCAAATTTATACTTTTTATTATTATATTATAGTTTCAAACTTATACTTTTTCATATTTTTTCGTCAGTTTAACGATCATAAATTCATTACATTATTTATCTACTGGAATGAAAAACTTTGAAGGAACGCACGTACACCGTTATATAAGATACCGGAAATATCGAAGTCACAGACAGCCGGGAGTTTCCGAGTCTACGGTTAACAACGTTAATGAAGTGCACTTAGACTCTCCGAATTACGTCGGACACGCACAGATATTCCACCGAGATACTTTCCGACCTCACAAAGCTTAAAAGCCATCGTAAGTTCGGCGTCGCTCCGCCGCCGAAAAGCTCCCCGTCGTTGCTTATTTAAATTTTCATGGTCCTAACTGCAGTAAAAATACTTCCTTACCAGCGGCTTAACTCTTGAAGATATGTACCCGACACTCCCCCGGATCGATACCGCCCAGGTACATATTTATGAGCGTAATGCTGAATTATTGCGAGATTCCTTGCGAACTCAGTTACGAGCTCTAAAGTCTGCGCGGCGGCGATGACTGGAATAGTTAAAGCCGCGACTTATGAAAAAAAGAGGAGAGAAGAAAAACTTTGCGCCACGATAACTATTAATTAATAATGATTTAGAGTCTAAATGACTATAAAAATATCTCGCCTATAAAAATCCCTGTGTATAAAAATAATTTTGATATAATACCTTCTAAAAATCGGAATAAAATACGCGGGGCCATTCTGAATTTTAAATTAAATCGCTTGGTTTATCATATACAATAAAATTCTTTATAAAATAATAATAAAAATTTTGATACAACCACGCATTTTCTAATAGCACTTTTCTAAACAAAGCCTCACTCGTACTTTCTTTCATTCACTTCTTCAAATTGAAAAAAGCCATCAGATTAGAAGGTTCCAAATCTAACGAACCCCATAGGAAAGTTCTCTTCATATCTTTTTCATCTCTTTTTTTTTTAATAGGCTCGTCGATAGAGAGTACGCACGGCTACGCGATTAGGCGACCCTTCTGTACGCTTCGACGATCACGCAGGGACGATAGTCCTGCTTAATCTCGCGGGGATAAATAAGAGATCGTGCGCGGGAGAGGAACAGGTCGCGAACAGAGAGTTAGGCGACGTGCCCGGGCCCTCCTCGTCCTGGATCGAAACGAGCGTCACGTTTCCACGCTCTACGTCCCGAGAATTCGGGCCATTACCAGCCAGAGATAGCACACGGACCGCTAAAAAGAACGCTGGATTTACTACGTCCCGGCAGATGGCCACCCTTTTTTTTCCCTTCCAGACGGCCTACCGCGAATAAAACTGAGCGGAAACACGCGTTTCCCTTGTTTTTACCGTTGTCATTGTGCCGGCCACATTGAATTATCGCTCGCAGAAAGTGTGACAACAGACTGAGTGAGTCTTATTAACTATTGAAGAATTTATATACGTAACAAAAATTTAGAGGGGAAAAATAAAATAGAAAATATTTTTTCGATGCTCTTTCAAAAGGGATGATTTTTAAAATGCTACAAGAGATTATTTAATTATTTACTTTAGTGCAAATTTCAAAGAGAGCTCGCTAGATAGAAGTTACACACGTTCAAAATGTCTGAGGTTTATAATTTTAAACATAAGTTTAGTGGAATTACTATTAAGTTAGTTAATAATTCTCAATCACGTGTACGGTAGTCTCGTTTCATCGCGTACCTGGGATACCTCATTAGTTATAACACGAAAGGGCTTTGTAATTATACGCAAAAGTGGAAAACTTAATCCGGTATACGTAACTTATACTGCAGTGGGATACAGATAACAAGATGTTAAAATTTTACTAGCATTTCATACAATCCTCTGAATTCATGTAAAACATTTTCAAGAGCACGAATTTACACGATGGCAATGTGTAACGGGATACTTTTGTTTAACAGAATAAGGAGATTTTTTTCGTCGTTATATAAATTTGTACTGTTACAATGCATATATATGTATACACACACACACACATATATATATATATATATATATATATATAGCCGCCAATTCTCTCCGAGCCTAACTTTTAAGCTCGTGTAAGCTGCAGTATACTTTTCTCACCAGCGAAAAAAGCAGAACTTCTATACTTCTGAAATTCCCGTTACGTTATTGTCAACGAACGAGTAGAATACATGGACTTACTTACCACTTCCTGGTCCAGAACTCGATATCCTTCTATAGCGTGACTTGCGTAGAATATCTTCATGAAAGATTACTTAGGATTAAAATATCGTAGAAACCTTTATAAAAGTACAGCTTCTTAATGAGTTTGAAAACAGAATTTTTTCTCAAATAAATTCGATTAAATGCAATTCTTCACGTAATTTATAAATTTATAACATTAAATATCTTGGCTACTTAAAAAACTTATATTAAGCTGAAACTTAAAACTAAATTTCTTTAAAAATAAAATGCTCTTAAAATTATCTAGTGGAACGTAGTCATTATCATCTTTAAAGTTTAATTCATTAAATATTATTTAATTTTCAAAGTTGTAAAACTTTGTAGTATATCTTGGCCGAAATTTCTTCAAGAAGCTTCAACTTCGTCAAGAATTACATTTTTAAACATTATTTTAACAACTAAATATTCTACAGATAATTGAATAATAATGAGTTATGTTAAGTATTCATAAAACACTGACAGCCTATTAGACTTTTTTCCATCTCTTAGGGGCACACGATTCTAATAATAACAATATTCTGGTGAAGAGTCTTTTTCGTGCGACATTCGATGCTTTTTTTCTTTCTACTTTAACCCGCAACTTATACTCACGACCATCTTTCTTCCTAACAGCACTGCCGGCTGTAATTTGTGGGGAACAAGAACTTCCCGAGAGGCATTGAACAACTTTTATAATGTTTTTTTGCGTGCCATAAACCGATGTGATCTTAACTTTTTTCTCATATTATCGCTTTTCTGAAGATTATATGGGTACAAAAAGATAAGCAGGAATTATCTTTCTTAACGTGCTTTCACAGTTCGCGATGTTACTAAACAAATTCTAACCAACTAAATATATTTTTAAGACTAATTTACACAAAAAGATAAAACATAAAAGCAAAAAAAAATTTTTTTGTAACGCTTTACAATTTAAATAAATGTCCGTCTTTGTATACAATCTTATTGAATAATTTTCGTAAAATCTGAATTGTCTTATGATTTCTCTGTATATGATAATTTCCTAGATATTAGACTATTATATAAGTGATAAAACATTTTTCAATACCTCCGTTCGAGATTATATATAAACAGGAAAACGCCATCGGCGATAAAAAGACTGCTACATCCTGTACGAAACGACAGAACCGGGGAAAAAAAGACGAAAATCGATTAGCCCTAAAGCGCGGTCGCGCGATTTCGTCCTTCCTCCAATCTCCGAATCGAATCAAGCGCCGTGCTTGAACGAACTTACGGCACAGGCGATATAAAATAACGCCCGAAGGGGAAAAATGATCCCGCACCGCAGCCATAGCCGCGATAGCTAATTGCATTCGTTAAAGAGGCCCGCCCAGACCGCGTTAGTGCTTTCTTTGCCGAGCGGAGCACTCTCTCTTTCTCTTGGACCACTCGTCGCCCCTTGCTTCCTCTTCTCTTTCATCCCCCCAGACTACGCCCTGCGCTCCTCGTCGGTCTTTTTCTCTGCCGTTCGGCCACTCGTCGCAATTTGCGGGAGCCGGCACAACGGCGAGAGAACTTCCTGAAGAGGTGTTGCGAAAGTTTCGGATCAAATGAATGAAAAACGGCGGAGAAGAAGGGGTGCAAAAGCGACGGGAGAACAGCGGTGGATTATCGCACAAGGGCGTCAATTCGCGAGTTCTTCTGACTTCTCTTGAAATTTCAAAGCTCGAAGTATGAATTTCTATTTAGTACAAAAACTGAATAATCCAACGTGAAATATAGATATTATGTTACAAATATCAATAACATGTAATAAAAATGATACTGAATGTTTATCGCAATCCTTTTCGATCTTGTACTTTCCCAGAGAGATTCTGCAGAGAATCGAGTACCTTAATCCACCGCTGGAAGGGAAGAGCGAGAGTCGAAGGGGAAGCGATTCGAAGGGTCACACGAGTATGGCACGTCGTGCGGGCGTTTTCGTTGCGTTTTATTGATCCGATACAGTCGTAAATGGTACAATCGGCAAATTCATCGGCGGTACAATCGATATAGTTATATGTATATATACACTTATGTACATGGCGCCGAAAGGCGCGCGCGCGCGCCCGCTCGCAGAAACGATGCCCGGCGTAGAATAATGCTTCCGGGTTATCGTTACATTGAAATATAACGGCGAGACCGAGCACGAAGTGTCCTATGACTCCTGACCGTCGAGAGATACAAAGTCGTAAAAAAGAACCAGCGGGATTGGACGCGGATGCGAAAGGGGCGGGGGGGGGGGAGGAAAAAGGGGGATAGAAACGACGGGGTGAAGGGTGGAAAACGGAGAGATGTGTCGAATGGGTCTCTATCGAAAGACTAGAAAACGTATACTCGTTATTGTACACTAAAGCCGCGGCAGCATTGTTTTATACGCCTTACCTGTCTATACGCCTTTAATGGAGCTTAAACGCCTACAACGCGATTACACTTATACGTGTGTCGATATGGATAATGGGTGGACGATCGAGCGATCCGTCGATCGCGCGAGCAGGACGAGGAATCCGTCCGGTCAGCAGTGCCCCCGGAAATTTCGATTCTTCGTCCTGTAGGATAATTATCGGCCTTACTGCGGTCGATCCTCCGGTCTCCTCATCGTCGATCGCGCCTCGTCAGCATTCGATCGGAACCCGACGCGCTCGCTCGCGATTTCGCACGGTCATTAACTGTTTCAGCACCGAACTGAATTGAATTGCCAGCTCTTATTTCGAGCACTTTAATTCGCGGGTGTGTAGAAAAAGGGCGATTCATTATGTTCCGAGAGATAAGTCGTCGATTATACAAATTCTTTTTTATACATTTGTGTAATATTTTTCTCTCGTACAAATCACTTTCGCCAAAAAAATTATTATTGTATTATAAAAAGTGTAAAGATTCTCAGAAAATCTTACCTTCATGGAAAGTGAAGCTCTGCTGCGTTCTTTAATACGTCACTGAAGGTGGACGCATGCTGTATAGCGGCAGGTGTTGAAAGAATTAATTACACGACCGACAGAAACTGGATGCCGCCCGGCGGGACCGATCGTCGACTTTCTTTACTGGCTATCCGGAGCACGCTGGGGGAAAGACTACTCGAGATCCTCCCCGTATGTTCTTCTTCGCGCACCCCGACTCGACTCTACTTTCTCCGAAGTAAGAAGTTATCAAGAACCACTGCCCCGTCGAGGATATCGAGAAAGATCGAGCGAGACGCTATTTCTCGTTCATGCATTTCTCTCTCTTTCGCTACTGAGTGATGAATTCCGTAAGAGAGACTCCCCTCTTATTCCTCGGCTCTCTCGACGCGATCTCTCGAAGCAACCGATTGATCGTTTCTACTTGGACATGGTCTTCAACAAAGTTTGTCGACGACGATACTTGGCTCTTTGCTAATGGACGTCTCTTTGCTTCCGAGGACCGGCCATTCCACCTTCGGTTAAGTGTCCGGCAATTTCTCCCACGCCTCTTTCTGGATCATAGCTGTAGCGTGGACAAGAAACTCAAGTTAATTGACCGAAGGTCGGTAGCACCGATCCACAGAAGCGCGCTAAGTTTTCATCGAGGTAATTCTTCGACAAAACGAATTTGCAGGAAGCGTATAAGAAAAAATATTTTCTTTTTTTTCCGCTTTTAATATAAAATGCGATATAAATAGAAAATGGACTGATTTTCAGCGGAGGGAGTTTTATTTTAGCTTTCGTGGTCTCTTATTTCCCAACGGGAGATACTATTTGTGGATTGCGTGATGTGTGCGTGAGTTACGTCAGTCTCGTTAATTATTCGGGTTAAAGTGACTTTTCACTCTTCGAGTGATTTTACGCCGCGATCCGCATTTCGAAACGTACGCGCGTCGATTGACATTATTGGTGGTTTCGTTTAACACTATTATCGATCGTGCGATAGGACGAGACAGGAAAGTATAAATCCCGATTTCCTAACTAGAGTCTGGATTCTAAGTTTCAGTTTCTCAAACAAGGCGGATTCAAAAGGGTCCACGGTTAGCGCCTCCCTCGGAAACCTTCTCGCCAAAGTTTCTGGACCTGTTGAATCGTTATTCCTCGTGGAACTCGCTTATATTCAGACAAACGACGCGAGGCGATTTCGCCCGGATTAATATCCTCAGGGATCGTGTACTTCTCAATTGTAAATAAAAATACACTTTTATTTGTAATACATCAAATTTAGAACGCAAAATGTGTGCAACAATTGGGTGAAAAATACTCCGCAAAAATATATATTTCTAAATAAATAGCGAAATATTTGGAAAAAAATTACATCTCTGAATCCCTGAAGAAATCAAACCGCTCTCGTTTCGCCGTGCAATGTTGCGTAAGACCAAAGTGTCCTCGTTAATATTACATCTCGGAGCGATCTCTCGTATGTGCTATTTCATAACGCTTTGTGCCAAGCAGAATCATAGAAAACGGATTACGATCGATCGCTCTCTAAACATATTCAAAATATCTACCGATCAGTTAACGTCGACCGGGCTCTCCTCAATAATCTTTTCCAGCAGCTGACCCGATTCAAAGTCTCTGCACCTGTCCATGGCGCACATTGCCGGGCCTAAAGGCGAGCCGATCTCCTGCGGCAGACCTTTCTTAAGGACGTTAAGGTACCCCTAGCTCTGAACCATATCGCTAACGTACTCCTCGTGAAGTGCGAGGAGATGGCGCGGCACGTCAAGCGCGGTGTGAAGGGTCACCGCTACGCCGCGATTCAGGCTGATCGCCGGGTAAAAGACGCCGTAGAGATCGCGGAAGGCGATGCCGCCCTGCGGCTGGTCGTTGACGAAGAAGCGCAACGTGTGCGTGGTGTCCAGGTCGAGGAGGACGCCGACGGTCGAGCCTTGCTGGACGCCACCCTCCGTACGTTGTGCGTGACCGCCGCCGTGCATGAACCACGACCGCTGCCGGTCTATGTACATGCTCCAGCCTTTGTCATCCTTACCTGTGGGCAAAACAATTCGCAAGGTTGCACGCGAGACTATTTAGCGTGAATTGTCTGGCTGGATTTCATTTCAGATTGCATGCCACATGAATGATGATACGATGAGCAACTTGTTAGAACGTTAGAACGTTAAAAATGTTAGAAATTAATTGAATAATGTTAGGAATATTTAAAATTAATAATAACAACAGTAATAGCAGAGACGACTCTTTTAATATGTCTTTCTTCTCGTTTGAAATAATTGGGACAGGTGAAGCGAATAGTTAAACATATCCGTTAACGCGGAGATTAAATTCTAAAATGATTGTAAGAAGAAAAAAGAATATGTGACACAATTGCAGACCCTATATAAACATCCGTTTATTAGGCAGCACGCGATCGATTTTCGGATTTCATCAGTTTCAAGAGCATTGACCCGGTTTCCATGTATCCAAACGGAATTAAAGTACCCTTTTTTCCATCATGTTGCACAACCACGATCGTGCACTTTGCGATTTCCCTCGGCCAAATCTCTTGGCCGTCGTTTTCTCTCATCTGGAGCGATGTATAGGGACAAAAGCAAAGAGACAGAAAAAAAGACAGAAAGCAGAGAGACAGAGAGACAAACAGATAGGTAGCTAGACAGAAAGTGATACATACGTCTCTCGCCACCGAATTTCCGAACAAACTAGGGATCTCCGTGGTGTAACGGGTGGCGCATGAATATTTCATCGAGGGGGCCGGATAAACCGCACGATATTTTTTCGCAGGGGAGGACGAGAAGGGGAGGCAAAAGACCTGGAGTACTTACCCAGCATCTGATCGCGCGACACATCGGCCCGGGCGACACCGAAGGCCGGATCGGTGTCACTGTGGTATCGATCTATGGTCAGCTCCCAGTAGTGCACGCCCCGCGAGAAGCCGACGCTCGAGAGGACGACGCGGTGCTCGTAGCCCTCGCAGGACGCGCTCATCGCGTCCTCGGATATGGACACTTCCTGCGGTATGCCGGCCGCGCCGGTGGCCCACGAAAACCATGCCACTGCGGGAGAGAGAGGATATGCTTCGTTGTACAGCATCGATTAATATTCCGCGGACTTGGATCCGCAGGCACGCTTAACGAACTACACGTTTCAGGCACGAGCGTTGGGTTATCGAGTGCCGGGTTATTGGGAATTCGATGTCGCCGCCGCGCTCGATGTTAATAACGACGTGACAGGATTGTGGAATCTTAATATGGGAAAGGAGAATGGGAGATCTGATTTTCTGTGCGGCTAAATAATTTAAGAATTTGATATGGAAAGTCGACGTGACGCGACTGCGGGGAACTGAATGCAAAAAGAAGGGACGTTTTATCTTTCGCGGTGTGTTAAATAATGTAAAACTTTGATATGGAATTTCTTACATGACGCGATTGTTGAGGTTTAATATTGTACTACCGCCCCGGCGAGTATCAAGTTACGGCGAGTATCAGGCCCGAGAATATAAAAAAGAAGAAAGAATTTTTTTTCTCTCAATTTTCACGTATTAATATTTGAGGAAATCCGCAGAGATATAAATAAGAGATTAAAATTCAGCGTAAAACATTGGTCCGGGAATATAAGTAAGGATTTTTACACAGATTAGATTATAAGTAATTCGATCTGTCGAATCTATTAGTCGATTCACGAATTCGCGAAATGAAGAACATTTAATTCGTCCCGACGCTGAATAATTTAAACATTTCCATGGTAGAATTATATACTGATAATGAAATGAAATTTTTGGTGGATTCCATTTCTTCTCGGAAACGCGGAGGTAAAAATGTCTCCTCGGAGTCATTTGTAATTGTCGCCCGCATTATTCCACAAACGCCACGCGGATGGGCATTCTATCGCGGCTATTTCTGTGCGTCTACCGGCCATCTCATCGATCACGCGATCGTGCTGCGGAAAAAAAATACGCGCGGCTGGAAAATCGACGTCGCTTACGATCGTTCGTCTTCCACGCGACACCGACGCCGATTTTCCAGCCGAGGCCTCCACGCGCGCGCTTCGTTCAGAAAACCGTGAAGAAAAAAAGAAGAAAGCTCTCACCCTCGGCGGTCTGAAGGCCGATCAGCTCCGAGTACTCGCCCTCACCAGCGCTGTTAAAGGCTCGCACCCTGGCATTGTAGAGCGAGTTGAAGTGCAGTCCGTCTACAGTGCAAATGGTCTCGCGGCCACAGTACACCTCCTGCGAATCAGATTTCAAATGGGACGTTCGTAAATTTGCGGCTTGCAATTGTAGCTGGATAACTTATCCTATTAATCCCGACAGAAAATAATTTTTGTGAAAATAAATATTACATTAAAAAGATTATTTTTAACGTAAGAACGTAATCAGTAAGACATGAGAATTATTTGCTAATTTTTTGCTATTGTTTGCTTTTAAAAATAATTTTTTTGCTTTATTGTTTAAAAAGTTACGAGGGGCTCGATAACTTAATATTAATTCATAAAGTTTGCTAAAAGTTTCGTTTTTCTTATACGAATCAGGAATCAAATTTTTGCATATCTTACATTTTCTCTAAATAAAATCACAGAACAAGAGAAATTAATTCCGGACGTGAATCTTCCAGCAAACCCGATCTCTACTCGTCAAAGGAACCTTTGCGATTCCTACTGCGAGCTCGAAGAGCGACAGCGCGGAAACGGAAACCAGAAACCAGGAAACCTGAGGCATCGCGCGAACGAGCTCGATTTAAATATTAAAAGGAGGAGGATGGACCGTGCTATCCCGGTGGCCGCCCAGAGGACGTACTGGCGATAGGTCGGATGAGGGGCGGCAGAAAGGACGAAGAGAGCGTCGGCAATGAGGACGATTTATATTCGCGGTATCGCTCCGTTCGTTAACGAGCGCCATATCGCAACGCCGCCGCGCCGGGTGCATTATTAACAAAGCATGAAAATTTAGACGCGCGATTTACAAGACCGACCTGAAGCACGTTTGTGCGAACGGGAATTCATACGCGGCGTGGCGATATACACGTTAATTCTCGTTGATTTTACTGCAGATTTATATTCCTCCGCGCAAGCCATTTGATAAATGAAAGACGAGAAGATTAATCTCATAATGAAATTACTTTAATGGCATCGTGAGTGCAAGATTATCGTAAATATAAAATCTAGCTTGACTGAATCAATTATGAAATTTATATTAAATTGACATTGCGATAATAAAATGTTTCTCGTTACTCATATTTATTATAATTCTTTAACTTAATGAGCTTTAATTCATGTCATGTTTGCGCAGCACACAAATATTTGAAAGAATTAAATTCAATGATATTAAAATATTTCTGTGTAAAAATGCTAAGCTTTTTATGATATCATTCTCTCTTCCACTTCGTGCAATTTTATTTTCTCTTACGCTGGCGGAAACAAAACCCTATGATACTCTACGACCGCCGGTAAATTGCCTCACATTAATATCGTGGATTATGTGGCAAACGACGGTTCGAACTGCCGTCATTTGATAAAAACTTCTAATGAACGGGGACGATATCGCTGGGAGCAATTAATAATTGCCGTCGCCCGAGAAGATCGCTCATTTCTCACTGTAAGCCCGGAATCTTGAAGTTATGGACTTCAATTAACGCTCTCAATACCGAATCTTCATTTACCAGGAGGAAGAATCCTGGTTCACAAAGCGTTTCTTAATTCATGTATGACATGCTAGTTTAAAAAAAAAAAGCTAAATTTAAATTCCTATGAGGTGCAGTTTAAGATATTATCGCCCATTTAGGGCGTCGCAAATGGCTTAATGTAGCGCGTTAAACTGCCTTTATTCGGCACGCTAATCTCCAAATTTTTCAGACTCGCGCCACGAATTCGCTCCACCAGGCTGCCTTTTAATCCTGACTTTTATGTCGCGGCTCACGCGCGCTACTTAGGCTGAATTATTAGCCGTAATCGCGTTTCAGGGTGCTCGCTGCCACCCGCGTTTACGATCAATAAAACGCGAAAGACGGCGTTTCAAGTCCGGCCGAGTAGAGACCCGATCCGAGAATAAATGCGACGAACGACCTCGCCGATCCGGAAACGCGCCCCGAATGGATACGTGGCCGACCCTTTACGAAGAGCAGTATTCGCGCGCGAGTGATACGTCCCAGTACAACGTACCGTAACAAAAATCTCTACAAAAAAAAAATAAACTTTTCGAACGATCGGCATCAATATTCATTCCGCGGCACGCAGGAACAAATTCTCAACAAAGAGGGGTTTTATGATCCTGACGTTTTTTTTTCTGATCCCCTTTGCGCTTCGATGTCACGCCAATAGCCGGTATTATCCTTCAGTAAATTGAAAGGCGGATTTTATACGTCTCGCCCCCCGCGTGGTTTTATTAAACGCTCGTATCCGGAAATCGGTCCGCATACAAAAATCTTTTTCATGTCATTGCGTGTAATATACATTGTATGGGACGAAAATTGTAGTAGTAAAATTTGAAACAAAGCTGAACGATAAAATTGTATACGCATAGTCATTCTTTTGTGTATAATTCAGATATAATAATAAATAAATATTTAACACGATAATATTGGAAAGTTTAGCAAAAATTTTGTTTAAATCGATTAATAAAATATAGCTATTAAATCAGAAAGATCAAGAGAATATTTTTAAGAAGAGATTTTGGTTTAATTTTCTGCACATGTGTGAACAATCTAGCTAAAAATTAAAAAAAAGAAAACAAACCGACAAGAAAGGTATCGTTAAAAAAAATTTTAACGAATGCATTTCACAGACAAACTTACATCTCTTTTCCCTCGGGTTACACCGTCACGTTTAGTTCAACATACACAACGAATCTTTTAGAGTTTCCTGTCACGTTCGTGCAACTCGTCTTCTTTTTTCACTATTTTTACGGTACGAATAACTTCCTTTTACCCGAGCGCGAGAAAATCTCGTCTTAACTTTTCGAGAGCGAAATTGGCTGACAGTCTCTCATGTTCTATAAAATTAGTATCGCTACACTTTCAATAATATTTTGTATTAAAACTGTTGTATTAACTCATGTTTCATACGTAAATATTTTTCTTCAAGAATCTCGTAACTTCTCTTTTTAATTCGATTCCTTTTAAAAACAGAATAAAGAAAGAGAGAGAAGAATAAATTAAGCAGAATAAATAAGTAAAATAAATTCTTATCTATTTAGATGAGCACAAATCCGTTTCTCCATTCTGCTTTTAAAAGGAATTGTGCTCTCTCTCCCCCTCTCTCTCTCTCTCTCTCTCTCTCTCTTTCTCTCTCTCAAAAGAGAAATTACGAGATACTTGGAAAAAATATTTACTATCGTATGAGAGAAAAATGACGCGTTGCCTTCAAGATTTCCGTGAGAGAAATTGCAGACGTCAAATATTATTTAATGCCAGCGGGTCTCTTTCTCGGTGTCATCTCGTCCGCGCCGGATCGGAGAACAATTCCACGAAAGACATCGTGAGAACGTCGAAGTGTCCCATTGTTGGGCAAAATCGTATCGCTGTCGTCGCGGGATGATACGGCCGGAGAACGCTGCAAAGAAACACCGGAACCGGACGTCGCGTCGGCAAAGAAACGAGAACGATGGAGGGTCAGGCGACGAGTGAAGTGTCATCGAAGAATTCGCGGGCGATCTCGAGAAAGCCTCGAAATCTAAGTCTAGCGTCTCTCCCGCCGACACATACGGGGGAGAGGGAAGGAGTACAATTTCTTCGGGATATACGAGGGTGTTTACTCACCCTGAACTCTCCGCCGCAGCCGTCGTCCAGCTCCAAGAGATATCCCTCGATAGTGGGGCCCCTCTGTCCAGCGCAGCCCATAATTCCGTGGCCAGGTGGTGGCTGCCAGGCAACGGTGACGCTGTTGTTCTCGGCGCTACACTCTTCGGGGATCAGTAGAGGCGCTCCGGGTGCTGGAAATGCGTACGTCGAGACGGTTTAACAGCGTTCCACGTTATTGTAGTCGTCAGAGTTGCGTGGAAATGCCGGAGTAAAGTAATGAGCTGGATTTAATGTCTTTTCAGTGCGAGACTGTCGGTTCCAAGGGAGATTGAAATCAATTCTAACGACAGTAATTGGAGCAACCTTCGCGACAATTCGAGATATTCATTGTTGTATCGGATATACAAAGATAAAGGAAATTTTCGATTTTTTTGATTAATGTAAACTTTTCTGATGCAGTAATGCAAAGAACACTTCGCTCGCGTGACGGAAAAGTAGATACGGTTACTTTGAAGTTGTCTCGTAAAAATAAAGTTATAAGCAGACTATAAATTAGTTGTTGTACTTGCTTAAAGACGAAAGCTTCCAATACTGAAATTTTCTACTTCGGTAAAACTTTGTACACACTTAAGAAGTTTCCCGGGTAAGTAACTAAACATTTCGTATTTTCGTAACGAAAGGATTGAGGTAAAGGCATTTAACTTCGGAGATTTCGAGCCAACAAAGTTTGCTTGTATAATAAATCATTTTACAAGTGAATAAGCTTATAAATAAGTAGAAAGTTATCATGCAAATAGATAAAAATAAATGGAAAAAGAAAAAATCTCCGATGAAATTACGATGCGGATGTATATGTATATGTAATAATATTTGCATATGTAATAAATTTATATGAAATCGTGAAGAGAGTAAAGTAAATTCGCACATAGACAATTTCATTTAACAGTTTTAATTACCGCTGGCTGACTTTGATATAATATGATTTGAAACCGCGCTGGGTATTTGGCCCCCAATCCGATTTGTCTCGAAGCCGGCTTGCCGATGATGACCTTCGGCGGCAATAATTTCACAATTTAAACAAGCTTCGGACTGCCGAATTTGCCACGAGCTTCCTAACGACGGACGGAACTTGGTCGTTGCCGCGCGACCGCACGATTCTATTCGATTCTGACTGCCTAAGGTACAAGTTGAAGCCACGGAAATTACAGCGCGCTATCCAGATTTCTGTCCCGCAGAAATGTATTGAGCTGCCGGTGCAGAGCACCATATCTCAATTTGCCAAATCGAACGGAATACGTATAACTTCCTCGACAAAACGTTGGAAGCAAATTGATCCTTCATATTGAAACCCGGTAAAATTAATAGACAATATACTGCAATTATAGTACAAAAGAATTTCATTAAAAAAAAAAAAAAGTTTCAAATATCCAAAGACCTTTGGTTCAATGTTAAGAAAATAACGCGAAAATAATGTTTCTTCCCGTGGGAGATTACATTAATTTATTTGATAAATCTAAAACGCTCTCCGCATTGCTTTCGCTGTAAAAGAGCAACACTGTTCGGAGCGATACTGATCACGTTGGACCGGGCATTCATTACGGGCCACGCAAATGTTAGGGAAGGTCCGCTTTCAAGAGCGCTAACGCTCTAGGCGGTCGTTGATGCTTCTACATGCAATTATCTGGCTTTCAGTGGAAGCTTACCGCGTCGCGACGCGGGTCGTCGGCTCGTCGGTTAACTTGTTGGTATGCTAATAAACCAAAAGCATTTCCTCTCTCTCTCTCTCGCTCTCTCGGTGCGCGCTGCCCGCTAGCGGCGTGCGGTTTCGCGCAAACTTATCTCTCGAAAACGCTCTCGACACGGTGCCTGTCGACTTCCTGTCCGTTTCGGTCGTCGATTCCGGATGCACCGGCAGCATAATCCGATCGGACGGTCGCCGCCGCGACCGAGGAGTAAACACGCGCCAAAAAGGCGAAAGACGGGAAAGGCCAAGGCTTGGCAAACACGTCGCGATGTGCAGTCGGATAAAAAGAGACGTGTCCCGAAAGTTACCGTGGCCTTTTTTCCACGTTGATAGATACCGTTGAGTCACAAAAACCGCGATCAGGCTTTTTGACAAAATTGTGTTGTACAGGGCGTCGCGTCTCTACCGCATTACTCTTTTAGTGGCCACTTCTTTCGTCAATGCGAGATCGATTTTTATACTTTGCGATACACATAGTCTACGAGAGAAATTATAATCGTTCAATTTTGATTAGACGTCAGACGGAATCTATTTTTTATAATGAATAAAAGGACGGACGAGTCAGTGATCGATAGTGATTGGAATCGTGAAAAGAGTTATATATTTTTTTACAGGACAGAGTTTCCCATGCATTCATGTGGATGAAAAAGTATTCTCTTCCATAATTTTCTGGTATAAAAGCCGTGGAAGCTGTGATTCCGCAAAAAACTAATCATCTTTCCGATTTCAGACGAAATTGACTCGTAAATTCAATGATGTACGGAACTTAATACGTTTTTTCCATACATATAATGTAGGAAAAAAAATCACATTTTTCTATACAAAAAATGTAATCTTTTATGTAGAAAAATATTATTTCACACATGAAATTAAAAAATGCAATTTTTGTGACGAACTATGGGAATTTGAACAAACGCACCGTGATACGTAAAGAGAAATAAAAAATTATCCATGATGCGTCAATAAGAGAGATTCAATTTTATTTCGAAATATTGCATATTTGTTTATATCGCGACGAGAAAAATCCATAATGATAAAAAGATTAAATATTGTAAAATTATTGTTTAAAATTCAAGTCTGTGAAATCATTTGTAATTGACGGAAATGAGTTTCGAGAGAGAGGTGTATTCTAAAGTTTATAAAGTTAACTTTATTTTATATGTATATATATATATATATATATATATATATATATATATATGTATAGACAGCCGCAGAACAGCAGGAATAATGTTTCGCCTACTTGAAACGTCAAGGAAGACTTAACACGTGTATGCATAATTAACTGGCTTCATGCTTAATAGCGAATCGTCATGGAGAGTTCAGCGTATCCTTGGAGAGAACCGTTTCGCTCTGCAGCACGAGAGCTCTAAGGTCCCTGCGGTATTCGCATTATGAAATTAGGCTAATGGCACCGGCGTTACGTAACTATGTTCCGCGTCAAACCGCTGGAGCTTTAATCCAAATTAAGATCGTCTTGAGAAACATTTATCATTTTGTGTTTCATTTCCAGCTAAACGGCAAACAAAAAGGAAACATTACTTTCCATTTGAACACGTCGAACGAGTAGGAAGTTATAAATAACGAAGCTCGTTTATTTAAATACCCCGCGGTGATTCGAAAGTTTAATAAAACTAATAATAGCTTTGCCGGCGCACAAAAAAAAACACGGAAAAAAAATGCGAGACGAGGAAATTATTTTATCTACAAAGTTATGACGTAAGAGAGTTCTTCTATAATTCTCGGGACGATGTTAAGTGAGATCGCATAATTTGCGTGACGTGCGACGTGACGAAAATCGAAGGGAGAAAAGTCGTTTATGTCAAATAGAAAAAGAGCGACGTGGCGTAGAATAAACTCGCTCGCTGTTTCACCGCTTATCGCGATCCAAAAACTCGTGTAATCCGACATGGAACCTCGATGAAGCCGTTCGCACGGTAAATTCCGTTACACCACGCTCCGTCGCTCTACGTCGTCGACATTACTATCGATTATCCTGGATTTCGTCGGATTTTACGTCAACGCTATCAACGCGCGAGTCCATAATCTCTAGGTACATTGTAACCAGAGTGGACGGTTATTTCTTTCGATATTGCCTCCAATGTGACATGTATATATTTTCTAATACGTCCTCCGATCCTGCGGGAAGTGATAAAGTTTACTTAAAACGATTATTACCAACGTTTAATTAAATTCGGACGAATTAACAAACTCAGAACAGCGACACTGCGCTTGTTTAACGTTTACGATCCTCTACCCAATAACGACAAGAATCCGGATGGAGCCCGTGGTGTAACGGTTACACCGCGATGTCAATTAAAGCCGGCTAAAAAAGTCGCGAGGGGGAACACACGTGAAATATCGATCATTCGCCTTTTACGAGGGTGCGCTCGTAAAAGCGGGAATTAATGGGCAGGACAGGTGCACGCGAGTGACTTCGAAGATCTCCGCTTCCGAAGGAGCGGCGCGCTCGACAGAGACGCGTGGAAACAACGTACGCGGATAAAAAACTGTTACGGCCGCTCTTTTTACAGCTTTACAATGGGCTCCGACGTGAATCGACACACCGGCGAAACTTTATGCCCATATCGGAATGATTTATCGAACGGCGCGAGACGCGTCGCGTTGCGCCACGCCGCGCCGATATCCGATACGTACAGACTCTCTCTTTCTCTTTCTCTCTTTATCGTTTATTCTGTTCTCTTTGTGAGGAAAACGTGGAAAAAGAGTGAACCGATAAGGGTTATACAGTGGAAAAGGAGCAAGAGAGGAGAGAGAGAGAGAGAATCATGACGAAGCGAAGAATGCGCCGATAGCCCGTTAAAATGTATCGCGTGCGAAATATATCTCGCTGATAAAACTTAGCGACAGGTGAAAATAAACTTCGCCAAGGATGGACGGCGAAAAATGGTCTTCTCACGAGACTCGACAGTGATCTTGACGAAGTTCGCTGAAGACGATCTTTCACGCTTCACTCCAGGCGCAGAAGCATTCTTGAAACAATCACGTTCGCTTCGGCACTTCCGTTTCTGGAAACGCGAGACAACTGTTTGCGCGCGAGAAGCTCCCTCGCTTTCTTTCAAACTCTTGACAATCTTCGACTATATTTTTTATTTGAGCTCGATACAGTACAAGCATTTCCCCTCCTTGTATTCCCAGATATATGTATTAAATTTCTTTTCACGTTAATTTTTTTTCTAGTAATTATGATAAAAGTTATATGAACAGATCAAAGAAAAAGAAAGTGGCAGACTCGATTATAAAGTTTTTATTAATTTTTACTTTTTATATAAAGAGATTATCTAACTTAATGATTTTAATAAAAATAAGGATTTTCCAATGAGGAAAAATATTTTTATATTTAATTTTACATATTATATATAATTTCTAATTTATTTTATATTAAACATGGGTAGTTTAATTTTTTTTCTTTACTAAAAATATTTCTGAACATTACCATTTCTTTTATAATATAACGTAATAATAATATCTTACAGTGTATTTTTCCTTATTGGAAAATCCTTATTTTTTATTAAAATCATTAAGTTAGAGAATCTCTTCTATGACATAATAAATAATAAATTTCATAAGACTCTAAAGAATTAATGATTTATATAAAAATTAATAAAAACTTTATAATCGAGTCTGCCACTTATAATAATATCTTATAATTCTCTCATTCTTTTCCATCTCTCTGTAGAGAAACTTAATTAAACGTGAAATAAAATATTCACATTAAGAGTTACTTCGGTCGATATGTAGTAACTATAGAATTTGGTCGCTGAGAGAATCATTGTTGTTATTAAAAGAACGGCCGTTGACGATAGAGCGCGATTGCAGGCATAAATTAATGAGCGAATTAATCTGCCAGCGTCGAGGAGGTAGAATTCCCGTTTATCCATGTTATCTCAGCGAGACATACGTACGGGACATTAACGTCGCATTGTACGGTCGTCAGCCTCGCCCGCGACAAGCCCGCGTTTAATTTTCCGCCGGACGTCTAGACCGATTCTTCGCTCTCTTTTTTTTTTATCCATAGTGGCGCTATGGAAAGAAATCTATTGGCCAAATAGGAAGAATATTACTGCGATTTACTGCGGAAGTATGAAATTGACTTTAAACACTTCTCGCTCCATCACGAATAAGATGCGATAAATGGAGGAATGGAATTTTCATCTTACATTTACGGTATTAACGTAAGCATAACATTTTACCAGGCAATAATAATTCGCGCTCGTAATCGGATAAATCGCGCTATAAAGCGAAATACGATAAGACGCCCGAATTCCGCGGTGACAAACTTTTAATTTCGGAATGGCCCGGTCGCCTTTAAAACCACGGAGGCAGATAATAATGAGATTTAGTGGCCAGCCGAAGAAATCCAGCAGTTTTTCGCGTCGTAAAATTCAAAGTATCAACGATCGCGCGTCGCAATAAAGTTAAAACTTAAGAATGCGGAGCACCTGCTCCGGGAATATCGACTCATCGTCGTTCATCTTCAATTGCTTGTCTCTCCCTCGTCTCAATATGACGGAATTTTTATGTTCAATTAAGTTCGTTGCGCCGCGATCGAAATGGCGCCGGGCGCGCACATATAACGACCTCGTAAAATACGAAAATAAATTTCACATTTTCGCTTTGCTTGCCATTGTAAGCTGTTAAGCAGCTGTTACAATTACGATCGCAGATTTTCCAATTTTCATCCCGTAGCTACGCGCAAAATAAATTTGAGAGTTAATGATAAGTTATTAGTCTCATTTCTCATTCTTCGACTTTCCAAGAGTATTCATTAACATTTAAATTTCCTGTAAAATGAAATATAAAACACATATAAAATAAGATAAAGTTTAAAATTAACATAAAATTTCTTAAGAGTTTATGGAAGAAAAGAATAACAGTTATTGATCCCGTCAAAAATCGCGTGTCGACTGAGGAATAAAGAAAATTCGTCGCCCAGCTGAATATGCATGTACTTTTCTAATGTATTACATTCGTTAGATTCCAGAAAACGCGCTCGAGTGATTCCGTTGCGAAACTTTACGCGGAATTCTCGTGAACTTGAAAGTTTCCACGGGGCACATTCCTGCTATTTGCAAAGCCGGGTTAAGTAAATGAAATTCCGTGTGACTGCCGATCGCAGATTTTAACGAACCGAGGCGTGCCACTCTTTGACGAGCAAACTGCGCGTAATGAAGAAACTTTCTGATATCACCGTACGATTTGTATCAGGATTGCACGAAAGTGAAATGTCTCGATAGAGAAGCGAGTTTACACCCTCCGCGACGGATTTAGTCGTTTATTGGGTTTCGCTAAACAGATTTGTATTTCATTAGCTCTCCTAATTTCAATCAGAACGTACGGTTGTAAATCTGTTGAAATAATGAGCGAGTATAACGCGTTTCCGCACGCGGGGCGCGTCCTTAATTATAACGACAGGTGCTTTGACCAATTCTGAGTTGGTTCTATCGTCAAATTGAGTCGACGAAATCGATAATTTTATTTACCACGATTTACTCGAGTGAATCGAATTTCGGGGCTACGTCTGCCTCGTCGTGACTCCCGCGCCTCCGCCCGTTACGTTATCAAGTTATCCATACATCCGTAAACATGTTAATCAGACGCGATTAACGTTTCCCAAACCGACATGGGTCCGCAAGACCCGGCCTTCGTGTAACGGAAAGCCGCGTGCATCCAGCGAGCGATAAGGAGAGGATGTCTTCTTGTAACGAGTTAATACCTCCAGATCGTTATAGCAGTTACTGCAAAGCCGGTACCTAATTAATCCGCTTTTGAAACGTTTTAGCGTACGGCAAAGCTATGGCAGCGCGAGCAAGGAGGCATGCTTAAAGGAGCCGCCCCCGCGGGCTACGTAAAATTATTAAGCGGACCCCCCCTGCTCTCGGCTCCCGGCCACCCCCTCCGTCATCTCCCGGCCGTCTAGACGACTTTGCGTGAGATTGACGCCTCCCTCATCTCTCTTAATTATTATTTTCTTCTCCCGTCCTGTTTTTTCTTTTCCGTGTCGCTAAAGTATGTCTACGATTGCATTTAGTATTATATGTTTCCTTTACCTGCTGTAGGAAATCGTTCTTCTCCCTCTGACGCTGCGTCCAACAGTAGAGTGATTTATAATCGGTGAAAATATTGACATCCACTTACGTACATCGCATGCAAGCATAACGTCAAATGAAACTCGCTCGAAAGTCGTCTCTTATCGGATACCCTTATATCTTGTCTCTCTCTCTTTATTAATTTGCACGTTCGCACGAATTTATTATCGCGCGTAAAAAATTGCCGTTCCTTTCACGTGACTATTATCGCTCCTGACATAATGATTCAAAGTTAATTAATAAAAAGATATATATCGTAAGATTCAGAGCGTAACATTGCAGCTAATTTAAATGTCTCATAGAACAGAATTCTAATTGTCGCCACCAGTCGTTTCAGGAGTTACGCAATAACGAGAAAGTCGGAGCTTATACTGGCGTGTGTAACCTCCGTTTCGCCCATTTGAGAGGCAAACGACTATCAACGAGCAAGTCTTGCACAAAGTTGCGCGATCAGCGCGGCTCCGTAAAGATAAATCGCCCCACGAAATCCCGGTAGTCGCGGAACGAGGAGCTACGAGTCAATTAAGTGTGCACGAAGGCGTCTTTCGAACGAGTTTACGCCGCTATTACGCCCGTTGCTTTACCGGGCACCTACATACGCAATGCGAGCCGGCTATTCGTCGTGAACGATTCAGTTCGCGTAACGAACCGTACGGATAAATTTCCGAGGATAAGGAGCCAACGAGATGGTTTTGCGATATCTCAGGCGTCATAGCGGAGGAAATATTTATAATTTATTCAACCGAAGCTCTTGCGGCGGTTTTTCAAGAGATGAGATTAAAAAGACTTCCATATAAAATGTTTGCAAAATTATTAAATTATCAAAGTATATGTTACGTAATTGAATAAGAAATACATATTTTAAATGTGAAAGATTATTTAGGAAAATGTCCCTTAAACAAATCTTTTCAATCTCCTAATTTTAATAGAAATTTTATTGTCATTTCAAATAAAACATTTTAGAGAATGGAATGTGTCTTATTTATCGAACTGTGGACTATACAGATATGTGTTTCTGCAACAAAATTATCTGTTCGTTAGTTCTAATCGCGTTGGCTCCCAAGTAACTTCCTCTCTAGTACACGCGGTAGATCTATGGTACTTTGACTGAGTTCCGTAGCAATTAATTAAGTGATACTTTGGAAGTGCAACGAAATCAATAATATAAAGAGCAAAGTTCTAGTGGTTATCCCGAAACATCTTACTTAGTTCAAGAGCTGTCAAGAGAATAAAGTTTCTCAGTCGTCCAAGTACGTATTTATTAAGATTTTATACTCAATTTTTTTTTCGATGAATTATGGGTACTTTTTTTTTTTTAAAGAAATATGTGCGCGCGTTCTGCAAGTCTAATCTATCAAACGGGAACGGTGGCGTGCAAAAAGCTCATTTACTTCAACGTACGGCGCGGATAAAAATTCATGCCATTTCTCGTTTCGTCTTAATGCGATGTAGTTACTATCGGGGAAACCCAAACCCGTCGGTAAAATTTATTCGCGATCATCGCCGGATGGATCGCCGGGTTCAATCTACGCTCGCACACGGACATTACACAAGCATATAAACCGCACTCGCCCATCAAGGCGGACTCACGTTTGAGCTGGACGAAGGTGAGCTGATCGATGGCGCGGCGCAGCGGCTTGTCGTCCAGGGTGAGATCGAGCAACGGCAGACGAGCGATCTCCTGCACACCCTCGGCGCCGCCCCAGGAGCCGGCGGCTGTCGCTGCTCGGACCGACAGCATGCCGCCGATCTGCAGGAAGGCCGCGCTATCGGTCTCCTTCAGTGCCTCGATGCAGAACGTGAGCAACGCCGTGGTCGCCTGTAAATGCGTGGCGCATCTCGCCACTTGATCTCGCAACGAGCGCACCCTGGCCTCTCTGGTCTGTCGAGCAGCTTCGATCAACCGTGATTTTCTCGCCTGCAGAAGACTCACCAGGGTTGACACCCGATCCTCGACCTCCTCCTCGAGCGCCACGCATTCCTCCTGGGATGGACAGAGGAATTGATCCATTTTTAATTATAAGATTGAGAAATATTTTACTCAATATTATTTTTATATATAAAATCTTCTGTGCACGACAAAATTCTTTCTACTTGAAAATTGAATACTACTTAATATGGAAGAAATTATGATCCGTCGTTATACTATATTTGATAATATCTATCATTATAAAGCTCATTTTATATCTCTTTGAAAAAATGAGGAAAATTTATAAAAATATAATAGCACTTTTTCAGAATATACATTTTTGTAAAGTTAATTTACTTTCACAAAATTAGTGTTGAACTATTTTTAAAAATATCGCTTACATGTAGATACAGATTTTTTATTTTTTCGCACACATACATATATATACATATACGATACATATACAATTCGTATGTATACATATACGAATTTAAATGCTTGTACAGATATTGTACGAGAAATCCGATATCAAATTGATTGATACGCATATCCACGTGTAAAGAATGGAAAAATAAAAAACTATATTAAAAGAAATCTCATCTGTCGACTTTTGATGTTTGGCTCTGATTGTAAATTATCCGGGTACCCTTTGTACCCTATTCGAATTATCCCTTCGGCTATCAGAGATGAATCCATGCCGGTATTCTATCCCGTGGAGAGCTGATGAATTAACGCCATATCTTTTCGCAATTTCACGGCATCGTATCGCGTTGACGCGTCCGTCGACACGGAATTTAAAACGGGCGCCAAAAGCGCGCATACTCACGTGTACTTTATCCGTCATTCCTTTGAGCCTTTGAATGAACTCCGTCGTCGAGCGGGCCCTCTCCGACAGTTGCTGCAGATTCTGCGACAGCTCCGTCTGTAACAGCAGAAATTCACGACACGTGAGAGAACGTGCGGTACTTCGAGAGGGATTCGGCGGACGTGATACGTGGACGTTTGTGCAACTAAAGATACAACAAAAATAACTTGGTCTTTTTCACGAAAAAAGTTTTAATGGTAAAAACTATATAATATAAAAACTCATATTGTTTTATAAATTAAATTATACAACATGTATTCAAAAATATGTATGTATTATATATATATATATATATATATATATATATATATATATATATTGTATATGTATTAAATATATGTAGATATAAAAATATATATTTATTATATATATATGTATATATTAATTTATTATACATTATACACGTTTTTCTGTGTAAAATAGAGATTATGCACTTATAAACTGTGCATTGGTAGATAGAGGTACTAGTAACTAATGAAGACGAATTATGTACAGCACAAGCGTTCAATGTTGGATCGATATGTCACACTGGTTCCAATGGATAAACAGTTCCCGTATGTAGAGAGTTTGTACATTGAGCGTACCGTACATAGGCGTAGTCACGCTTTCGTGAACGAGCTCGTATTAAGTACATATCGTTGTTTGTTCAATAACGACATAAAGTGCTCTTTTTTTTTTGTTGTAGAAAGAGGGAACGACGTTACTTCTTCTCGAGAAAATCTCGGAAACCAAACTCAAGATATATTGTAGACAAACATATCTGATTTTAGCATTCTCTGATGTATTGAACAATATAAATAGGATTCAAGATATTATTTTCTATTTGAAAATAATAATAAACCTATTACATTTTTAATATATATAAATTTGAATTATTTTTCAATATTTAAAGTAGTTGATGAAAAATCTTAAAAACGAGTACAAGCAAGAAGTTCGCAAATTTCATAAAAATAGCCATTTTGCGTCAGTTTTCATATTTCTTATCAATATTTTCCATCTTCATTCGTAAAATAATTCAAAGTTATTTCTGCTGTCTCAACAAAGTCGAGCTCTTCTACATATTTATGTAAAATACTTTGTTCAAGATTAATAGCATTACGACGAACATTGGGGAACTTATAATCCGGCATGCATTTACAATTGCGATTTAATTTATCATTTTACAATGGGCGAGAATGCGTTGCCGTCAGCCGGCATCGCCTCGCAATATCGCGAATCGTTCCCACAGTTCTCGTTTATCATTTTCCTCATTTCTCGACTTTCCTCGCCGGACAATACCTTCAGATCGATCGTGCGGACGGACGGTGCACTTCGTCGAATTCACCGGAGACCAACGCGCACATCGTTGGCAGTTTCCATTTAACACGACAATGTGTGCTAGTCGAAATGGGATGCGATCACGTATGCAGTATGCACACGATACCGACGGCGTCGGCATTCATCAGGGAAGACGCGGATTTACTCGTGCAACTTCGCGATAAAGCCTCGACGGATTACGGGAAAATATCGGGCGACGCGCACCGCGTTCGACGTGAATGTCATCCATTTCCTGCATTCTTGACTAAACGATTAGTGGAGTCACACGAGAGAATCTACATAATTAATATTTACATCTGTCGTGAGACTCTTGGATCCATATATTTAATTTCATAATTTCGCATCGTCTTTATGTATTAAGCTAGTTAGATACGAACGTTTTGCTTAGGCGACTCTTTATTCGTCGGCGGAACGGACTCGAAACATTAATTTCGTCGGAGATAGGCCATGTGTTCCTGAATCCGTTTACAGGAAAACTCGTTACTTTTCTCACCTGCGGCATCGCGCTCAAAATATCGAATTATAGCGGCGACAAAAGTACCAAGTCGAGGGATTTCTCGTTCGGCCGTGCCGAAGCACCGTATCCCTTTGTACGTTTCTCTTCCTCCCGGTATCTCTTCCGCGCCGAACGCGGGCGACGACGGTGTCTTTCCCTCGCGCTTTGGCGCGTATCCATTGGGCGCGACCGGCGAAATCTTATTAGCATGAAAAGAGCTCTCGGGGATTTCATCAGGGCGACGAGCCATCCGACCGTCTCCTCCCCGCAGCCGCGGGCGAAATGTTCCCTCGATCGATTATCCCCGCGAACATCTCCGGAACTTCTCCGCCGGTTGTCAGTTGATCAACAAAACCCCGCAAGCCTCCGCAGTAAATTTAGATACGGTAAAATTATCGTAAAACGCGAGAAAGAAAAAGATGCATTATATTTCGATTAAAATGTGTACGAAAATCAAATTGCATCATAAGTTTCTGGTAATTATCCACCAAATACGTCTGCGACGGTAACACCGGAGGTTCATAGAATTTAATACGAAATTAACAAGATAGCTAAAAGAATAGTGGTTTATATAAATGACTTGTCTGAAATTTCTAAATACAATAACTATACATACAAAAGCGTTTCTTTAATGTTGATGTAGTAGCTCTTCCGCAAGCACGCACACTAATTCCGCGATTCGCATTTCCTGTGTCGTAACTTTCAAGAATAATTTGTTTAAACTTCTCGTTCGACGAATCCAATGCGAAATGCGCCCCAGGAATTGTCTCAATTGTGGCAAGCGCCTGACTTTCTCGACGACGTTAATTGGCCAAGAGTCGATCCACAAAGACTTCGTTAACATTGGCCAACGTCGCTCGTTATAATAGTCATAAAAGTTGGAAAGAACGGCCAGGCGGAACCTCAATCTTCTTCAGAATGTCCTAACATATATAATACCGAGATAGCTATAATGATAATAAAAAAAAGAAATCAGCCCGAGTTTATCCGACTCGTGGAGATCACCAGGGGGAGACTTTCATCACGCTGAATGAAAGCTTCGTTAAAATCCTAACGAACAGAACGCGAAAGCTTATTAAATCTGGCCGATGCTTTTCAGCAAACGCTTTTCAGAAAACGTCGTATTTACAGGGCAAACGGTAACGAACGGGAAAAGGTGGAAAGACGTTGCCGGAAGAGCTCTCGTGCCGATTAATCCCGACGGGCGAGGCGTGCGAATGTTGCAACCGGCTCGAAAGAACATAAATTAAAAAAAAAAGATAAAAAGAAAAGATAAACTCTCGGTGACATTTCTATCGAGCGAACGGGGACCGATTAATCTTGCAATTATTCCGGCGGTCGTGCCGACCCGTGATCGCCACCCGACCGCTTTCAATTTACATCGAAACGAGCGTGTCTCGCGAACGGCATGTACTGGAGAGATGACCCAAAAGCAGTCCGGCGCGATAATGGAATCGTGTCCTCCGCGAAGTTTCGAGCACCGCGCACGGCTCGGATTAATTTTCGATTAAGCTCTCGCCCGCGATCGTAATCAGTGGATCCCCTCGGTCTTGGACACGCAAGCCGGCTTTCGCACCATTTTTCTCTGCTTGTCCTTTAAATATTGCTTTTAATTAATTAATATCAGAAATCATCCGCTTATAGCTATTAATATTACTTTACTGCTGAATTTTGAAAATATGTTTAATGTTTAACGGAACAATACGCTATAAAAGCCATGACATCGTCGAAAGATAAACCGGAAAATATAACGAAAATAATAATCCTACGTCCAAGCTCTTAATTCGCAACAAAGCTATGAATTAAGGGGCTTGTCAGAGTTCATTATTGCTATAATAGCGAGTCAAAATGAATTTTTGCCCGCATAAGTTCGCGGAAGTATCTCCGTTGCCTCGTTCTCCGCCGAGGCCTTTACCCACCCAGCGTACACACACATACACACACGCACACGCACATAAACGCTAGGTCCATGTGCGCGCACACGCGCACCGACACAAACGAAAAGTTTGCAACGGCGATTCGTGCCCGAGCGTAATTAAGTTACTCCTTTCGAGTTAACGTCGGCCGCGCCCGGTAATTTCCGCAGTTTTCAGCACAACTTTCCGCCAAGTTCGAGTCGCGCGCGAGGCGACCGCCGCCACCCGATAGAGAATGCCGCGAGATTGTTCCCGACATGCGGTCCCTTTAACGCCCCCGACTCTTTGTTATATTAATTACCGCAGTCACCGCGTTGTACACCTATAAAGGGAAGCCGCGAGGGAGAGACCCCGTTGGATTCGCGGCGCACGATCTCGCTTTAATAATCGATCCTTAATACTTTCGCGCGGTTCACGCATAATTCCATTAAAGTCCGCCAAGGTTCCTCAGCACTTCCGTTACTTTAGCCGAACAGCGATTGGAAGGAAGCGAGGGGAGAATCCGTGAAAATTTAGGTGTACTGAATCTAATTTAACAGCGTCGGATTGGGGCATTCTTTGTACGCGTTTGTTATATTAACCCTCCAGTCGTCGCGAGGGATCTTTACAAGTTCGATATTTAGTAAAATTCATTTCTTCGTAATAAAATATAATTTTTGCCGTTTCAATATTTTGAAAGTTTAAATAGATATAATATTTCCAAAAGATATAAATTGATTTTTTATATTAAAAATTTCAAAATCCATGCAACATTCATGTTGTCGTGAAAAATAACGCGACGCTTGAAAGATTCAACATCGAAGTGTTTTATTTATTTAATATAAATTATAGTATATTTATTTTATATCTATACGATCGATATTTCTCTAAGAAATATTAATATTTATATTGCAAGTCAGATGAATGTAAACAATTCAATACTTATTCCATTTGCTGTCGTCACTTTTGCATGGTAAAAATTCATCTTTTGAAGTCACGGCGGGAGGACGCTAATAAACAAATTTACGCGATGATATATTCCATTTTCCATGGCTTAAATTATTCGGCCGTCGTGTAATCCTGCGCGATACGGCCTCCCTACAGAGAATAACGTTTCGCGCAGAGTACTATGAATTTTCATGACTCTCCTTTGGCCGGGAGTTTAATACTAGGTTTTACCAAATAGAGCCAGGTGCAAAAGCAAAAAGTCGCCGATCGCCGGATGATCTCTATTCCGCGCGCGAAAAAGTGATCTCGCGGACGAGCCGCGCGGAAAGTCAATTCTCGTCGAGATAATGCACGTCTAGCGGGCAGGCTAGAGTACAATGAATGCACTTGTTAATTAAGGACGCCAATCAAACCGTACGACGGCGCGAGCATAATTACAAAAGTCGAGGATGCTTCAGAGCGACCCTCGGGGCGCTTTCACGCGGCGCAACGCGCCCTTGCACTTATTAAACTCGAGGGTCCCGCCATTGTTTCCGCGATCCCCCAAGATCGATCCGCGATCTGCCCAAAACACTCGGGATCTCCTAGCTATTGTAATGTAACGTATCACTTACTGTTTTGCTACGACGGAATTAATAATATCGGATTTAGGTGAGCGCGAGTACTGCGCATTCCATTTGCCATGTCTATACGTCGGGGCTGAATACTTTAATTTAAAAAATCTCCATTTTTTTATGTATAATAGCAAAATTAATTAAATCACATTCACTCTTCTCGACAGAGTCAGATATTGAGGAATTATCCGTCAGAATATGAAGTCAAAGTTAGTTAGTGCCGAAACGAAGTTACTATAAAACGGGAGTGCATTGCCCGACAAGTGCGCGCGATATTAAGTTAAAAAGTGCCGGCTGCATTTTACCCCGGATACAGAGTGTTAATAGAGCATGCGGCGCGCGGGAATATGTATTTCGCCATTCCCGACTGCAGGCGTTTCATCACGTGCACCAAGTCATTCGCCGAAATGGAAGCGGACGTCCTGCTTTTATCACCGTTGTCCCTCATTGTCTACGCCAGGCGTGGCCCGACGTCGTAGAGAATCGGTTTCGTGTGCCGGAATAATTGGTCACTCGAATGCACCCCTTCCGTCAGCCTTGATTTCTAACCTTTCCCCTCCCCCCCCCTCCTCTTCTCGGTGAGATATTCATTCTCGCGCGCATATACATTTCGCCGTCCAACGTAAGATCGCGCACGAGCCCGTTATCATATAGTCGCAGCCCACGCGATTCGCCCCTCGATTCAAGGGGTGGCTGGCGCGGCAGGAAAGGCGAAGATAGTGCCACCCTCCTTGTAGGGTCATCTGTCTGAAGTGATTTTCGCTGTTCACTCGAGGGCGAAAATAGCGAAGTACCGTTGGAATAGATTATTTTCGAGAGAGTGAGTGTGAAAATAAAGTGGAGCACGAGGAAGAACGATCAAACAAGTCGACACACGAGATATTTCTAGCGGAAAATGTTGTTGTTAACATTTATGCGAGCGATATAAAGAGTATCTAATAAAATAATAAAATCTAACACACTATGATATTTCAATGGAATTTCTTCTCGCGCTTAAGATTCTTCTTCTCGTTCGATGAATCAACTATCGGATATCGATCACCAGTTTTTACGGCTTACATAACGAGAATCGTGTTATATCGATTTTCGAAATGATACACCGGTACCACCGGGCACATTTATCGTCACGGAGGCTCGTTTATCCGCGCCCTTACCGGAACGTGCTCGAGTCTGCCATAAGGGACGAGCGGGCTCGCGATGGATACCATCCTGCGTAAACACGATAGGCCTCACTATCGCCGCATAGATGCACCGAATAGCGAGGTCGTCTGAATGCAACGGTTGGATACACGCGACACTGAAACAACATGCACGTCGAATGAGAGAAACCGACGCATCGGATTAATCACAAGGGTATAGCATATCGCTTTATTACGCGCTTTTCAAATGTTCATTATATAATCCTCCTGATATTTGATAATTTTGATGCATCGCCGTAAAATTGAAATTAAACGTAATTTTATTATATTACAATTTTCTCTCTGTTTTCTTGTTTTATATATCTTCCTAACAGAGATCCTTTTTTTTTACCCTTACGTTCCGCGCCGTTTGCATTTTACGATGTCGTTCCGCGATGAAGCGTTGTAAAACAAGAAACGGGGTTGCGGGATTCACGGATAATTTCAAGTTCACCATGAGTCGACTGTTAAAGCGCCATTATGTTCCCTACGAACCGCGCCAAAAACGTTGCTTGCTTTCATTGCACAGGGCGCGTTGCACCCTCGGTATACGTACAAGGAAAGCACCCTCTGAATTACTGCCTCACGATCACCATCGGGAGACCCCCGTCAGACCTGCCCCCTTTCCCGCTAGTCACGGTATCTACGTTTTTTAATCAACTGCGAAGCAAAAAAACCTCGTCCCTTCTCGCAAACAACGCGTCGAAGCGCATAAATGGTGATGAAGGTGTATAAACTCTGCGTTTTTTTTCCCCCAACCAAAACACATATTGCAATTTCACGAAAGCATAAAAGATATTCTCCTCGCATTGGTTTAAAAGTTATCGATCGTAGATTTAATGGTTGCCGTGAACTGTTTGAACATTAATATCAATTTTTGCGAGACATAGTTATCCCCGTAAAAACAAACTTTAAAGGCGAATGATTTTACGAGATTTTATATTGTAACTTTCACGTACGAGATATTCACACATCCATCTTAACGTATTCACAAGCGACATTGCGAAGGGAAAAAAAGAGAAGAGAGAAATAGTAACAATATGATGATGCAGAATCGGGCGAATAAAAGAGGAATCCACGATAGCGCGACGACGAGACAATTTACGTCCATTAGGAAATGTCGTGTTCTTTTAGCAGGATGAGCGAAGAGCAGGGGGAACGCCAGGGGATACGGCTAATACCCCCATGCAATCCACTATCTGCAATGTCTGGCCGACTGCAATGTTATATGCGACGGAGACCCCTTTTAAATTCACTGTTGCGTTTCCGCGACATTCCCAACCGATTGTAAACCCGCATTTCGCGCCGACCGTGACCTCGGCAACGGGCGCATATGCCTGTAACGTCGCTTAAACAGGTAAGTTAGTCTGTCTTAGCAACGTAACGATTTCGATTTTTAATCATAAATAGCACTAACTGCGCCAAGAATCATTAAAATATTCGCAAGAACGTGCAAAATGTATAATTTATGTGTTAACTGAGAAACTAGGTAATTGAGGACAAAACGCGATAAAGCTGCCAATCATCGAGAACGAACACTATTGCCACGACATCAACACATCATATTTCGTTTCCCTTATGCCAGATCAGATTAAGAGCGACGTTCACGCAAACGCTCTTTTTCTCTTTATCGTACCACCTATCGCGTTGCACGAGGCAAAGATTTCTTTATCGGTTGCGCCGTCACACGTCTGAGCGTTCCGAACGTGACATCGACGTATGAACTCACGCAAGGATGACCGATACCCGGACGACTAAGAATTTTCAATATCCTACGTTATACGAAGATACCTTCCGCGAGCAAAATGATCGAACACGAGACATTGTCGTTAAATTATTTTCCATTCGATGGTTCCTGATACACACGCGATCAATTCTTCTCTGAAGTCCATTGAAACTTGCGATTCAAGTACATAAGAGCGATGTAAGAACTTCTAGTATATTATGCAAGCCCGCGCCGTCTCTTATACGTACTTCAATTCTCGTGGTAGTCAACGGAACAGTCGGCAAGGAAATATCGACCACTCAGCGATTCAGGAATGCAGAAGCAAAACTCGTGTTGTCCATTCTCCAAGATTTATGGGAGAGAGCGAAGTTGGGGAAAGAGCTCTGGCACACGGAGATTCGGCACCGTTTTTCGTTTCGGGGGATTACGGAGCTTTTTAATTCGACACTGACAGGGGTCTTGGAGCTTCTCGCTCCTACGTCCCGGAATTGTTCTGGCGTCAAATCAAACGTGCGAGATAAGTAAGAAAATATCGGTCAAACCACCGCCGTATCGTGCCGCGCATAGCGTCACATGTAAATACGCAATATCACGCTCCTATCACGATGCAAACAACGCGCTCATAAATACCAGCGGGCATTGATAAATCCGAAATATCGGGCGGTTCTGATACGAGAACGCGCGGGTGAACTTTGGTGCTCGGGAGCGCCGCGTTCCCGCGTTTCGACTTATAAATCCGACGTTCAATGTCGACTGGGAACGACGATATCTCGCCGGGGCGCCGTGTCACTAAATCACGGGCGTTTCTGCGTTTCGCGCGCGCAAAAAAAAAAAAAAAATTGTATACACCGCGTTGCAGCGTGGTTACAAATCGTAAGTGAGAGCCGCAGCGTTCAACCGGGGGCTACCGTCCGTAAACTGCGAGTTTTTAAATCGGATACCGGGATTTTTTCGCAAATCCGCCGTCGACATTTCGTCAAACTTTTGGAATTTTTCCTCGTCGGGGCTCCCGTAATGCCGCCGAGCCGCGTTTAACGTTACATTCGGTGTTGTATTATAATCCCGGAAAATCGAAGTTGGGAGAATAGACCTATCAATATTTGATACACCTCAAACTGTGTTACTATATAATTATATTATTCTCTCTCGTTTCGATTACGCGTATAATTATTACATAAGTAATTACTAATATAATAACTGTTCACGTGACAGAATTTCATTCAACTTAGTATTAATTTTCACATAGAAATTTCACTTGATATTAATTTTCGTTACAGAGAAAATCACTGAAATTCCTCTAATTCTCATATTTCCATCAGTTTCTCCGGTTGCGATTTCATCGCGCCGTAACTTTGGACTTTACAACGGAGATTTAGCGAGCAGGTATAAAGAAACCCCAATGTACCCCGAGGAACATGACCGATAACATATTTCTTTCAAGAAGCGCCGCTTTGCATGCACGCGGACGCGTACAACTTGCACCGGGGAAAAAAATTACGATCGTAACCGTATGTTCGCGACTTTATGGGCTTGTGTATCCGTACTTACGCCATTCTAAAGATAAAAGAAACTATTCGTACGTTTGAATGCACTATTCGCGTCGTCGTAATCAAACTTCCATAAGTCACGCAACGTTCATAAGTTATCAAAAGAGTCTTAAAATGATATATAAACAATCCAAACGCTATATATGATATAATTCAAAAATTTCAATAATAAACGCATTTTTTTTATAAATTAAACGTTTGAAAATAGATTAAATTAAAATTTAATAGTACAATATAAAAAGAGATCAGCCTAAGTTTCAATATTATTTCTCGATAATCCATAAAATGCACGATTGCGTTAATTTAAGGGTGTTTTCGTTCGGATATCTTACTTCTCGCACATTTTTACTAACTCAACGTATTAAACTATATGGAGTTTTGCTGATGAGATTCTCCGTTGAAAGATCTATGAAGCATAAAATAATTCTCACTTAACTGGTAGATACATATTTATCGTCATGATACCGAGGGCGGGAACGCTACTCGGAGAAGCCGCATTCGAACAGGCGACGACATCGAATTTGCATAATCCCGCATAAATGCGTCGAAGCCTTTAAATTCTGCTTCCGAATGCAAATTGCCGTTCACTTTCCACTGTTTCAGCAAGTTTTCAGGATAACGTCCAATCGAGCATTTTATTCGAGTAAATGGCATATCGTATTTTTAAAATTGTTCACCAAAAATTCGCGATAATACACTGAACCGTTTAATTAGTACATTAATTAGTCGTGTCTCCCGAGGCCGTCGCGATCCTAGGGGACGCAACGTTGAATTTCCTTTAACCACTCCTTCAAGGAAGGAAGACGTTGTTCAATTAACAGCCTGTAATAGGAGTCGCATATTCTCCAGGGAGATGGAAATTATCACGATCGACGCGTTCATCTCCAGGTGCAGCTGAGTGCAGCTGCGCGGAATTAATTGCGTTACGGCTCACGAAACTACCGTGTTTCTTGCCAGATTTTCTTCGAGAAAACTCGGCGGTATCCACATAATGTAAGCTAACACAGTAATGCACAGAATAATAATTTTCTGCGAAAACTTCGATAAAATTTTTTTTTCTCGTAACATTTTAAATATAAAAAGTAAAAAAACATTAAATTTTATATAACTATCAAGAAATAAAAAATTACGAGAAGGTATATGAAATTAAAATTTGTAATATTTTTAAAGAAAAAAAGAAAAGGTATTTCAATTTTTTAAATATTTTCTGATAAGCTGTTTTTTAAAAATAAATTTTCTCAAATAATCCCCCTTTTTATTTAATATATCTGCGGATTTGTCAAACACACTGTATATCAAATCCGCGAAATAATCATACAGAATTCTGCGGAGAACCTCGGCTTTCTCGGCGCGGTCGCAGATAGCGTCGCGTTGAAACATTCGCAGAAACCAGTTGCGAAGGGATATGGAATGGTGCGAGAGGGTGCAAGGAGCTCATTACGGCGCGAGTCGACGCGACGCGTGGCTTTTGTATCGCGGGAGCGCATCTTACTCTCGCCTTTCCATCCCTTTGTTTCCTCCCCATCTTGTCGCTGAGTACAACGAAGAGAGCCGCGGATCGAACGAGAAACACAGAGGCGAAATACGCGTCTCGTACGAGAAAAACGTAAAAAAACCCGGCGACTATTGTGCTTCGAAAATAGAAAGAAAATAGAAAACACCATTTCCCGATATCTTTCCGGTGGTGCTTTTTCCTTCTCGAGTATTTTTGAAGGAAGAACGGACAAAATGCAATCAGTCGCGTCGTCTAGCACGCCCTGTTTTATTTGCATAACATTTCGTGACGTCTGCGTCTCTTGTGAAAAGTGCAAAGAAATCGGTATCGCATGCCACCTTATTCTATTATAGCTACCGGCTCGGTGGACGCGCTCGACAATAAATACAGGATTATTACACAAGTATGCGCAGTAAAACATCTTCGAGGATCCTACATTTTGCAAACTCGCTTGAATCACCGTACGAGGATTTCTTTTACCTTTCGTATGCGCGAATGTGAATCATCTTATTCCACTATGAGTAATTACTTTTCGCAAAGTACACAGCCATTCATTCGTACACACCATTCCATGCATGTCAAACTGCGAAATAAATTGCATCAGCAAGACAGGACAGATATCTGATCTCCGGCTGCGCGAGGCGCGTCACGTAAAGTACGCTGAGCTCGCTTCTCAGACGTCATCAGGGGATAGAGAACTCGGGGGATAATCATTTTTCTCGAGATGAGTGGTGGACGCGGTACATTATCTGAGATCGGCCTGCGGAATACCGTGAGTTAAGTACACCGGGAGAACATGTTTTCTGGACGTTTACGGCCGCTACGTGCGGGAAATAAATTCTCCCCGCCGTTTTCCGTCAGCTCTCCGGAGACTTTCGCACGCTCAAGGTGAGCTACCAGCATTTAACTGTGAATATTAAAATGTGCCGATTGTTTGCCTCGACGGAACGCGAGCTTTCGCGCTCTAAATAATACATCGATAATGGCAGAGCAATACGTCTCATCTGAAAAAAAAAACGTTACGTTTCAGAACAGGGGAGTAAAGCTTTGTAAATGTGACACGCTCGAAAATAGTGATAATATGCCGTTATGCATACGCGTTTAACACGAAAGTATAAAACGTGAAAGCCCTCCCCTCCCTCCCTCTCCCTCTCTCTCTCTCTCTCTTTCTCTGCATGGAAATACTTCGCCGGGCGAAATTATTAATAAATAACGAGAGGTCCGTCACTAAAGCGTCAACCAAGTATCGGAACGTATCGTTTTTATATGTAATGCAAATATTAATTACCATCTCGTTGATTACGGTTGAATCAAAGAGCCGCCGCATATGATATTGCGCTCGTAACACTACGGAATACAAATCGTGTCGAACGAGATGTAAATAAAATACGCGTGACCGTATGCGGTCTCCAAGTTCAATTTATTCTCTGTGGATTACAACGAACTGGAAACATGCTTCGACAAAAATACGTAATTGTAGACATGAATTTCGCAATGTTCCACGATTTAATAAAATTACGATTTGATCCGTTAAATAAGAAAGCACGTTGACTTTGTGCGATATTTAGAAATCACCTCTCAAAATCGCGAAATATCCTTGCGTAATACATTTTTAGCTTTCTACTTTTTCGAATTGTCTATATAAAAAGAATGAAGTTGTATTGTGCGTATCTTCTATTTTTGAAATTATTTTAAAAATATTAATAAAATAAATTTCAATAATACACAAGACAAAGAATTAAATTAAATAAATAATTATATGTACAAAACATGTCATTTTCAGTAGTATATAATTTTTCTAATAAGATTTAGAATATTCTACTCTAAATCTGAAATTTTTATCATGCTAATAATTATTTACATTAAAAGGAAGAGAAATTGTTTTATTTTTAAAATCTTTCTGTCTGTAATATGTATGGTGTGCATCTGTCTAATAGCTCTTTACGACAAACCGTCCATCCAGCAGTGCACTCATAATTATACAATATTACTCGGTGGAAAAGAATGCGCGATATTTCACACGGCAGCAGCATCGGGAATATTATTATTACATGTGCGAATACGGGGGAAAATGTTGGAAAAATGGAACTCCACCGGTACTCGAACATCACCGTCGCGTCCCGGTCGTGTTCGAATTAATTCCCCGCGAGAGTTGTAATTTTCACGAGTGCTGGGGCGCGATCGTGTTATCGCGCACCCGCACCGTCCGAAAAACAGACGGTACCTTAATCTAGAGCGGCGTAATAAATCTCCGCGGAGTGCGTCTCCGTACGGAACAAAGAATCCCCGCTAATCCCAGCGAATTAATGGTAATTTGCGCGCGATTAATTAGCACCGTCACGGAGAGGATTAGCGAGATCCTCGACGATAAGTCGAGTCATTTGGCGTCGCGGCGCGTTGCCGAAAAACGAACGATAATTGCCAAACGTGAGGCGATCAAACCGATAAGTTGAAATTATACTTTGAAGATTTAAAGTAAAACGTTACTTTCGAGCAATTTGCAATGATTCATCTTATGATTAAATCTTGTAAAACTAGAAAGGGTTTATCGGGATATATTAAAACTTTATGATAACATTAATCAGATGAATTGGCTGATATTACAAAAACAAAAAACTTTTATATATATATAATTTTTTTTTAAATATGCTTATTTTTATTTGTCAAGTAAGAAAAAAGCAGCAGAAGGAAAATATGATAATAGCAGCCGTGGTTAAACGTCCGGAAGAGTCGAGGGTGAAATATTTTCCGCTGACATTCGTAAAAAATTAAAGGGGACACTGGTCACGATATATAGCGCGTTTCATGAAAAATTTAGGCTCACGCAAAAATCGCCACGACACATGCACGCGATTACCCATTGCAAATTGCAGAGAATTTCTGACTAATCTCACCAGACGACATTACTCCGCGTTACTGACATAATTATCAATTATTAATGTCCGTTAGCGCGGAACAGCTGTCCTTTATCGCAGCTCATTTGCCAAATTGGCCCTTTCCGACCCAAGAGAAGGGTCAGCGTCGCGTTTAAAGAGCGGAGAGTATTATACTCCGCGGCTGAAATTAAAACGCGAATGCATAATAGCCACGTAACTGGCTCCGTCGCGTTATTAATTCCTTCCACGCAATGAATAATTTGGCGAAGCTTAAAAATATTTTCACCGGTACTTTCGTATGCGTTTATTATTTCCGATGGTATATTCGTGCGTTGAGCGAAAATACACCTGACAATCGTTTGCATTAATAAAGATTCAAGAGACATTTTATCATAATTATTAAAATGTGTAATATTATATATACAATACACGACATATCGCCGTCGTATATGTATAATCGTAGGCGCGTCATTATTGACTGTACACGCGACATTTCAATCTAAATGTTATTTAATCAGTAAAATTCTCTCTCAATCGGTTAAAGATTCACACGATGAACATAGTAATGGAAAATTTCATCGAAAAGTCACGGAACGACCTTTTATTCGACATACTTTGTTTACGGATGAAACAACTTTGATAACAGCGAACAATAGTGCGTAATGATATAACATCCAGATAAAATATCAAGTAAAATACGTTTCGATGTAACTTTCTTTAATTATTTTGCAATATGTGAAATATTTAGTTTTAGAATCGGTGAAAACAGCTTCAATTCATAAATACAATTTAAATACAATATAAATACAATTTAAATATATGTATACTGCAACTATTTAACTAATAATATTATAACCAGCTTGTCAGATTTTGGATAGCCAAAGTTTAGCATCCAGACGAGGAGCAAACTGTCTGAAAGTCCCAAGTTAGGTCCGGAACGTCCCTGCGCAAACGAGACTCCCTCGGCTCGTTACTTCTCAATCGCGATAATTACTCTAATACGTGTTAATAGGGCAGGTACACCAGGTGCCCTTTATCACATGCCATTTTCTAAATTATCTGACGAGGATATGACCGTCTGAAAATACTTCTATCGCCAAGGGAGCGTTTCATTTTCAACCCCTTCGACGGACGAACGTTTGCGCGTCTCGCGTCGCGAGAGGAACCGTCGAGGGGCGCGTCGAAGGAGAGTTAATTACATATTTGTTCTACCTATCTTGAGCAAGCCAGACACAAGGCTATTACTCTCCCCTGAAGCCGTTGGGCTTAGGAGTCGAGGCTAAGCAACGTGGTTACGCTCTCGTAGGCACGCTTCTCTCTGTGATTTGAATTGAAACGCTGCCGCCCGCATCGCGAACTGATTCGCAGCGCGATAGTACGCGAATTTGCAATCCTTAAACCGTTAAACGACTATCCACGCAAACGAGATAATGAGAACAATTACAGAATGTAACTGTTTGTAAAAAATATTCCGAAAACCGAACGCCGAATGTCTTTTGTTTTCCTCGATAAATCTTTGCAATGAGAACGATGGTTTTCATTTGCCGCGACAATTATCAGCGCGCTTAATTGCGAATACAGCGTCAGGTGTTTCTTATCCCAGCTCATTTTCCAAATTGTCCGAAGAACCGCGCGAGGATAAGTTCGAATAATGCCGGTAAGGCCGGTGCATTAAGGACGTCGGATAAACTCGCGGCGAACAAGGGCGGACGAAAGTGCTTCGTTAACGGCGGGAGGCAACTCACTTTAATTTCCACCGCTTTCCATGGCCCACCTGCTATTTGATTGAAATATGAATCCCTAAAGGAGGGATATCGATCATTCCGCAGCGTAGCGTAAACGGCGAAATTTATTTGGGACGTGCAATTGGAGGGATAATGCTCGGCTACTTATTTCAATATTGTTAGGAAAGTCATGTAGCAGTTTTGCGCAGAGAAATAAATGAGACACGACGATGGAATTTTTTTTCCTGATACGATGAACGAATTTCCCAGCGTCGGAAAAAAGCTATGCGGAAAGCTAAAAAGGGCCACATTAGGGCGATATGACGCCGCTGTCAGGGCGAGAATGAGCGATGGCGGGTCTCAATCACGCTAAAACGTTGCTAGAGACAGCTCGTGTCCATAACAGGTGCAAGCTCGAATTTTGTGATTATACTCAAGTTGGAATTTGCCAACTTTCAACACAAAAAAGATTACATTTATCTTTCGCGTAAAGTAAATCTAAATTCATATATAATTATACCTTCCCAAACAAAATTAAACATATTGTTAAAAATATTTAAATAGAAATAATAAATCGAGCGGCAGAGAAAAGATAATTTCTTTTACCTCACAAATAACTATTTAACAAGTTTTTATCGCGAGACGATGAAATTAATTTCGCCACGTAAGAGTTGGAAGTATAAATGAAGACGTCGTGAAATCACTTCGATATCTCTCTACGTTATTACACGGTAATTCTGGCCAAAATCATTTTCGAGAATGCCATTCGATTATCTCGAGGAGACGGCATAAAGATGCCGGTTGCCAGGGAGAATTGCCCGCGTTTTCCAGCGTTCTTGGAGAAGTTCCCGGAGCACAAGGCGCAATTGGTTCCTCGACTTTGTGAAACGAGAGGATGGAATGACCCTGCACGTCGTTACTTTATGACACGAACACGCGAGCGTGGAAGGACACGGACGAGCGAAATGATCTTTGGGAGCGGTTGTGGGAGCCACGAAAGGAAAGGTTCGATGCATAACGACGGCGGTACGGGAGAACATAATGAGCGTTTTATAAAAATAAATTGGCAATCGGGAACTCTCGTGAGACGGCCACCGGCTATAAAAACACTACATATATAAGTTCGCGAATCCTTTACGAAGAAATTTTCCTCGCGAATCCTGGAAGCTTCGAATATCATACAATCGCCTCCGTATGATATTCAATTCAAAGAAAATACTAAATTTGTATACTAGACGTAAATTGATTCTTGCAAAATTTGTAGATTTTTATCTAAAACAATTCCGCTGGTGCAAATACGTAATATTTAACCTCTGTGAGGCTGTTGATATTTAAGACATAGATCGAGATGATTGTAATCTCGGAATTTACTCGTCGCGCTCAATTTTAGTCGATTCTTTGGTTCCGGGTCGAAGTTTATCTCGTTTGTTCGAGGTTGTTGCTACGGTTGCTATTTATTATGTCGGATGAAAAGCTGTACGGTAAACTTGCGAGGGAGGCGAAATACTCGGGGGTTGCTTCGCGGAGTGGCATTAGGCGCTTGCGAGGCGGTAATTGGCTGTGTTACGACTGCGCTTCCGTCGTCGACATAACACGGGAGATGTTACGTCCGGAATGGAATGATTTATGAGCATCATGTCGGGGAGAAGTAAATTATGAACGTCGGATTGAAATCGCAATAATTCAAGAAATATCACGATGTCGCGTAGGAGTTGCGGACTCGCTGTCTCGTACGGTGGGACTCGTTTTAGGCACACATCCAACGATATACGGTAAAATTGCTAATAACACTCGAACAATTCGCTGACACATACTCATGTACATTTTAGAATCAACAATAAGTCTATTTTTACATAATAACAACTGCCAAGAAAATTAAGCAGATGAATGGTTAGATGATAATTTCGAAATATATAGAATTATATATCTAAAAATATTTCTTTTCTAATTGTTAGCGCGAATTATGGAATTTTTTGGAATGGATTCCGATCAAAATTGTTTATTTATTTCCTAAATTTGTACTGTGTTTTATAAGGAAAATAAATTAATTTTGTGATGCGTGTCCTGCCTCTTTTTTCTTTCTCTACATAAGGTTCAACTATGATTAAAGATGCACTTATAATGACACGATGTAGTCTTCTGTGACAACGTTTTATCTTTTATCCGTATTTTAAATAAGCAGACACACATGTTTCAGAATTGTCGCCGCATCTTCCGTCTGCGGGTTTGCTCTGCCAATTCGCAACTTCAACCCATTTTTTTATTGAAAAATTGCAACTCCCAAATCGTGAGCTTTGAACACCTGAATAGCCATTATTCGGTATTGACGATTGAAATCGGTCGGTGAAGGGAATGAGCATTAGCTCCGGGACAATATATATACGTAGGTATATACAAAGTTAGATTAGCTATTCTTACATAGGTACCTGCTTTACCTATGTACCGGCTTTTCTTATTTTCGCGCTTAACATGCGCCCGCCGTTCCGTCGAGTGTCCCGGGCTCCTTCTTCCGCTTTTCTTCGCTTTTCCGACGACGTGCTCGACCCTAAACGTTCGTCCGTCACGTATTCTTGCTATGTAAAGTCTTCTTAGCGGCGAAAGCTGCATGGACGTGCGCGAAAAGATTCCTTACTCGAGAAGAAAGAACTGTAGCCGAGAAAAGTCTACTATATGGAACTAACTGTGAAGGAATCAGGAATGAATAGGTCTGTGAAGTTGGTACCCGAATGTGAATTTTTACAAAATATAAATGTAGAATTTGATTCTTCACCATTTGTCTATATTTGTTCAGAGATAATCATTTTTTGCCCATTTTGCAAAGTCGATTATACATATGTGTCTTCGCCTTCGCCTTCAACATGGACGTTTTTTAATTAAAGATTTCTTTGTTTTAATAATTAATCTATGAAATTAATGTTCCCGTTTACTTATAAATATAATTTTAATAATTTAACGAAACGTCAATTTCGTCTTTTATCCTCTGCGATGCATACATATACCATCTACGTAACCGCTAAAATAAATTTCAACATTTCTCTTCTTTTCCATACAGCTCTCCTTTATAATATTACAGCTTTATAATACAGTCACATCAAATTAACTGATTGTAAATGAGTATCTAGTCGTTACTTCATTTCTCTCGTTTTCACGTCTCGATCTTATCCGCGGTTGCCCGCTTTTGCGATCCATCTTCGATTGTCAGACCACGGACGCAATTAGCGGTCTGTGCGGCGCGAGTTTTCGCTCGTACTGATCGTCGCGGTGTGTCATATAAATGTACGCCGTCACGCGAGCGAGTCGCGGGCCGCAAATCGCGCGTCCGCGCGTGGCGCATTATCCAATTACCCACGCAAACGAAGTTTGTGCCGGGTGATTTACGTCGTGCTATTACGTCGCCCGACGCGACGCACGTCCTTTGAACTCTTCGGGAAAAGGGTCCGCGATGGAGATTAGATTTTTGCTTTGTCACCGTCCGGCACGATACGTCGGCGTGACGACCGGTCGTTTTGCGTGCCAGCCGATTGGATGGCTTTTGCATAACGGAAACAAAATGTTGATTCGTTTTCAGTCTTTGTGAGCCAAAGGTTTCTCGCGGAGTCTCATATTGCAGACTGCGCGATTAAAAAAGAAAGGGTCAATAATTTCTCGAAAGCTATATGAGCCTTTGATTAAACCTTGATTAAACTGATCTAATTAATTTTATCTAGAATATATAATGCAATTCAGCGAAAAATAAAGATTATGTTTATTTTCTATTTCGAATTATTGTACTTTTCTTTATTTAAATTTCTTAGACAGTACGTGACAGCTCTGTAAGCCAGGAATATATACATATATAAGCCCAACAGAACATTAATCCTTCACCGAGACATATTGTCTCCGAAGTCCCGAAAGCGTAGAAGACAGATCGTCGAAGAAAATCGCCGGGAAGTCACGCGGCGATATTCGCAAAGCAAACTGCAAACGGTGCGACGCACACGACAACGGGGGCCCCCCAAGTCGTTACTCAGCGCTTATCGAACACCGGCCATTACTCGCAGCCTCCCGATTTTCCGCGCAAGAGTCGCGCCAACATCGTAAAACACTCCCGTAACTTACGTAGTTAAGGACAAACCGATAGCGGACCGACGACCGTGGACGGCAAACTCCGGAGTAAGAACAAATAAGCACAAAGGAACGCGAAACCGTTTCGGTATTTACGCGATGCTAAGCCGAGCGCGTGATGCGAAATTAAATGCGGCGCACAAGGGCTTTTCTATTGCCGACGTGTCGCGAAACATATCGAACGGTCGGAAGGCACTTTAGTGGAGCTAGAGAACTCCTGGCGGAATTCCTGGCGATTTCTCTTAAATTTCAAGTTTACCCGCGTAAGGAGTACAGCGCGATCGTCCGCAAATTGCGCAGACGTCAAGTCCGGAAGGCCCGCAGTTCGCGCAGCGATTGCCTGAGAAAAATCGTTTAACGTTTCTCGTCATCAAAATTGGATTTCGCGTTGGAAAGATGGGATACAACACATGTTTTTTGCTGTTGCACACGGCACAAGATTATTTATATACAAGCTGACGGGAGTATAAAGCGAACTAACCAACGGTATAAAATTTTCACGACCACACGGGGGTTTTTCCGGTCAGCCGTAGGGGCATAAAATAACCTTTTTGAAACGCGTCCTTTGGGTTTTGATTACTTTCACGTGTAACGCAAACAAACGAAATGCATTCGACTGATACAGTGCCGGGGACTTTGGATGCAATTCGCTTGTTGCGCCGATAAGCCGAGAACGCGCGCAAATTTGTAGAACCAGTAATTAACGATAAATTGTTTTTTTTCCCACCTACGCATTTCGCGATCCATCGATAGTCACGCTCTAACGAATATAAGTAACTTCTCGCGTTAAAAACAGTTAGTATACATTCGCGAATATTATCGCGGACAGATGCCTGATATCAACTTGGAATAACACGGTCGCCTATTAAATAAACATATATTGACAAATATATTTGTGAAATAAACATTCAAAAAATGCATGTTGAATTATTTAGCTGCGAAATTCGAAATTCCAAATAAAGCCGCAATGGAAATTATGCGCGTCATTTGAAAAATATTTGCTTTTGAATGCGGGAACCCCGCGCGCTCGAAAAGCACTGCTGTATATATTTGAAGCTACCCATATCTGTTCATCGCGGCAATTTATCATAGCAAGATGTGCTTAAAACGTTTATAATTGTAACGGGGCGATACATCAAGCGCACTCGTGGCGTTTCGACCGGTCGCGTTTGACGGAGCGCCGCAAATCCACCGGTATCGCCGCCGGTAAATGTAAAAATATTTCATTTCGCTTGTAACGCCCGCTTCTCGCCGACCTCTCACCTCCCTCCTCCCCCCGACAAGCTGTAACGCAAATGGCCGCGTATATGTATAATACACGGTCGTATAAACAAAACGCGTGCGTGCATAAAAGCGGGTGTCATATGCAACGATGGTCTGCCGATTGCGTTTTTTTAATGACTCCCCGCGCTTCGACACCCAGCCGATACTTCGAGGAGTAAAAACCCCCGTAAAACGAGGGGGGCCGAGGTACCCCCGTAATTGCACGAGTGTATATCTGCAACTACGGCTGTATTTTTCGCGCGAATGCGGAAGGGAATGCTCGCGCCGGTAACGGAAGGGACGCACCCCATTCGAAAGGGAAAAGGAGAAGAGAGGAGGAAGAAAGAGAGACAGAGAATCCCGCGGGCCCTTCGAGCTCGATATTGGCGCACCAGGCACGTTTTTCACGGTTAGATACCCCTCGCACACCGATCGATGCAAAGGAAACTCGGATCGCTGCATTTATTTCCGCAATAATTACGGCTTTCGTCTGCACGACTAGTGAACGCATGTTCGGGCAAGCGAGTCGGCGACGAGCCAAAGACGTACAATTTATTCTTACTTGATTAATCAGAAACTATGTTAATAATTTCAGAATACTATCTTTGCAAGTTGAAATAAAAATAAAAAAAAATATTTATATAAATATCCTTAAATAAAATGGCTGAAAATATATATTTTTTACTAAAATAAAACAATATTCATATCAGCATTGTGAATATTTTATTCCATCGCAAATGATCGCGTTTCATTAGTCTGATTAGTCTATCTTGAATGAGATATCTTAATATAAAGCATAAAATGTATGATAAAAATGTTATATCTAACTAAAATTTATATTTAAATATTATTCAAATTTAATTATCCAAATTATTATAATAAAATTATTCAAATTAAAAATTAATAGTAACGGAGAAAATTGTGTTTATTTTGGCTCTGATAGCACTATATTTTTAATCACGACTGAATTTACTTCAACTACCATGACAATGAAAAAAAATTATCTATCTACATTCATTTGTCTAAGGCTTTATCTTCAACTCCGGAACAACTTCTGAAACAAGAGGTGTATTTCAACGTAATAGCGTACATATAATCGAAGTTTCGAGACGCGAAACTTTTACTCGTACTTAACAAAAGATTTTTTTTTTAGGTAGCTGTTTCTCTTGAAAATCGGAGCCGCGCACGTAAGACGTAAAACGTTTCCATCGCGGCGTACAGCGAGGAAACTAAAATTGCCGTGTTTCCACAATAATCGGTTCGACTTTCTCCTCTTATGCACCCAGTGTCATGGGCGAACGTGAGGTAAAAGCAGATTCTCGAAGGCGTTTCGACGCCGTGTTTCGAGAAGCATTCACGCGATTCGCGAAACGTAGCCGTTCTATTTTTCGATCAACGACGCGGGATATGGACGTCGTAAAAGGAAGCGCGAACGTCGTAAACGTACGCGCACGTTCTCGGCACATCCGTTAGATTTGTAAGCAGAGAAGGCATAAAACGCTCGGCGAAGACGTGACCTCGTTTCGCAACGAGCGATCTATCGAGTCGTCGATATCGTGGGGGGAGATGACGCATCCCATTTACGCGCTGAATCTTCCTCTCGATCAAGACGACAGATATTTCCGCTCCTTCACATGACATCCTACCCGATCGGTTATTAGACTTATCCCGCTTGATCATGAAACAATTTGATTTTTCATAGATGCGATCGCCACGATATTTGCGAGAATCGTGATCGATCGGGCAATCGTTCGCCGCGAAATTTTAGACGACGCGAAACTTCCGGAGTTGACGGAATGCATTTCTGCGAGGTGTCTCCGCAGAGCTCCCGACAAAGTTCAGAGGTTGCATCGGTGCATCGCGACTTTTATGGATGAGATCGTAGTATGCATGATCGTACAATTCTTCGACGTGAAATGTTTGAAAACTCGGGAAGTTTGGACTCGATAGAAATTTCCTTTCCTCGCGAAGTGTATTTTCAGAGTATCGAGATGATGAAATTATCATAAACTCCGAGTAGTTCTCCTTAGCGACTGACATTCTGTGCAATTTCACAAAAATACTAACGTGACTGGACTATAAAAAGACTAAAAACGCGACGTTAGACTATAAATTACCCGTGAAATCCGGGATATGTGATGTCCCTCTAGACAGAATTAAAGAGGATGACCGGTAATAATACGTCACGCGATCACGAGATTCCCTACCTCGAGAGTTCGCGGATCAGCGAGTCGATTCCTGTGGAATGTACGTCATCCATCTAGGAGATGCGGGAGTACTGCACCGCGAGATACATCAGGGTGAAACGAACGGGCAGAATGGTCGCGCAAATGAAATTCCGCGCTCGCGATTTTCATCGGACTCTGTCTCTCTCTTTCTCCCCGATCTTTTCCTCCCTTTTTTGCCAGTTTCTTTTATTTCGCCCCGTCGACAGAACACGTCCGCGGCAGCGGAGAGCATTTCCGGTCGGCGAGGCCCGGCCGACGTTGCGCCGGCGAATATTTAAGCGAGAGGAAAACTAACTCTCTGTATCCAGCCCTCCGCCTCTTTCTCCCTCGCGCTGAGGGAGGAACGCGGGGGTGGCAGTGCGGTTTGTTTGCGGAAAAAAGTCACTCCGTCGGGAGTGAGCCGCAGCTGCGCGCATCACATTGTTTGCGCGGGGTAGGGCCAGAAAGCAGGATGCTGCGAGGGGAGAAGAAGGAGATCGAATACGTAGGGGGGAAAGGAGAGCAAAAAGCAGCGCCGAGCACACACGCGCCGAACTTCGGCAAACATCTAGCGGACAGCCGCCGATCTTTTTCTCCCTTCTCCCGCGCTCTTGATAACGCTGGAAAAAGTTCCCCGTCGCGCGTTATGAAAATGTTTCTCCCTCCTCGTCCCCATTCCCCCTTCTCGCTTATCGGCCGGATAGGCGAGCGTTTGCATCCGCGCGCTAAGTGCACGTAGGTGGTAACGCACATTTCATAAGATAAAACATTCGCCCGGAGATTTTTTCCGTATATCCCCTGATTTCCGTAATGCACCGTCAGACTCAGTATGAAACCTACGAGTCGAGTTGGCTACAAAGGGTTACCACGACCCTTTGAATCTGCGAAGTTCCATATACGTTCCCCCTGTTACTACTACTTAGTCCTTTGGCTGATTTTTGCCGACGCAACTCCCGAATCTAGGTGTACTTCCACGTTATTATCCACTCCGGGCTAGTTTATTCGTACCGAAACCATGCAAATATCCGGCCATTCTCCCCGAGCGGTGGTGTTTGCAGAATTCCGTACGAGTAAAATAGTACAAAACTGACTCGCAATTGCACGCTACGCATATACAACGGAGTACGTACTGAGTGGAAGTCAGGAAGGGAAAACTAAATAGACGCGGGGCTGATGGAAAACACGCGCGGCATATTATATTGACCGTCCAGGTCGCGATACATGCAATGCAATAGTACTACGTTTTCTCCCTTTGATTAATTTTGGTAATTAATGACATTTGCTCGGTGGGTCGAGTTAACTTTGTGTCCCTATATATAAACGCGATTTGTGGTGATAATAATTTGCAACAACATCTGATTCTCCCTCCCTCCCTACCTACCTTCCGCAATAGTTTATTACAGAAAATATATGCGCGATATTAGCAGTATAAATTATAGTTTAATCAGGAAGTCCACATGTAAATTGGTATGAGAAACAAAAGGAATGTAATTATTAGGAGCGACTGAATATGATTCATCATATTTTTCTCAATTTTTATTAAATCACTCTTATCAAGCGTAATTATTAACTCTTATTAAAGAGAATGTATTTAATGTTTTGTCATGTATTTAATTGCTATTACTTTGTCATATCGAATTTTCTATATTAATTCTGGATTAACTTTTTAATTATTTCTTATGTATTGCAAATTAATTAAAGTTTGAAAACTAATCTTTTAATAAGATATATGGAGGGTGAAAAGAAGACGAATTACTCGCATAAACTATTAAATTGATTAAAGTTTAATTAATTTTCTATTTTTCTTTGTGAGGGAAATGATTTCTATCTCTCTCTTTGTGGAGGAAACGATCTCTATCTCTCTTTGTGAAGAAAAGGATTTCGTGACGGAAAAGCAGCAGCGAGTCATTCTAAAGTAATGTTTATGGGAACGATCCTATATAATTTTCCCTTTCCCGTCAACTTTTCTCATGCACTATTCGACCTCGCGCACAATTCCCGCCTTTTCCTCGGCAATTCGCCTACGGAGTCGCAAAATTCGGTCGCGATATATTCGCATCTTTGAATCGTTGTTCGATTTCTTGCAAAGATGCTGACATCGTCCCCGATCGTGGCCCGCTTTCTCCATAAAGCCAACGATGAACTCTACCCCCCCCCCCCCGTGACAGTCGTATAATCCATTGGAATACAAATGCATCGTCAGTGCGGCACGATTGAAACTCTACGAATTCGCCGGCGTGGCACGGCGACGCGATTGCGAGCGGTATCTCGTAAATACGCCTCGTAAAAGGAACATTACATAGTCGCGCGCTCCGAATTGGGACGCAGCTGCCGTTGCCGGCCTTAAAACTTCAACGTCAGGATGGCAGGCTGCCCTGGGTCGCCCCTCGTCGCGGACACTCTCGAAATTACCGCAAGCTAATATTCATGCGGACTAGAGAACCCGGTGCAACGTGTTGCGAGCAACAGTAATAGAGGATTCTAAAGAGAAAACTCAACTGTAGAGAATTGCGACTATCTTTCGCGTCATTAAACATTAAGCGATATTTCCGTAAAATTTTTACGGATGATATATCACTAATATCACTATTAAACCGTATGTAAAAGGGATCTTTTCAAGTATAAGAAGAATAATTAATATTCCAGCACAAAATATGGTTAATATAAAAATGTATCTTCTATATAATATTAGTTACATAAATTACAAAAAGACATTTAAATGTTGTCAATAGAAGAAAAGGCATTCGTTAAAAAAAAAAAAACAGATATGCAACAAAAGCAGCCAATATTTTGCACAAATAATTTGTTATTCTTTTTTAGAAAATATTTCAAGATATCTCATAAACGCCACTCTGTCGTCATGATAGTTATCAACAATTTAACGAGACGAGCGTGTACATAAATGAAACATCCATATCATGTTTGATGTTTGCTTTAATTTTAAGCGAAAGCAAGTGCTCTGACATCCTTACCAATGTTTTATCAAGCATTTGTGACTCCTTGTTTCGCAACCGTTTCTCGAAAGTCTGGAAAAGGCATAGCAACGTGAGTAATTATAGCAGTGTTATTCGGAAAATCAGAGCGCTCGTAACGGGAGACAATTTCGTTTTGCTGGAAGTAAATTGACAAATAGCTAAAGGCAATTATAGGGACCGTCAAAAATAACCCGTGATTCGTACAGTTGTTATCCGTGATAAATCCATCAACGCGCGTCTCCCAGACCAGGAATCAAATCCGGATAGAGCGATGTGTCTCGACATTGATTTCATTAAGTATTGATTTTCCGGAGGGTGTGGATTCGGGGCCGAATATATGAATGCTGATGGCGAAACGCAGCTCGCTTCTATCATACTGTACCACAGACTTCGTGCATAATGTAGCTTGAAGCTGCTTGTGCCTACTTATCAGCGTCTTATCATCGTTGGGCCGGTGTTGCGGAAAAAAATGATTCGCAAATATTTGCTCGAAATTTTCACACGCCGCAGACATACCTAGATATCTCGTATCCTTCAACTAGATATGCCAAGATAACGGTTGGTTTGTTAACTACCTACCAGATGTGTGCTATCTATTTCGCAAACGCATTATTCTTACTTCGTGAATACGGATTTTAAACGCTTTAAATAGTACTTATACGGCAGTGCTTGGATAACTTATCCAGATTTAAAAGGATGAAATTTTTTAATCTATTCAAATACGATAACAAAAGATGTATATCATGAATATTCATCAAGCTTAATGGAGCGTCGTGGCAAAATAAGGTAGCGCGCAGCGCGGAGAATCCAAACGAAAGAGCCAGACGGTACCGTACGCGCGTCGAAACTGCGTCGACGTAAATTTCCTCCATCAACAGCGGACAAACGGTTCGTTTCAATCGTCAGTCCCGGCATTTCGCAATATTTTTATGGCGGCGTCCGCGCGCTCGTCACTCCCACGTCGAACGGTTATATCTCGGAACAACACGGGCCATTAATTGAAAAAATTCCAGCCGGTCAGAACCGCGGCGCGGAGCGGCGCGGCGCCGTGGATCGGCGGACGCTCGTTTATGTATTGTGCGCCGGCGGCGAAAAGGAGAAATAAAGCTCCTCTTCCAGGAGCTCGATTCAAATTAAACTCACTTGGAGGTTAATGTGGTATGAAATGAAAATTGTAAATCGCGCGGCTACGGCAATGAAAAAGTTTCACGCGGCCGACCGCGCCGTCGATGAGGCTCGCGAGCGCGAGCGAACGATATTTCTTCCTCGTTTTCGCGCAAACACCCGGTGGCTGTGCACGCTGCTTTTTCTCCGTTCACTCTCTTTTTTTTTCCATGAAAGCGTCAAACGAGCGCAATTTCGTCGCGGGATATTTATCGGCGTTGACAGTTCCGCGCTATATCCCTTCGTTACTGTTCCCTCCGCGTTTTACTCCAAATTTTTCATTCAAATGATGCTGAAATACACTCTCTGTACGCAGTATAATACCGCGAAGAACGAACTCAAAAAATTTTACAAATATATGAGGCGAGTTTCTTGATTCGTTGATGGATCAATCGCATTATTCGCCGATACAAATTTGCTCTGTAAAAGCAGCATTTGCGCGTAATGCGATTGATCAATCGATTGAATTAAAAAACTCACCTATGTTCTTGCCTTAAGTGCAGTCTTCGTTTCTTGGTAATTAATTTTAATGATTCGGAAATGCTAAAATTAGTCCATCGACCCAACATTCGTTAGCGGTAATTTAACTCATAATCAGGGAGATAGAGGAATATTATTCGTCGTGGTGTTAAGCAGCATCTCTCGAAGCACGGAGAAGCTCGACGATAAATAGCCGCAGTCAAAGCGATCGGCGGATCACGAGACGATCGGCGCACGTGCGTGACGAACGGGAAAGAGAGAACGACGAAAGGGACGGTTCGTCCCGGCCCTTTCTTCTCGATCCCCTTTCTTCCTCTTCCACCTCCCGCCCCGCGGTCCCTCGCGCCACGTTACGAAATCACGTTGAATCTGGAACGATGCGCGCTGTCATCCTACCTTCTTGCCACGCGCGCACTTTCACGAGAGCTTTTGGCAGCTGACAGCCCGCGGACTTGACGGCCGAAGCTAAATTTGGAGAGCCGAGAAGGTGATGTATAAGCTCCTCGCTGTCGCGCACGTGTTTTGCCTGCAAACGTCGTGCGTGTAAGAGATGCAGCCGCTGGGTATATATATGTATATATATATATATATATATAAATACACGACACGCGCGGTAAAAACGGAGGAGAGTGGCGGGTTGAGAGAGGGAGTGAGTCACCCCTTTGCGCATGCCGATGCTCATTCATGATTTTTTTTCCTTCCGCATTTGGGGACCGATAACCCGGAAAGTATCCGTGCTGTTATCATAACGGCATCGCACGACGTAATAAAATAGATAGATATAACGACGAAGAAAACGAGCGTCGATCGATTTTATGGATATGACAGAAAGTATAACGTCATAGTCTCGAGTTTAGATTTTGTCAACGTTCAATGTTTATACAGTATATTTTAGACCCATCTATAATAAATTGATAACGTGGGAATAAGCTCGAAACGTATCTAAAATACAAAAACTAAGCATTAGCGATAAATAATAAAATTGATATTGTTACAAGGTAAATCTCGTAAAAAAACCTTGCAAAGGTAAAAAATATATGTCAAGTGCATAAAAACATTTAAAAGAATATGTATATCATATAAAAAATAGATTACAAAAAAGAATAAATGTAAAACAAAAGATAATTTCATAATTATAATTGTCACATTCGAAGCTTCTCGCGAAAGATAATCGTATCACAAGTTGCAAATTGTAAAAAGAGATTATTCATGATGTTGACAATGGGTGCTGTCTTTCGAATGTTCTTACACATCCGTTGCAGAGCTGGATCCGACGAGATTCGAAGGCAAGCGAGAGCAACAATGCCTTCCGAATCAGACGAAACGTCCGGGTTCTTTCGGCTCTCAAAGAGAAATCTACCATGCCCGTATGTGTGCTTGACAATGGCGGCACGTGGATTCAACTGTGTATACCTTACATTCACTATACGTCTGATCCATGCTGGAGATCGAAAGAAGCACGGCAAATAAAAATGTATTGTATCTACGTGCATGACATACACTTTAATAAAGTATATCTTTGGCACGGAAAATAGAAAATAGAAAAAAATATACGAAACGTGTAAAGGGAACATTTAAAATATAGAAAGAATTGACAAAAATATCAATGTTATTTTAGCTGATATTTTTGAAGGAATGAGTTAAAAAATAGCTAGTTTGTAAAAAATTATTTTATTTACGATCAGAAATATTTTTCTGAGATAGAAAGATAACGAAAATGGAGCAAAAGATAATAGACGGCCACCATAAAACCGTATAGAGGTCGCGATTTTTCGTGAAAGACCAACGGTGAGAATTGCGAAAATTGTACGGTAAGCAGTTACACGCGGTAAATATACGGTGGGTCGCGCAGAAACACTGATTCTCACACGGGAGGGGGTTAGAAGTAATAAAAAAAGTGTCGTAAAGTGATATAAACGGCCACCCGATGAAACGCGCTAAATATACGCCGCACTGTGCCGAGGTGGTTGATAACTCCCACTGTTTTTAATCTTAATGCCACGTGATTTACTCCTCGTGAACTCTTGCACTTTGGCGACCTTATAAACGCGGCCCGTTCTCGCTCGCGCATAAAACACCGACTGCACAAAGGGGTTTCGAAAGCCACTTCACCGGCTTGATAGTGCGACACAATTGCATTAAAAAAAGTCATCCCGCCACTCTCTATTCCTTCGTCCACGCATTCACTTTGCTCCAGTAAGTGCCCTATACGCGGCGTGCCCTTTATTCTTCGTTCTTGAACGCGTCGAGCAAAGGGGCGTCTCTTTTCCAAACAAAACTAAATACTCCGAATCGGACGGATCGATTAATTAAAGTGCCTGATTTATCTACCGCGATATTTTTAACGCAGCGGGCGCAATAACGTCACAACTGATCTACTATATTTTCGGCGCCTCAATTAAAGCAGTTGCCAAACGATTGCCCGCGGTTTCCTCGGAATCGCCACAGTCCATGGTTGTCAGAAATGAGTACGTGGAAACGGGGCTCGATTTTGGCACGGGATTAGTATAACGATATCCATCGTGCGCATGGAGCCGTGCAAAACGAAAGCGATGTCACGGTGCTCCGGTATTTTCGAATCCATGGGCAAGGGATTCGCGAACACAACTCCGTTATTTTTAGAAGATGAAAGGGAAGGCAGAGCCGAGCGTCCGAGCGACACGCGAGATGGCTCGGAAAGCTTATACGCAGATTGTAAATATGTGAGCTTTCAAATTCGGTTTTATATCAAACATTTTCCTGAATATCGAAGATAAAAGTGAGGACGACTGAATTTTTCAAAAGTTTATTCATATTTTTTCTCATAAAATAACTAAAACTTTTAACATTGTGAAATACTTATAAACTTTTTTGTTAGAGAAAAATAATGACAGTCGCAATATGAATGTCTAAAAATTTAATGTTATAAATTGCGTTTATCTGTTTAATATTTGCAATGAAGTTAATATTTTAGCGAAAATATGCTAAATTGAAACAATAGAATAATCATTTATTACATAAATTTGCGTAAAAAATAATGTAAAGATCAAAATAATTCTCAATAAAGAAATTCCTGGATCCTTGTAAATAAGAGAAATTGAAAGAACGCAAGTACTCAGTTTGCGGCCTCAGTTCGCGCGACAAGAATTTTCTGAATCCTTTTCAGGAAGCGCCCTTTTGACGATAAGAATACTAGACAACCTCCCCGATTCCTGGGAAAGGAGATAGAAAGAGGAACTTACGTTTTCCACGCGAGGCAATTCAACGCGTAGCCAAGTGTGGGCCTATTCTTATTCTCGACATACTGCACAGTATATATGTCCAAAAACGAAACATAAAACCTGCATTGGGGGTACAAATTGCTTTCGGCCTCCCCTCGTTCCTTGCGACGCGTTGAACGCACTGGCGTAGAAAAAGTTTCATTGCGAAAAACATATTGTCACATCGTCGCCATTCTTTCATCGCCGAAATGTGACAAAACCGCGACCGCTCGATCTCCATTAAAGTGTAATTCATATCGTTCTCAATGGAAAAACAAAACTATTGTTTTCGTGGCAACAAATTCGTTGCGCAACGCGTTCTAAAATGATTTTATTTTATATTAAATTGTATTATTTCCAATTATATTTCGATTAACATAAAATCAATCTGTCTCTAAACTCTTGTACAACTCTTGAATTTTTGTTATAAAAATAAGTAAGAAAAGAGAAGGTATAGCGGTTGAAATCGTAGCTGTTCTCTATTCTCCTCAGACAACAGTAACCCTTTCATCGCGCTCCTGTAATAACGCTCAAGAAGATACAGGGACTGCATGTGGGGATTTAAATATAAATCACCTCCGCTCATATTATCTGGCTACGCTATTGCGTACGAGGACAAGCTACATACTAGGCAGGCAACGAGAATGGGACCCCGTAGAATCGTGGGGACGACTTATTGACTTTGGCTGGCTGAATTTTCCGCCATTAAATTCGGAAAGAGAGAGAGAGAGAGAGAGAGAGAGAGAAACCGAGAGAAAGGAGCAGACAGCGGAAGAGAGTCGGAATGGAATAAGAGAGAAAGAGAGATGGCAATGCAACGGGGGTTGGCTGCCAGCGGGGGTGGTCGGGCGAAGGGACACAAACGTCACGACATATGTCGTGTACCGCGGCACTATGTAACACGCTCTCGTCCTTATGTATCTTGCGACCCCGTGGGGGCTTTCGCTCGCTCGTGGCAGTGTGCGGTGCACTCGCGCCATGGTGACCGTGTGCATCATAAATATCTAAGATATCTTGCTGATATAATCCGCGGTATCAACCGACACACTTTGAAGCAAATCAACTCGCAATCTCGCGTGGATCGACAAAACGCGAAAGTATTCTCTGCGGGCCGAAACGCGGCGGTTGACCACCACCAAACCGATACAATAAATTCTAACGATCGCTAACTTTTTTCATCGCACAACTTTGATTACGTTTCGTTTTTAAATTAATTACAAAAGTCTACGTCACGAGGCAATTGTCTGATCTTCCTAAATATGTTTTATATTTAAGATTGAAATTTTCACAATTATTTGTATAATCGTAATTTTAATATTTTCAATGGATATTTCTTTCAATTTTGATATATTTTTCTTCTTCGAAAATTTCGTAATAAACATTTAATTTTGCTCATACAAGTAGATAAAGATTTATTTTAGCATTAGCGTAATATGTTTGAAGAGCTATTTTAGGACACATTACATAATGCATGTGAACGTTTGCCCTGGCAAGCGAAGTAACTAGAATATGTATACGTTCGGCATAAGGGCTATGAAACTTAGTGGCGCAAAGGGTAGCAACTGTTCTACGATAATATACACGTACTCGACGTAATCTCTAGAATTAAACATTGGGGGGCGAGGTGATAAAATGAACTAACGGCGTTTCTCATCGCATGCGTTTACCGAAGAGCGTTTCCACCGGAATTTTTAATCACACTGCACGAGCGCGTTGTTCTAACGCATAACGAACTTAAAACTATACGTCGTATAGTCGTACCAAACGTAACTATAATTGCATATACACGCGATAACAATTTTCTCGCTACATGGCATGATAACGGCAGAATAGAAACGCCGAGAAGAACGCGCTGGCACAGTACGCAGGCACGGTGCGTGTATGTGTTTTCCAAATGAGATGTTCCACCAATCTGCAAGACTTATAAATATTTGAGGATACCGCAGGAGTATACTGCGCTCCTCTGGCAAACAGCAGCGTGCACCGACAAGAGTCTACCCATTTCTTTCTGCAAATAAAGCGCCCTACCCGTCCCGTCCCGCTTACATCGTTTCAACAAGAGATTTACGTGCCTGCAAATTATAATTTGCCCCGGAAGATCTCCGCTTCGCGTGCTCTTCAATATTTATTCGACTGCGTTCTTTCCAAAGTCGGCTAATTGTAATCAAATAAGATTGGCACGATAAGGGCGGACTAAATAGATTATTATAGTCGCGTTCTAAAAAAAAAGTAATAAAAAGTAAACTTGCAAAACTCTCCCTGGGAAAATGAAGATTGTATACTGCGTCATGAAAAGAAAACAATTATTCTCTTAACATGTAAATGTAATGTTACATTCGAAGCGTGCGTAGTTTCTGATTAGCTCTGACATGTCTATCGAATCGCCTCATTGCCTTTGTATGCTTTTTCGAACTAACTTTTGTTATAGCATTAGAATGGCGTTGACCAAGCAAATATTTACCGAGCGAAAGTTAGCGACATCGTAACGGTATTACGATACTTTGGCACGGAACCCTTTGTGGCAGTAGCTGGGCCTCGGACCCTACGTCTGTAGTAGGATTAATTAATTCGATACCTTAAATAATTAACCTGTCTCATGACAAAACGATAACAAGTCTATGAAGTGGCATCCCGAAGTGCGAATTTTTACAAAACTGATATGACATTTTGATTGTCCACAATTTGTTTACATTCGTCCATAAATAACCGTTTTTGTCTACTCTGATGATAAAAATTTATTTATTTTTAATTTCTTTTTGTAATGTAGACAAAAACGATTATTTATGGATAAGTGATGGATATAATTTCACAGACGTAACGATGACAGCATAAATGCTATTATTATTTGCTCTTATATAAATATACCGATAAAACGAATGTTTGTAAAATTTACAATTCAGATATATAATTCCAATTATATTCAATATATTCAATAGCACGTACACGGAAAAAAATATTGTTGAACTGTTATTGATATTGAATTAACAAGATCACTTTCAATTAGACTGCTATTGGCCAGTATTGTTAATACATCATTTTTTCCATGAAAAAAAAATTCTGAAAAGATTTAGAGGTATAAACTGCATTTTATTTAAAATTAAATAAACTGACAATGAGTGAAATATATATGCAGGACGTGCTTTGTCAAATTTGACTTTTACTCGCCAGTTTGATAAAAAGAATCTCTCTTTTATATAATCTTGTAATCGCTTGTATACGTAAATATCGTGACATCCGAAAGCTTTCAGAGCACAGGATTAACAGGAACTCGCACAGGAAGAACGACGGGGGCAATCTCTCGCAACCGGAGTTAATAATTTATTCGGCACTATTCGACGTTCTCGAGGCGTTTACCCAGCGATGGATGAGAACGCGTGTGCTTTTCGCACGCGCGGCGTTTATTTAGGAACGTGAGTACACGCGCGCGCTCGCGGTGTCAAAGGCTGGCGATGTTTCAAGAACTATTTTCGTTTTCAGGGTGTCCCCCGAGTCCCCATGTTGCTCCACCAGGCGTTCTCTTTTGCCGTAGTCTCGCATAAAGATAAGATGCGAAGATACGCCACGTATCTCGTAACGCGTTTTCCGCGCAAGAGGCGACCCGACAACGTAAATTACCGTCCGCGCGGGAAGAAAAACCTGGCGAATGTAGAAAGTAGTTGATTTACAAAAGCTATTTACTACCCTAACTTTGTCGCGCATAATTTTCAGACTGTCCAAATATGCCTTTATCCTTGGTAATCAGGAACAATATTAGCCAAAGGTAATTGGATCATAAATCTAAAGAACATTCAATGCATAGATTTATATTATTCGTCACATTTTGCTTCGAGAATGAAAATAAAAATGAAACTGATACTAACCAATTACTTTCATTAGTTATAGCATCATTAAACATTAATTTTACGGATGATTTGAATTGGAAATCTAGAAAACGTTTCTCGTTACCTGTTTAAGATTGTTACGCATGTATGTGTACGTGCAGGGGAGATATGATTAAGATGTAAAAGAATTTGTATATTATTATCGTTCGAATTTTATTGCGACCGATGATAGAACATCTCTTGCGACGAATAACCGGTCATATATCTCAAACGCATCATAAATTCGGAAGGCCCAGATAAATCTTTAGAAACGTATAAAAATGACAAAGAGGGCAGTTCTTTGTCCCTGACAATCTGACCAGGAGTCGGGCAACAGTATTTCGGACGGGCTCGAGACCACCAACGATTACCTCACCTCTTTGTCCCTATACGTCTTGCTTTGAGGGCGGTGCCGTCGCGATTTATCAACTACCCCCGGCCTTCCCTACAACGCGTGCGACCGAAATTACCATTTCATACGCCGATTTGCCTCCGTCCGGGCAAATTTATCTGCGTCCCTTCGGCTTTCTTTTTTGTGTTCGTCGACTTATCGCCGCCCCTTTTTCGCTTTTATCGTATTTAATCGCCCCGGTGCCCCCCTCCCCTCCTCCACCGATCCCGAACACTCGGTGCGTACCGCAAGAATCGCACTTGAGGAAGAGAGAGAACCCTTAGAAGGCTCTCCACGCAGGACAGAAAACAGGAATCACTCGCACGGTCTCGCGCTGCGTTCATTTCCCTCTTCTCTCTACGATGACATGGAAATATTCTCCTGGCTCGTGGAATCGGAAACCCAGACACTCTCTCACTTCCAACGTATAATCGATCTCGGCCGCGGTATTGTAATAGAGAAGTGCTCCGCGTTTGAAATTCCAAATAACGTGAATGCCACGGCGAGATATGCGATACCATCCGGCCGTATAAATTAGCAGAGCTTAAATATTACAAATTGGTTGTTCCATTGTAAACTTCAGTCATCGGATAACATTGCGTCGGTAATGGTTTTGCGGTTTACAAATACGCGCGGTGAACCTATAATTCCTATTTTATTGTAAATTTATCTTCTAAAATTGCGTTGAATGTTTCCAAACGAAATAAATGAAACAAACTAAACAGGAATATTGAAACCCACCAATTGTAGCTTTAGACAATTAATCCAGTTTTATACGACTTTATACACATATCGTTTAAATTTGGATATAATCTACATATAAAACCACATACCATAATATCGCGGTATAAAAAATGTTGTATTTTCGGAAAATTTTGGTTATCTCTGTGTGCCAAAAATATGAATGTATAAAATAAAATTTCCAGACAGTTTTTATTTATATGATTTGTATGATGATCTTTCTCGTCAGCTCTTGTCGCACATCAACGCAACTGAAATACTCCACGTTACGCAGAACCGAAGGAGTAGCCGTCCTACTAAGGCGAGCCATAAATGTCAGACGGTTCACTTATTTCGTCGTGCACCCTCGCGCTCGCTCGCCGATTTTCCACCACTTTAAGGCGCAATTTGCAAGCGCCCGTCCAACAAGCCTGCCCGTCGTCGCTCCAACGACGAATTCGTCCTTTCCTCCCTTTCTTTTTCTACCTTTTCCTATCGCGCGCGCCCTCGTCGGTGCCGACTCTGACAACCCTCGATAACCGTAGTTTATCAGTCCGCGTCCATCGTTCGCGTCTTCGTCTACCGACGACGATAAACTGCCATCCCTATTTCGCTTAGGTGCAATCAGTGGCGTAATAACTAGAGACGTGGAACTTACCAAGATGAATATCTACCGCGATTGGTGAAACTGCGAAGTTTCGCCGAGAATTGAGGTCTTTGAAGTAGCGCGAATAGATCAGATCGAGTATTATAAAGAGCATGAAGGACATAAATCAATTTTTAATGGTTGACGTATCTACGGGAGTGATATCAATTCCATCGTTTGGTAATGACGGATTCTTTAACTGGTTTATGACTGATTTTTCTTTAATAAAAGAATTTAGAGATGAAAAATGATCGAAATAAATTAAGAATATTTTCTATATCATGAATACATGCTATTGATTTTGATGTGATCGTAATTTATGACAGTACAATACAGAATTTGAATAAACAAAACTTGCTAATGGAAGCTTATCATGTGTTTTATAATTAGATACTATATTGATAAACTTATAAATTATTCCAATAAACCTTATCTTAAATAATTAAACAAAATTTTCTGCACAGCGTAATAGTGTAATAAAATTAAAAAGAACAAAATTATATATTATTCTTTGATTAGTATTACATAAATAATTTCCTTTTTCTTTTTCTTTTCGAATCTAAAAAAAAGAGAAAATTACAAGAGTTTGGTTTTGGTCAAAAAGCAAATTAACGTAACAAACGTCATTGGAAATGGTTAAAGTTTGATAAGATAATGATAAAAGATTGATATTTTTCAAATACGAGACGAATAAATTCGTCATTACTTTCAGTAATCCATATGTCGCGTTTCAGACGACGAGAGATCGCTAAACCGATATCATCCAAACATCATTAACAAAAAGGGCACAATTAACGGAGAATCTGCGTGAGCCAAGTATCCAGCTCATCCCTTTGCCGTAATTATAAACGGGAGTGGAATTCGCAGAATCAGCCGTTACGCCACTGTTACCCTATGCAACAACGCAGTCCGCCCCTCGCTTTCCCTTTCCACGATTTACTTTCATCTGACGAATTTACCTCGCGTCGAATCAGCCTCGATTACTCGCTACCGATTAAAATCCCCTTTCCCTTCGCAGCCCTTGATGCATGGTAGGTCGATAAACATTTTTGAATTCACCCTCTTGTACCGATGTTGGAAACGAGTACATCACGGAAAGTGGGGATATGATTCCCAATAAAGCAAGTAAAAATACAAGTATATGAAATCCACACAAACGAGATTTCATATATTAGAAATATAGCATTTTATTTCCACCTTTATTAAAGGCGGACAAGAGAGAAAGTCAGGAGAAAGCAAAGATGAAATAGTGCGATAAAACATAGGATCTATAATACGCTTCTTGTAGCAAAAAGAATCAAGATCAAATCAATGCCTTATTCTTAAGCTCTGTGGGACCGATATTTTCTTTTCTTTCATTTCTATTGTCGTTGAACGTTATATACGAGTATTTGTCCATTTTCAAGATATCTGATTTATAAGACGTTCCTCAAATAATATTAATAAAATATCACAAATACATTTTCCGTTTATCCTAAAACAATGGCAAAATAAAAGATAAGAGAAGCTTTAACGCTTTAAGTATATTTCATTTAGAAATTAAAATGTCAATATTCGCAGCAAGTTTCTTTAACTTGCTATTGAAATGTATTTAAACCTAGTAAATTTAAATAAATAGATTTCAATTAAATAAAAACATTTCATGAGAGTTTCTCATTATTAAATAGAAAGTTCTATCTTCTTTCTCTCAAAATACACTTCTTTATACTCGATAAAGATCGTCGTTTATATTCGTGACTTTCATTTCCCGAAAATGATTACTTTAGATAATCCTGACGCAAAAATAGAGATTCGTCGTTTGTGTGCGAATGGTCCACCGACGTTTAAATATTTAGAACTCTTCAAAGGAGTTTCGAGGGCGCGCCGAAGCGACTCTAACATAGGGGGAATCAAGAAATTTCTTCTCGGCCCCCTCCCCCCACCTTTCGAGTAATTAAAAAATTCCGAGCTGCGGCAGTTTTTATTGCGTTTTTGCCTCGTCGAGAGCTTGTTGTCGTGCAGCCGGCCGGAAAGAATTGTTTAATTGCGACATTACTTGTAACGAAACGCACGCGGAGAACAATTTTAATACCCTGTGTAGATCGCTCGTTGATGGAAGAGAACAAGCGAATTATCAAGGGAGATTTTTTAGCGAAAGCCACCCGAATAAAGATGACGATATTACATTGTGATATTCTTCTTTAATAATAGAATATGTTCTTTAGCGAAAAGAACTTTCGATCATCAAGAAAAATATTCCGAAGATAAACGAACGAAATCTCTTCCAGTAATTTAAGTATTTAGTCAAATTTTCTTGATAATTTCACTGATATTTAATAACAGGCGCACTTAATGTCACATGAAATAAAATGAAATAAAGTTTAATTATTTTTATTTCGATAATTTTTAATCTTGTTACTTTTAATCTATTTCCATACTTTGAAATTTTTTCTATCTCAATCACTTTTATAACTCACGAGCTATTTATGTTTGGACATTGTTGTAACGAGAAAAAAATTGTTTCATCCTTCGAGGCGGAACATCGCTATGCAAACATGAAGAGATTCTCCTCGCTTTCGCTCGCGGCGTTTTTTTCGTATCCATATCCACCCGGGATAAACTATATACAAGTGGCCGAAACAAATTGGAACCCCCATGGAAAAATATCTCAGACAAATAGTATCGATCGACCAAGATTCCTTCTGTCGGGGAATACTATCCGAATTTCGCATGAACGCCACACCACTGTTGCACGAAGACACGATTTCGTCGGTATAGGTTTCAGGGCGCTATTAATGGTGCAATTTAGCGAACCAATACAATGTTAACGCAATCCATCCAGTGTATTCTGTAATACAATATCGGCCTTAAGGAGCATGTCAAGGGTACGATCGAAAATGGATACCACTGGTATTTCTGATCCTATCTATTATTCGCAAGATCGCCGATCACTCCCGGACTTTAACTTAGTACGCCGCGAATTCGAATTTTATTATCGTCCCGCGTTATTTCTTTGCATCTCTCTGTTTTTTTTTATTACAATTCTCAATTATTTTATCCGACATAAAAATTAGAAGCATAAAAAAGTTTCATGTCATGAGAATTCGTTTGACGCGGCCAGCAATTAACGCAAGTTCGTTCGACGTTTGTATCGCGGCTTTATCGTATTTTTATTATGTCGCGACAGAATTAAACGCACGGTAAAATGAAAACATATTTGATATTAATATTTCAATCTCACGTCGATTCACTTGTGAATCGTCCTGTAAAACTAATTGGAGCCCGAAGGGTCGTAAACGCGTTTATTATCATCGACCAAACAGTCACCCTCACATGTCGCTGCGCCGAACAGGCATGCTCAAACAAACTCGAATATTTTCATACGTTTTTCGAATGCCCGAGCATTCTTCGGTCGCAAGCCGATCGCAAAGCCTGTTAATTAAAGCGTTGGCGTGCCGCGTATGAAGTTCATATATCCCCGATATTGTCCGCGAGTGTAGTCGTTATGACGTGCGCGATATGCAATGCGAAATGTATAATAAAGCGCGACGCACCGCTGCGATAAAGAAGTGACGGCTGTCCGATTAGGGATTAAATGCCAGGGGAAAACGACACTAATGCGCATGCAACAAGGATCGCATAGCATGAATATTCGCACGACCGCATACGCCCCGGCCATACCGAATATTTTCGCGTGCGCTGCAAGTCGGACGCGTACTGAATAAAAAGTTTCGGCATTAAGGGATATATATTGCGCGCATGGATGCAAAAGATTTTCATTAATTCGAGATACGAATTCCATACGGGGAGAGGGAGAAAAAAAAAGAAATTTTTTGTTTTGCAAAGTTCCGATCTGACAAGTTTCGCATTTTCACGTTATTCTTAACCATCGTTTTGCTAAAAAGACGCGACAGTAATGTTATCGCAATTAAAAAATTAGCGTGTATTCAAATTTTGCACCATAATTATGAGGAGAGACACGTTATTTTGTATTCATATCAAATTTCGTATTCCGAGGTTGGTTTTAATGTAGCATCAGCCCGAAGCGGAACGGAGTTAATCTAAATATTATGGTGTGTATTTGAATATTTTTATAATTCGAGTTAATGTCCCCATGTATAAAAGTTACCCACGAGCCGCGCCAATTAGGGAACGCAATTAAGAGAAATTTATGAAACACGAGTAATAATGAGCTAACTGATATGCGAATTAGGTCTGTCGCTCTTTTTAATAACTCGGGAGCGTGCGAAACGATCGGAATTGTATTTCGATGCGTTCTACGTGCGTAATGCGCCGCACCCGCGGATGGAGAAGGAAGAAGTAATATTCATTAGTAATCAATAAGCATCGCATTACAAATTTGGAATGTAAAAATAGGAAAATTCTCTCAGTTTAACAGACGGTATTACGAGCGCATCGTGTCCGTAATGATAAATTATTTCGTAAGCATTACTTTTAATGCTCGAGATCCAACCATTATCGGACCATTATGTTCGCACAAATTGCGAATCGCAATGTGCTCTTTAATACACAATCAATGTTGGATCTCACGCCCACTATGAAATCCACGAAACAAAGGGATTAACAATGTTCCCGGGTATAATAAGCGAAAATTGATCGGCAGGATCGTTCTAGCGCGAATATCCGGTAGGCCACACTGGAATAGTCATATTTGCTATTACGTACGCGACCGTTGGGATAAATATTTGCCGTGGTTGGGTTTCCCCCTCGGGTGAGCCTATTCCGGGGAGTCCGTTTGCTTCTATATTTCTTGAGCGAAGCCAATCCGTAGGACAAACTAATTTTATTAAAGCGACGTTGCTCGGCGAACTGATTTCTCTCTGTTTTCCACTTTGAAGACCCGCCCGATCTTTGTTTGGCTCTTTGTGAACGAACACAATTTTGTCGAAGTTTGAAGCAGAAAAAGTCAGAGTACAAGAAAACAAGAAAATAAGGCATGCGGTATTAAAATTTTCGTGATTTTAGATGGATAAATTTATTTTGTTGTATAGAAATATTCTATAATTCATTCTTTAAGATTAAATTTAAGTTATTTAATAATTTATGTTATTGAGAATTTAAATTTATAAAAAGTATCGGGCTAATCATGTATTCAAGTGAAAAACATTTTGGGCATAAAAAAATCACGTACAAAATGTAAAGATTAAATATCGAACGTTGAAAATCGAGGAAATAAAATCTTACGTATCTGCACATCTTCTTACAAAACATTTCTAAACTTTGGTGTAATTAATCACAGATAAATTTGTGGTGAAAAATGAGCGCCAGCAGAAACGCAGTAACATTTATTCTACGCTAGTGAAGAGAAGTTTCTTCGGTCCATCTATAAATTATTTCGAACTGAGATTCGGAAGATTCGTTCAGTACTAGCGATTCATAAAACTTTCATTCGAATCTTGGCTCTTTCCCACTCTTCTATCTTTCTTTACATTCTACAATAAACAGGGCCTTTACCTTTTCAACATCTAATCCTGTATCAATTTTCGAACAGTTGTTACAGTTGCAGCCTAAGACTCCAAAGAAATAATATTAATTGATTAAAGTATGTCTTCAAATTTTTTTTAATCGATTTCTCATAATTCTCTGTTAACTCAACCGAGCAAATAAAGTATCTGAAAATGTTTGAATTGCAGTTGGTAAGCCATTTTTAGTACATGTTATAGGAGAGATGAGTGAGAGCGTTTTCTTGGCACCGAACTTCACTCCCCAATGAATTTTTAAACGTAATACCGCGTCGAGACGGTGCAGAGAGATGCTTTCGAGAGGCGCGGGTGAGTAAGGATTTTCGTGCGTGGAGCATCCTCTTTGCGGCGTTCAAACTCTGGGCCGGCCAAACATGGCATTATTATTCCATGTTAAGTACGGTTAATGCTCTCTCGGCGGTGTTGCCAGCCACGCTCATTCGAAGAGAGAAGAAAGTGTGCATAATCGCCGGGCAAGGCCGTTCGCGCGCGAGGCGAACAAGGCGCTCCATTTTTAACGAAAATAACGAAAGCCTAACAACCGCTTATTGTTGAGAGTACGCATGATTGATGGACTCTTAATTATAAGAAACGTGTACACAATATAAATCATATTGCACGTATAAAAGTGAAAGATGCATTTTTTTGTCGAAAATAAAAATAATTTTTCCGCGACCAACACGCCGAATCGTGGATAATTTCCAAGGTACTCGAGTATACTTCGTAATTACAAGAGAAATCGCATTAATCCCCCTCAATCGCGACGACTCGACTGCATTTGCATAATGTGCAACCGGTGATCTGTTCATTCGGCGACGCGGCCAGCCGCGCGGCGGAAAGAGAGGAGACGCTATTGAATTCATTTGCAAAACAAAACGGGAAAAGGTTAATGAAGAGCAAAGTTGACTTCCATCTTTCCACGCCTATCCTTCCCTACGGCCTCTATCTCACCGCATGATGACCATGCACGTGAAAGGTGCTTTATTCCGCGCCACGGCCGAAGCCATTTGCCAGCAAGTTTCCATTTACGGAATCTAATAGTACAAGCCCTCTAGAAAGTCTCGCGTTTCGTTTAACCCCCAGGTTACTCTGATAAGGCACAGTAATATTGACTTCAGTGATAATTAACCCTGCCCTCCGGGTAATGTTTAAAAGGGACGTTCATTTGCGAGATAAATATATCACATATGCATATAATATAAATATATCTTATCACATATGCATATAATAGCTTCCTCTGAATTTCAAATATCTTTAAATAAGGTATTTGCGAAATTAATAATTATATAAATATGTAATATAAACGTCAAATTCAGAATGCGAGCCTAATGGTTATTATATTAAAAATTTAATATTTTCATTAGTTAGAAATATAATACGTACAAATAGATACATATATCTTTCATGTTGATTTATATATTTTGAATTATAATAGTATGTATTTGTTAAATTATCTAAATATACTAAAATTAATTAACACGATCGCAAGTGTCGATCTCCCTTCTTTCAAACTCCTATTTCAGGCATCGTCTGTTAATAACACATGCAAACCGACAAAATCTAGGGTCGACGGACGGCGTTGTCTAACGAGATGAGCGTCATTCTCAATTAGCTCGTCAGGTAATTTAGCCAAGTTTTTCAGAGTGGATGTAGTCCTTATTAAAGTCCGATAATTAATTACGCGCCGTGCACGCAGACAAGTAAGAATAGCGGAGTCAGCATGCACGGTATCCGCAAGCAGATTTCCGGTAGCCGGCGTGGATTAATATTTGATCAACGATCTAATCGCGGAATTTTCCATCTATATCACGCGGATCCATTATTAAAATCCGAAAATTGTTTATGCATGCCGGCTAACAATGTTAACTCGCGTTTGTGCTTACTCGAGAGTTAGCGTACCGAGTCTGCAAAACCTTCGCCCTTTGTCTCGCTTGTAAACCATAATGCACCATAGAAGCAAGATATATTAAATACCATGTATTTTCATGAGCTCTTAATTTTCACTATAAAACATCTGAATGATCAATCTTAATTAATCGAGTTTTGTCTTCTACAAATTAATGACAAAATACACAAGGCATAATCTTTTTGCGAAAAATTTATAATTTTAAATCAACTGTAATTAAAAGAGATCCTACCGATTCCTAAATAATGTTATCACAAAATAATCGAACGCAAATTTATGAAAGAAAGAGGAATAACGATGACAGATAAGCATCTGTTTTAATTACCGCCGTGTTATTTCGGCCTTCCTACCGCGATTATTACAGTCTGATGGAGCGTATCTTTCTGAATCCAGAGCAAAATAAGCCTTCCTGGCACAGGACAGCTTTTCCCACGCGAGTCACTCGCATGCAAACGATCGATACGCGTTGCGCCCGGCGCCAAAACATGCGTGTTTAGTATACCGCTCTAGGAACACCTGCCAAATCGTGGTCGTTCCACTCTCATTCGTTCCTCGGCTCCATTTGCCAGCTAGGGTCGGGCTGGGTCAAGTGATCCGGCCACTTGAGACCACGTCCGAGATGCCACGGCGCCGACAGCTAAGCTAGCTAGCGGGAATTGGACCAAAAATATTTTCCGAGCGCCGAGACGGTCAATAAAAAGTGGCTCGTATGCCCGTCCCAATGCGACCAATTTAATCCACCGAAATAATCCAGGTCGATACAAGTGGGGGAAACAATTATGCGTCATCCAACAAACTCGTATTTCGCATCAGAGACACTCTGCTATTAAATGTTGAATTCATTCAATTAAAGTAAAAAAAAAAGACAGAATGTATAAAATATACGCGAATAATACAGTTTATATAATAATTTTCATTAAAATTATTACATTTATATGTAGAAAGACTAAATAGAAAATATAAAAAGAAATTAAATCAAAATTACAAATTAATGGCAATTATATATATGTAGTTATTTCTAGCGTGTTATGATAAATAGTGTGAGAAATAAGCTATGATAAGATTATATATATATCTATATCATTATTTCGCGATTTCAGCCGTTTTAGTGTCTCTCCCCAATAACCTTTTAGTAGTCGAAAAAGGCAACATTAATGCTACTGAAGCTATACAAAAGGACTAACCGGATATTCGAATGATCAGATCGACAAACGATAACGCTCCGTTAGTGGACGCTAAGCCGGGGAGCAAATGCTCAGCTTTGATGAGAAAAAGACGACGAAGGGGGCTCATCCCAACGTGATGGCGGGACTCGTCGTTTTTGCGAACTCCGAGGAAACCGATTTCCCGAACATTGCGCAAGCAGTCGCCTCCTTAGGCGCGATTTCCTGGAAAAGTAATTTCCCGTAGGAAATCCTCCCGACTCACCTCGAGTCGAATAACAGTGGCTGAAAGAATCTCCGCCAGTCTGGAAGGACCTCTTGGCCATCCTGTCTAAAGGATCCCGCCAGCACTCTTGAGTAATACCGCTGAAAGGAGATTATCCACTTCGTGTATTTACTCCGAGACCCTCCCACTCCTTGTATTTACTGGAAAATTATCAACGATGCGGCGAGAATTTTCGAACGCCGGAAGAGTGGCATCAGCTCCGTCGAGAAAATTAAAAATTGCGCGACGAATGCCTCAAAGTTTTGAACGCGAGAAACAGTCTCCTCATTTAACTGCCGTAATATCATGGTTTCATAATATCGAATGACAGCAATAAATATCGAATAATTAACATTACTTTAGTTTTAATAGCATAACAAAAAGATTTGATTCTCAATTAAAGAAGCACTAAAAAAGCAAATATTATTATAGTTCTAACAAAGTTTCATTTAAAGCACTGTACTTTCTTCGGAAAGGAAGGGTCCACTGAATCGCGTCGTGGATGCGCTCAAAAGGAAAACGCGCCCTATGATTTTAGCAAAATAAATGCTCGATCATATTTCGAAAAGGAGAACTACTTCCGGCGACGTTATCGCCATTATGAAGGTACTTCTACAAATTGGAAGTACTCCTTGTGACCATCGTCGATCGATGCCGCCCCATTAATTAAAAGTCGTAAGAAGAGGAAGGGAAGGTGGAACGTGGGGTTAGGTACCGCGTTGCCTACTCGAACGTTTAATAAGCTTCGGGAATTCCGAAGGGAGATGCTAAAAAGGCGGCTACGAGGATGACGTTGTCGTCCTCTTTCCGGGGACGAAGACGAGAGAAGAAAGCCCGGTAGCCCTAATAAAATTAAGAGCCGTGCGAGAGAACTTTAGGAACGCAGCTCCCCCAAACGGTATCCGGAGGATAAAATATTTGTATGCATAGAAAAGGTACGTTAGCAATCAGACGGCCGTCCCGTGCCGGAAGAGAATGCTAAATTTTACATGTCTATCTCGCCAATATTTCGAACGCACTCCTTCAGCGTATTAAATAATTTATGCAACATAGATCATAAATAGGAAAATTCGAATACTGTTCTATTTTAAATAAATTTCCAATTTGGTTGTAATTAGAGATAATATGCACTTGATATATTTGTTCGCGAAAAATGGACTTTTTGCAAATATAACTTAACATACACGTAGGGATATTAAGCTATCTGTGTCAAATTATCAAAATGTAACTAACAGGACACGAAAATTATAATATATGCTAATTTTTTGCTTTTAAAAATAATTTGTTTTGCTTTAGTTTTTAGTTAAAATGAGAGGCTCGATAGTTCAATATTATTCAAGTAACTTTTTAAAAAGAGAAGCAAAAAATTATTTTTTAAAGTAAAAAATAACAAAAAATTAGCAAATAATTTTTATGTTTTATTCATTACTCTCGTAATATGAAGTGAGCCAAGTAAGAAAACTAATCAGCATCGCGGAAAAAAGACAACAATTCGATATCTTTGAATATCGATTTAACTCGTTCTTAAGAGTGGATATTTCTAATAATTAAATTATATTTATTGTATAATATAAGAGATACACGATTTCTAGAAAGTGTTCTTTATGATAACTTGTTTCATGGTTCAAAGAATCTTATAGCTTTTCCGCAAGCGTGCCGTTTGCACGATTCTAAATCGATCACTCGATGAAACGGAACTTTGAATAGGGCAAAACTTAACATTTCGCTCTCGCGTGTCGCGCAACGCACGCAACAAGTAACTCAATCGACGACACATCGAGAAAGTGTCAAAAGCTCGCGTGAGCTGAAAAATTTCAACGGTGACTTTTCCTGGAGCAACGGCGAAAGAGACCGGTACAGCGTGACGACCGGAAATCGAGCGGACGCCCATGGTTATTCTATTTCGGCGTTCGCGCTTTAATTTCCCACGAGGAATCGTCTTTTAAAATTGCCCCCCGATGCGGGTAACACGTGCCGCATATATTACGCGCGTGCGGCGAACCCGATGTAGCCGGCTAGATAAGCAATCGATGCCGTGGCACGATAAAACCACTCGCGAATCGCTGACGCTCGTATATTACCGTTGATTGCCGATAGAAAAGATGATAATAATGCACGTTGAAAGCGCAATAATTTATGTCAACGTATCCTGTACATAATTTTGATTCTTAACTGATCCAACGAAATGGAGTTTTGTTCATCATTGATGCAGTCCCGGCAGACAGCCTGACATAAATTGTGAAAAAGAATACTTTGAGAGATAAGATATAATTTTCATAAATTAATATATGCAGAAGCTTCGCAAATGTATTTTAAACGTTTTACACCATCTAAATTCGCACACAGATTGGAAAATTATTAAGGTTCCTACGACGTTGAACTTTTCGCTAGGTTCCACAAAATTAAAGATTAATTGGAAAATCAAAGTTTGAATTTTCATATATTAATTTTGCAGACAAAATTCCATCTTTGCGAAAGACAAATATTTTCGAAATAAAATCGATAGCTTACACACCTTACCAAATTTTCGATTCTTTTATCCTTCCATTCTATCTAATTCAAACATCTCGTAATTGTCAAGTTCCCTTGCTGAATCAACAAGAAATAATAGTTCATGGAGCTGCTGCTACTCCTCCGGTGTTACAATGAACTTTATTTCAGTATTCGAGTCGCGGCATCAAGAAATCGATGCTTAAAGCAACGCGTGTCTAACACGTGACGACAATCCCATTATCCTTTCTCACAATAATGTTTCTGTTTAAAATCTGATTTAGATCAGCAAATCAAAATTTCATGTAGTATATATCAACACAATTTGTAAGGATTATTCAGCGATTATTACACCTAAATAATTATCAATCAATTATTGAATGTATCTGCGGAATTTTAAGGTATCTTTTAAAATATTTTTAATACTGAAAATAATTTGTAACGCCGTGATCGATCTCTCATACATGATTCTTTTTCTCCCGAGCGCCATTTGTGAAAAATCGTTACTTTGACGTTTTCAATGGTTCTTATCCCAAGACGAAATCACTACCATGTGTCTATAGGATGCACCTCAACCGGATGATTAATGCGCTGCTGTTCCGTGTTACCAAACTTTACGTAGCAATTTATTCGCAGGAAGCTACTTCGCGTAGTTGATCTCACGGCGAGAATCGAGATAGACGAAGTATCACGGTAGTGAATGCGAAAGTTCAATTGCCACGTACACGGCGTCGCGATGTATATAAAGTAGCTTGCACGCTATACATGGGGAAAACGCAGTCGGAGAGACCCTCCGTTGGATCAAGGGAAAATAATGGCTCGTGGGCCGACTGATCCCTGGCCGTTACGGCGTACTTTATTCTCGTTTCCGTGACACGCTCGTCGACGAGTCGTACGTACCTACGTACGTACGTATACCCCGTAAACGACCCACCGAACGCGCGCCGCGCCGGTCGGTAGTGGAAGCGGGTGGAAGTAAATTTCGCGCTGAATTAGCAATGACTCATTAATCGGACCGGGACGGATAAAGCCGCCGTAAGCCACCGCACTGCGCGCTGCACGCTTTTGTGCGCAAATTTATTTTTCACGAAACTTCGCTGTTTGTCAAATTGCACGATAAATACGATCAAAAAACGGTCGCGCGCGAAATCATTCGCGCGGAGATAAATAACGTTTGCGCGCTGCATTTGCGATTTGATTCCCACGAATTTATATATTTGCATGTACGTACGTCGCGGCGCGGCGCGGCGCGGTAGTTATATTTTATCGAACGTAATTTAAATGATAGATGCGTAACTGCAAAATTGAAAGCTATTAGTTTTCTGAAACACGAACGAAGCGTAACTCAATTCCTCTTTTATTACGTAAAAAAAGAAAATTGTATTACAACTTTTAATAATTCAGTCATTCTATACTTTACTGGCGCAAAGTATTGGCAAGTTAAAAAGTGTACTCTGCAAAGTAAAAGAAACATCGACGAAACGCAAACACATCTCCGAACACCTCGGCGGGGATCAGCCCCCGAGTACAGGGGATAATGCAGTGATGGAGGAGAGCGGGATTGCTCGATGAAAAATTAAGCGGCATGTATTAAAAAGGGCGCGGAAAGAGCTTTCGGGGAGGCTTTTATCCCGGCCGTTGTAAGCCACCGTAGATTCGAGTGGCATCGCAGACTTCGACGAGGCGACATAAAGAAGGAAGCGAGCGGCAGGATGGGGCAATAATAATGGTAGGACAAACTTCCACGCCGCGAAGAGAACTGGAGAGGAGATGGAGAGCCTGCAGAAGAGGAGGCTCCATTCCACGAGAGACGGCGAGAGGAAGGTCGGTCGACGAGATCCCGAGGCACCGTGGGAACGGGATGGAAATATCCGCGGGTGGGTCCGGAGGGCGCCAGATGCCGAGAGGAGAAAGACAGGTAAGACATAATAAGGACACTCGTCGAACAGGACAATGATTACGTATGCCAGCAGCGCGGGAGGACCGCACGTGTCTTTTTAACCCGTTTTATTCAACGATGCTTTTCTACCTCGCAGACGCGCGGAACAATGTGGGATAAACAATGCGCGCTCAAGGGATCTGGCGTCGCGGAATGATCTACGTACCCGGAGCGGACGTGAATTATGGGCTTTGCCGGTGATCCTCGATTATAAGGTCGGTTAACTCGGCTCGCAAAATATCAAAATGTCTGAATAGCAAATCACCCGTCATTGCGAAATTTTCACGAATATTCCGCACGCGGCCACGCGAATAAAACGGACATCGAGACGATCGTAAATATTTTAGTAACATATCGTATAAAGTCCCTTTTCCTCTCCCCTCTTCCACCCCCCCCCCTATCCACCTGTAACGTCGCTCCTTGTCAATATGTCAATAATCCCGTGCCCGTCATGTCGGATAACTTTTAAATATCGTTTTCATTTCAAAACGTCCGACGCAATTGCCGCTGCCGAATCTACAAATATTGCAACGGGCTGTTAGCTCGATTGACGCGTTATTAAGAAAGCTCTCGTGACGCGAGTAATGAGGACAGTGCGCTGCCGCAATTAAGTTTGATTGGAAGAAGAGATGGAGGAGAGACTCGCGGGAGATAAAACAACCGCGATTCGTTCGCCGGCTTCCATTCGGTTCGCCAGATATTTCCTTATTACTGTCCGAGGTGAGAAGTTCCCGGGAATGGAAACACAACTTCGCGTTCGGATAAACGTCAAGAAGTTTAATAAGCCCGCGAGAGGGAAAGGGATAGGGAGAGCGCGCCGAGAGCCGGCATCGTGACCTAAGAGGTTCGATCGCCGATGCGGTTGTTTACGATCGAACACGCGGAAGCAATTAACGATAGCCCGTGATTTGATTACGAAGTTCTGAGACCCGGGGGTCTCTGTCGGGTTCCCCGTCGATCCGCGGCCAACTCCCGTTGCTAACGCGAGACCAAATGATTCAATTTCACCGCGCCAGATCCGTCCGGACGTTAATTGAATGATCGAACTTTCCAGCGCGCCCGACAGGAATCGAGCGGTGGCTCTTGCGAGCGACAGACCAAAAATAAAATTTCATCATCATCACGTCGATGGATGGAACGTCTGCAACGTCACGAAAATAATTTACGGACGCAACTCACGGTACAATAAGATCGTAATGACAGCGCGAAGGTCGCGCGTAATTTACGAATTTTCACGAGGAGACTTTGAAAACCGTGGAGACTTTATGCACGCGAAAAAATGAGGTGCTTCGCGCGTTTGCCAATGAACGAATCTACATGCACGCCTTTGTACGGACTTTTTCTAAGGTGTACACTTAGTACGTGCCAGTACATACGATTTAAATGCGCTCTCATGCATTTTCTTTCACAAGGCTTTTCTTCTCGGTGCTATATTGTCGGCCTTTTACTTCAAGTAAACGAGCTGCCAGCGAATGGAAATTAAGCGGGTTTCTTTGACAACCCTCTGACAAAACGCGCCGTAAACTTGCATAAAAATGTAAAACGTAATTTTCCCGTCGATGTCTTTGAAACTTGTCAGAGTGAATATTTACTAAAAAGCCATTTGAGAAATATGTTGCCCGTACAGCTGTACCATTTTGATTCTATACACAATTTCCTAATAAGACTTTCCGCTAAATATATTACTCATTATGATAGTCGGATGCATTAATATGTCAAAGCTTTTGCATCCCGTTGCAACAGTTTCCGAGAATAACACCGCGTCTGCAAATCCCTCGGGCGTCACACGTCCCGCAAGCACCATCCCCCACGAAATGCTAAGCTCTAATAAGAGAGAAGTGTATTTCGAGGCTGTGAATCGTGACAGCTAGAGACGAGGGCCGCGGAAAGGCGGTCTGGAGAGAAATTCGCCCGGAGTTACTCGGTGGCGAATCCAGTAAGACGAAATTTGCGCGCCAGACGTTCACGCAATACGCGCAAAACCCCCGTGTGCCCAGAGTCGTGAAGAAAAATTGCATCGACGATGCGTTCCGCGGGGATTTCATCTGGGCTACGAACGAACACGCGAGCTGTAATATTCCGCGCGCAAAGACGACTCTTTCGTTTTGATCCGACAGAAAAATATAAGCTCATTTGTACTTATAAGAGCAAGTTGTTCTCTCTTAATCTTTCTGCGAGATATTAAAAAATTGATATATTTACTCACAACGAAAATTCATTTCTTCTCAGCAATATTATGAATCTTAAAACGAATATTGTTTGTAAAACGAGAATAGAATTGAAAATCGGAATTATCCGATTTGTGATGAGATGAAAATCAACGCGCGCGATTGCCAAAAGCAATTAAAACTTCTTAAAAATTTATGTCTCTGTCGACACACTTAACTGAATGTTTTTTGATTACACAGAAAATATTTCTAAAGTATTCTTTGTAAGTAATTTAATAGATATATGAAATTAGCGTGTTTATTATGATTTTATAATTAGAATGTTTACTATGGCACACGTTGCGCATCCTCTTTTAAGAATTTAATCATCAGAAAGAGGAAAAAGAGAGAAAAGGAGAGTGCTTTTGCCACATTATATTATATATTTCATTAAAGAGACGCGTATGTTGATTAATCCGTTAGGAAAGCACAGCCACCGTCACCATGTATATAGAAGGAGAAAACTTATGATACGCTAGCATTCCGTAGTTCAACGAACTCGAATACCGGCAAGCAAGTAATGTCAAGAATGCGACGCAAAATTTCTTGCGCACAAACACAAACGTACCGACACAGTAACATCATCTTCTTTTAATTAAACGCCTATGATTAAAATAATCTAAAATGACATTTAAACTAAAGTGATCTTACGCTCTTCTCTAAATAGCTAAATATTATTTGACTTTCATATTTTGTTACTTATTTTTTTAAATCATAAAATGTATAAACAATTTTAGTTCTATAGGGCCCATATTAATAGTCGTTACTTATGTGTCAAGAATATCAAAAGACATTAAAATAAAGTTTCATATCTTGAAACGCGAATAGTTCAATAATTACGTTTCAATTAAAAATTAGCTAAAATTTCATTTATCGAAAAAGTGACGTATGAAATCTCATTTGAAATTCAAGATATCAATTAAGCAGCAATAAATTACTTGCGCTTGTTTGAAAATTAATCTTTTTCGAGAAAACTTTTTACTGGATTGTACCTTTTAATACACGTATAATATTTAATTCTGAATAATATAAAAAAGCTGAAACAAATTTTTTCCCTACATTTTACTTTATAATTTACTTTTATCTTATAAAAATACACTTAAAAATATATAAATATTTTATTTTGCTCCATGTCCACACGAATATTATAAAAATAATAAAATTTAAATAAATATTTTATATTCTAAAAATGTTAATATTTATGTATTGCTTTATTTTACTTTTATCTTTCTTTATTTTACTCTTTATCTATGAGCAATATACATGAAAATTTAATCACTTATAATGAGTTAAAAACTTTACCAAATAACAATATTAATATTAATGATATTTTCACGATATTTTCTGGATTGCGTTTCTTGAAAATTTTATGTAGGTATATAGAGAATGCACTCGACAAAAAATGCAAACGATGATAATGTATTATTATTAAATTTGAAAAGGCAATTTATCTTTTGCGGAAATTATATATTATTATTTTTCGCGCTTTTCGTTTACTATCTATGAGAAACATTTTCTATTCCTTTTTTACTCTTGCTCGCATATTTGTATAAATTTCATGCAATTGATGTATCTCAATTATTAATTATTTTACCGTATAATACAACATGTGTCAATTAATAATACATATAATGAGCTCTTTTACGAGCTCATTACTGAGCATTCTCTACACAATAAATCGACGGCTAATTTTACACATATTTCAGGATTAAATATACCAACATTAATCTGTCCTAGCTCATCCATTTGAAGACAATAGATCTACGAAATGTACATTCGTCTATATACTCTTCATAGATCTATTATCCCAAGTTAAAAAAAATCCTTCAATTTACTGATCCAATGCGCAACAACGGAGTTGTAACATTAGGATGATCGGTAAGATATAAACATATGCAAACTATAGCAACGCTTCAAATAATTAACACTTTAAAAAATAATTATTACGCGGATATAACATAATAATTAACGATCGATTCTCTGCAAGAGTAACAGATAAAATAAATAATTTTATTTATCACTGGGTTGCTCCGTTGTTGCCCAATGCCTCCTCCTCCTCTCCTTTTATTCCTCTTCATGGCACTTGCACAACACTTACGAAATTCAATCACGATCGCACGATATTTTGCACGGCACTCTCGACACTGTTTGCACATTCGACAATCGTGGCAGATGACAATCGCAAATTTCAAACGATCTAAGGATTAATTGCGTCTGTTATTTTCTAATATTTGAACGTTTCGAGAAATAATGATAACATAGAACAGTTCGCGCTAGTAACTATACATTCGAGTCTCGATGCAGAATGTAAACCAAGCGATTATGTACACAAAGCTTGCGCGTCGAAAAACAAGCGCCAGGTGCACAGTATCCCGGCTAGTTCATCCCCAATCGAATACGAAATATTTGATACGAGTATTATAAAATAATATACGTTAACCATCTTTTTCCTTGCAACACATTTCTTTTTCCTTCCTGTTGTTCCGAAAGAATAGATCGCGCAAAATACCGTTTTCAATAAATAGCTCCGACATAAGAAACTAATTGCAAGAGTTAATTATTTAAGCGCCTAATATAGAAAAGAATCGTGACGATTTGTGAGAAATAAGATTCACGCAATTTACAGTTTGTTGTATGTCGCAAAAAACGAGGGCCAAACAAGGATTGTACATCGCCGCGGTGAAATATTGTATCATTTTGATTAATGTAAAATATGTTAGATGAAACATCTTAAATGTAATGACCAAACTATGATCCTTCTCAATTACGATTTCATATATTATGTACATTTTTTAAAAATCTTCTCCTCACGTAAAATATTACGACGAAATTCTTAAAATTCGTTTCGCGAAATTTGCTCCAGCGGAAAAGTAAAGGTTTTCGAGTTAGTTCCGCATTGCAGAACTGCGCCCAATCGTTAATCGTAGAGAAGAATCGCGTCGCGCTAACTTGTTCACGCGTTCGCGAGTGATAATGTTACGTTACACGGAGCGACACTGCCTACTCGGATCGCGCCGTACGAATGATAACAGCGCTGTCCTCCGCGACGTGTAATGTATGTTGTGTTTATGCGATATCAAAAATGTCTCACGATTAACTTCTAGCAATTATATCGAGGCTACTTATTGAAGAAATTTCACGCAATCTATTTTTCTTAGAATTTCTTCAAGTTTCTTGCTTTAAATTGATGTCAATGAATTCTTATCGTACATCGTAAGTTTTATTTTCTAGACTTATTAGTCGTCTAACATAATTCTGCTCAAAGTATTTTAGAAATCTAACGGAAAAAATTACATGCTAATTCTAATCGAGCAAATTTTATCACTTCATTAATGTATATTTAATAATAAAAATTGTTTTAATTATAAAAAACAAATTATATATCTTCCTTTAATAAAAATTTAAATAATTATTTTATTTTAAACAAAAGCTGTTAAAATGCAACGCTTAAAGAATTAAATTTTTTTAAAAAGAATTAAATCTAATATTTGCGCGTAATAATTAAAAATAATCACTCATCAATATCAGCCAGACGATATTGATAATACTGATAATGTACATAGTAGAATTTATACACAAAAAAGTAAAATCAGCTGAGCAATGAAAATCAATACTAGATAACAGATTGTTAAATTTATGAGTTTGAATGTGCAAATTATTTAACATTCATTTAATACCATTAGCTAAAACATGAAATTTAAAAATTATTAATGCATATTATTATATATATATATATATATATATATCGTTATGTATTATCATATAATGTTTCTTAAAAATTGATTAATGAACTGCAAAGAACAGAATTCAATGTACCGTGAAACCAACTTCATTTGAGTTTCTCGGTGAAATCTCAGATTCAGACTTTTCAAGAATATTTAATTAATTCTCTCTCTCTCTCTCTCTCTCTCTCTCTCTCTCTCTCTCTCTCTCACTCTATCTAGCTATCTATTTATCTGTCTATCTATCTATCTATCTATCGATCTACCTTTATATCCATTGGACCATATCAACGTTTGAAGACTGGTTTCAATCAAATTCCTCAACAGATATATGATTAGAGATATGAATCTTATTGTTATTGTATGATTCGCGTTGTCGAAAATGATCGGAAATTAAGTGTTTTAAAATTCTCCCTCCCAACATCTGATTAATTCCTGACAGACGATCGAAACGACAAGATTTAAAGAATGTATTCGATTTTTCGGCGGACAAATCTCTCTCTTTCTTTTTCTGCCCTCCCCCTTTCTCCTTCGCTCCTTAATATACTTGGGCCTCGTCTTCCGGCAAAGTGCAGTCGGATAAACTGCATTGCTGTCCGGTTGCACGTGTCTCCCACATCCGACCTCGACACTTTGTTCGCCGAGGCGGATTATTCTCGACGGTTCGAGCCGCTTCCCTTTCGAAGTGCGTTCGACCGTTTCGGACGACGAGCGCGCACGTGAAAGCCACCACAATTCCCTTCGATAAACAGCAAACGTGCACAAATGTCCATCCCCTCGCTTTCACCCGCCCCTCGCGCCTGCCTTTAGTTTTCATCAATCTGAAGGTACTCTCGGCGAAACGTTTGCGGCGCTCGAGAGAGCGCTATTGCTCGCTATCGTTCGCCTATGGACAAGATAAAAGGGCAAACACGGAAAGAGTAAAGTGTCGACGAATCTATCTTGCGCGTGTTTCACTAAATAAAATGCGAAATCTTCGTTAAAAGTGAATACTTTACACAAATTGGAAGTAAAAAGTAATTGGATTCAACGGTTTGAGGAATCTATCGATCATTGACATGTTTAACTTCATCGATCTTTGTATGAAAATGTATAATAGCGTGTTAGAATAACAAAAAAAAAAATTTGAACGGTGCGACAGATCGATACCGCAGATTAAAACTGAAATCGTGTATATTTTTTGTCATCCTGCATAAAACATGGTTTTGCATTTAGCGGTAGTCTACTGTCCAATTGCATATGCATTGCAGTTGCACATGTGTCAAAAATTCCAAGAACGTTTGTATAATGCAAAATTCTCCGCAAGTACCACGGAAAAGTCCAACGTGCGAAAAAAAGACAGTACTCGGGCATTCGCGACGACGACGGTGAGGAGTTAATTTCGCGAAAACGCATTAAACGCGCGGCGACGAGGGGCAGAAGGTAGCCAGACCAAGGACCAAGGAACGCAATAAAGGCACTCGACTGCGGACTGCAATGGAATAAGGGAAAGGAGAGAGAGAGAGAGAGAGAGAGAGAGAGAGAGAGAGAGAGAGAGAGAGAGAGAGAGAGAGAGAAACACGTACACCGGCAAGAAACGCGCGGTGATATTATCCTTCGCTTCCGCGTAGCGTTTGAGTACTGCGAGATGTTCTCTCTTTCTTTCTTTCTTTCTCTCTCTCTCTCTCTCTCTCTCTCTCTCTCTCTTTGCGTATATTACCCGCAAAAATTGTCACTGACCCGTCCTACTGGGATTCCGCGGTTCACTGCACCACGCCCGTGTGCAAAGCACCCGACCAACGGTGTTACGGTGCCCGCGTGTGCGTTCACCGATGCACGTGCGTGCGAATATTCGATCGCGACGCCGTACGCGTTTACGCGTCCTCTCCGATCTCCCTGGTATTCGGTATTGCAACTTTAAAGACCCCGTAGCGGTACCGCAGACCGCTATTTCAACCGAAAATATTTCACCTGCGAAGAGAGCTCAAGTTTGCCGGTTAACGTTTTGTTCGACATGCTTTTTGAGTGAAAAGCGAAAATGATTGACTTTGGCTGATTTCTTTCAAAGTGACACACACTTTTTGAAATATTAATTTTCATAGCTCTAAAACGTATGGAATTGCTTTTTTGCTGAATATGTAATAGTAGAACCTATGTACGATATTCTAGTATATGTATGATATTCTAATTTTAATCTTAACTCTCCCCTTATTAATGACGTAAATTTCTGAAAAGACTTCAGTCTAAAAATATCAAAGATCGATTACGTGATTTTCTCTTATGTTACTACATTTATATCAAAAAGATGCTAATCTAACCCATGTCAACATAATAATAAAAGCAGGAACATTTTTAAAGTCAAATCTCTCTAAAATAATCAATTTAATTGTATATTTTTATAAAATCGGAAAATTAATATTTTTCTCTGGATTTCTTGCTATGGAGGCTCAATTACATATTGCATCGTCAGCTAAATGGCAAACGAGTAACAAGATAGCGGTCGCCCGTTGGTCGACTGCATAGCCAGTGTCGTTACAGTCAATAAAAGAGAGAGAGGTCGTTACTCCACGGCAAGTCTTCCCCCGCATCTTTAAGAAAACCGGCCACCGTATGCAATATACTCCAGAGAGTGTACCGTGTGTCTGTATTTAAGTACGCGTTGCAAACGATCTGCCTCTGGGGTATGCGCGAGAGAGACTCGAGTTCTCGCGGCAAAAAGAAGAGGAGCGAGCCTTCCGCGACGGTGGGTGGAGGGAGGACGGCAGAAAGGAGGACGAGAGAGGAAGGAGGCGAAGAACCGGAGAAGGAAAGAAAGGGAGAAAAAGGGAGAAAAGAAAATACCGAGAGCGGGGTATGTTGTGGCTGTCTCGCTCTCCACGTGCACGTACACACACGGTTAAATACACGCGCACACAGGCACACGTATCAGCACCGTGATACGTAATATTACGTGATATCGGAGAATCACCCAGTCCTGGGCCGGTTTGTGCCTCACCGGCTCTATCTCACCCTCGCCTCCTACATCGCCGTGAACCCGGGTACCCTACTCGCGCGTTTCTTCCATTCTTTCGCCCGTGTGCCCCACGGCACTTTGAACCTTTCCTACGCCACGCGATATCACGAGCCACGGCGCGCCGTGGCACACTAGCAATCGAGCGTGTACTACCTCCGGATCTCCCTGTACAGCTGTGTCCCTACCCTTCCCCGCCGTGTTTCTCCGCGTCGACTTAAGGCCCGTTTAGACCTAACGATTTCCGAAGGTTATCGTACAAGAGTGTGTGACATGTAAAAGATCTGCGATGGGTGATTTTCTCGCGATGTATAGTAATAACAGTACATTATCATCTGAATATATGCGCTATGTAAATTTTAGTTGAGCCAAACATTTTGTCTCCAGATACTTTTGTACAGAATCGTTTAAATACATGCTAATTATATTCTCTCATATTAATTATATTAATAATTATATTAATAATATTAATAATATTAATAGAATAAAAACGGGATGTGAAACAAGATATTTTTCTACCGTGAAACATTTGATCATCTGTCGGTTTTGTATTAAGATACTCTGGTAATATGGAAAATGAAATATATTTAATCGAGATATTTTCAATCACATTTTGCGCATTTTTCGCAATGCGGATTTCATAACTTCATTTCAATAAAATACGGGATTCATCCAAGTGAAAAGGATTGAAAATCAAATATAATTCCGCATCGTTATACCTCTGATATTGAATTCTGCAAGATAATTAAAACTGGCGTTCTGTTCCCTTTATATGAAAGCCGTCCACTTAACGAGCGAAATTTCAAAAGGGTGGTAAATGCGGCGCAGCTTTTCCTATGTTATGGAAATGATCAAACTGATCTCAGCTCGACTTTCCTTTTCTGGAGAGATCTTTTTGGGAGAGGCTGGCTCGCGGAACCTCTAAAGATCGTTTTGTCTAAATGGGCCTTTATCCGTTCTCGCGCTTATTCCTTCTGCTCGCTCGCTCTCATCTTCGCTCTCAACCTCCTTTGCTCCTGCGCTACCTCGTCCAACTTTTCCGCCGCCTTAAGGGGCCACGGTACGCGGATACGCTCTTTGTGACACGCGAATCGAGGCGTGGCTGTTTAAGGCAGGCAAGCAAGCAAGTACAGGCAGGAGGCAGGCAGGCAGGCAGACGCGACTCCGTCGGCACAGCGTTTCCCCCTCGATCAGGAAATTGCGAACGTCGCGGCGCGCTTACCCGTACCTTGATTTTTCGACAGCGACTTTCCCCCTTCCCGTCGGCTTCCGGCGTCTCTTTTACCTGCCTGCCCTTCCGCCGCGCCGAAGAAAGAGCAGGCAGATTTCAGTCGCCTCGAGGAGGCTCCTCGACGGCGCCACGGCGCAAGAAGACTGGATGAGGTCTCGCGCGCCCGACTTGTTCTCTCGCTCGACAGGCGCTACGCACAATGGGTGCGAAGGAATGGGACTCGAAAATTTAAGGGCGTGAAATACGCACCTCGAAGAAAGAAATGGCAACTCAACTCGCTCGGCAGTAAAAGTATCCCGAATATAATCAAGATTACGACTTTGCGTGGAATTTAATGTAACTTTTATACGCTGCGAAAGAACGCGATTATTTTTTATATCTAACAAGTTTTTATACACGTTATATAAGTTACATGCTGCAAGCAAGTAAGGCAACCGAAAAAAAGAAACGTTACATTTATATCGTCACCGGCCGTGACGTAACGAGCCGTTTCCGCAAGCTGTTTCCGCTCTGCTCCTGACGGTTTTCGCCGAATGTGCAATCTACCGCGGCAATTTTCAAAGTTAAAGATTAGGGAGGTGCGTGATGATGTCTGCAGAATGGCGAGGCTGTACTCTTCGCAAACAATCGATTCCACGCGAGTAAACTTGACACAGAGGATCAGAGTCAACCCTTGTCTATTTGCCGCTAACTACTAAGTAATCGAATCTTGTAATACATTGCCGTAGACTTAGACCATTATGTACACAGTGATATGCATATTTATGCATATTTACGCAAGCCCATGCAAGATTCATGAAGCTTGCAAACGTGATATTTGACTGGGAGCACATGCGCGGTTAGATTTCTCATCTCCGCGGAGATTTTGTAAGAAAAATTGCAAAACGAACGGTTTTCCACCTTATAAAAGCTAGATTACCTCAATAAAAAGAACCATCGATGTACATTTTTTTAAGGACGATTTACTAATTATTTGATATCAAAGGAATTATATAATTTCGATTTTTACAAGTTTGATAATTTCCGTCTACACGTCTCGAGTACTTTCCCAATATTATTATTATTGGTGCATTTATGGTATTAAAAGCAAGAATTTGTAATATCTTCAAGAAATTCAATAAAGACGTCGTTCGCAGGGCTTAAATACCCAGAAAATTAATGGGAATAGAGAGCGACGCGTTCCGGCGTCACGCGTCAGACGTCTATTAAAACGTGGTCTTTTATCGATTAAGCAGATTTATAATCAATTAAGGTTGAGAATCGAGTCCGACTATCGATTATTATTATTATTATTATTATTATTGTAGTCCTTCGCGCCGCACTCAACCATCACTCAGCGGCATTTAAAACCAATCAAGACCATCGGCCGTAGTTATTAGCGTGTCGATTAAACGCGCCAACGTGCAACTTACTCAAGACATGATTTTATCGTTACGATGCGATACAGGCGATAAACGCTACGGCAATTTTCCGACACCGCGCCGGAATAAGGACGATCGTTATCCGACTGATAAACAGTTTTTTTACACGAATCGCGTCCCGAGGAAACATATTATTACGCGATATAACGGGCTTCAATCTATTATTATGAAATCGCTAAATTATACAGATTAAAGCCTCGGACGTAGGCTAGAAGCTTGAATCGAGCACAGAGTGGGTTAAGCACCGCGGGCGGGAAATAACTCTTTTAACGCGTGCGTGCACCGAAAGAAACCGCTTGATTAGGCGCAGGATTATTTCCTATTATTTGCATCTCAAGTCCGGCAAGTACTGCTTACGCACGTTCGCGTAGCGGATTGTATTATCGCGATTGCAGACACGAACACCCGTACCGCGCGCACATGCACGCGGCATTCCCGTGATTAGCCGACGAGCAGGCAGACTAATTACCGAAATATCGGGCGCAACACGCGAGTATTACCTCGTACGTCAACATTAATGTGTAATAATGGCCAGGGCATCGTTGCGCAAACTCCGACACACGTGCGTGAAGCATAGCGGGGCGGAGGACGAGCGGTGACGAGCGGAAGGGAGGAGGGGGAGAGAAATAGAGAAGATAAAGTGACGGATGATTACGTGTCAAAATGCGACATAACGTTCCGCGCCGGGGAAGCGGATCGCGGCTGACATGATTGCGACCCGCACCCGGTAGCGGTACGGATCGGTGCTGCGACCCGGTATCTTCGCAGCCCCCGCTGATAAACGAGCCTGTTGCAAATTACTTTATCGCGACTGCACTTTCAGCGGGTCCCCCCTTCGCTCCGCCCGGCCTCGATAAACGCCCTCGGCGAGATGCATTATTCAGAAGACGCTATTTGGTTAAATTGTGTACTGACTAACCGGTGAAAATGCTTAATGACGTGATTGACAAATAATCGGATTATTTACAATTACGTAAATCGCGATTCTATGCGGCAATGCTTGCGCTATGGGAGCGCGCGATCAATATTTCCCATGCAACCGCTTAAAAACCGAAAGAAACAAATGCGTGCGAGTTCAATCGGTAGTGTATGTACATACATCGGCTGTAACGTAACTGTTTTTTTGAAACGTGGTATTTATCCGGTAAACAGGGTGCATACAAAACGAATGTGAACCCCTACTCGCCCCGTTCTCGTTGAGCCATCCGCGATCGACTCGTGGTTAGCATACGCCACAAAACCGGATGTCGACGATCAGGACGTCGTAACCTGAATGTTCTTGGCGATTTTCTCGGCAGCCGCGCCGGCGTTCCTATCAGCACGAATCCTATCGATCTTGACGCCGACGTCGACTATCGGCCGCGCCGTCTCGAGATATAATGGGTGGCGAGTGCAAACAAAAGCGAGCGTCCACGCGCCTGTCCGACGGCAATCAATTACGGAATTGCTGGAGTCAGGCGGTTTTGACTGTGCCGTGCGGGCAATTTATCAGATTAATCGCGGAGGAAGTGATTCCCGGCGGATGATGGGACCAATGTGGCGTGCGAGCCGGGCTCCATATGTCAGGAAGTGACCAGGTGTCGGCGTCCAGAGGTCCAGACCGGCCGGCCTGGAGAGCGAAACGCGACGGCAGCAACGTGTGTAGCGCATAGAGAAAGGGGTGGTGATGGTGATGGTGGTGGTGGTGGTGGTCGGCACCCCCACTAACGCGGGACACGCGATATCGAAACCAGCTGTCGATCCGGACGTATCCCGAGTATCGTGTCGTTGTATTCCCAGGGAGAGAATGCAGACGAGCTCGCGCGCTCAAAGGCGATATATCGTCGCGAGAGACCGCGCAACCGCGATATCGCCGACGGTACGCAATTTGCGCGGGTGTTATCTCGCGGCGACGACAACGGAGGAATACGATAACGCTCGGTGGCGCTTTGAAGTATGAAAAGTGCGATAGCACTGCGTTAATACGACGTCGGAAAGGTGTATTCTATCTTGTGGGGGCGTTATGAAATACGTACCCGATAAAACGGATATATTCTTACATTTCTTACTAATGATACCGCGGCGCGAACGATAACGATGGAAATATGAGGGATTATTTATTTGGATATATAATCCTATATGCATAAGTTTGAAACGACTTTAATTACACAGCGCGATATCTAATCGCGCAAGTACATTAACGCCTGATTATGATCAATCACGTGATATGTTCTACGCGCGTTTAACTACGCATGCTCCAATTTCAGCGTGAGAGAGAGAGAGAGAGAGAGAGAGAGAGAGAGAGAGATCACGCAAATACGCATGATTGATTAGCGAAACGGCAAATGTATTTTTTATCATCGATCCCGCTAATGACTCGCACGTAGAAACGCGAGATCCCGCGGCATGCAAAATGCGATAGGAGAACAACGGGAGTTTCGGCGCAAAACTACGTTCCAAGCGCGTCGAAGTGCGTATAGTGTACGTGCGGGTAGATTGAAACTCAATTATTGGTCGTGTTAACGGGCTTGGCATCGCATCATCCATTATTTTCGGATTTTGCCCGTGCGGCTAGGCACATAAATTACGCGCCGGAGTTCATCATCAAATATACATATATTATCGCGTATTTCGCCGGCACAACGTCATTCTTCAGTATATATAAAATCTAGAGTAATCCCCCCCCGGCTGCTACTGTGCCCTCCTCCCCCCCGTAACCATCCGGACACGATACCCGGCATTAACCGCTTGAGGTTTCAATTCCAGTCGCGTATTGCTAAGCACGAGCGTTGATTACTGGTCGAATAGTAACCCGAATTACTGTTCTACGTGTACTGATCTCTATAATTGTTTTAAATGTTAGCCTTTCTTTTCTTACTTTTATGACTTCCTAGTATTTTATATCTTTCTAAGAAGGAATCCTCTTTTAATCTGATACCGATTACAATTTGACGCTTTCGTGCGTCAATTGTGTTAATAGAAATTTCACGTGTATTGAAAATGGCATTGGTAATAATGTTCAAAATCGTTCACTTACCTTTTGCGCCTTGCAGGCAGCGGCCAACGGCAGAACGTCGTGAGGATGCGCGGCGTGACGATCACGAAGACACAGGGCGCATATCGCAATTTTGCAAAGGGCGCAATAGAGGGTCACCGCTTCGCCATTGTGATCGTTGCAGATCGGCGTGCCCTCGGGCCGAGATCCCTTGCTCCCGCTTGATTGCCAGCTGCCTCTCGGTGGTCCCAGGTTGTGCGCCGCCAACGGGCCCCTTTTCGGATGGCAGGACTCCCTGCAGGCGTCGCAATATAAAACCTGAAAGAAGAATCGTCGAGGTTCAAATTTGTGAAATATTAAAATACCAAAAACAACGCGCTTATATTCACTTTCAATGCACCGATATTCGAAATATTTAACCGAATGTCTAGAGAAAAAATATTGCCGCTGTAAAAAATATCGATAAAGTTTCTGTAGTGTTTGCAACATTATCCCTTATTCTTTTGATTGCATTTTTATTAAATAATAAATACACAAAGATGTGTGCGTCGATAAAATTTTCTTAATTATCAAATACATTCTACTTTGCCTAACTAATAACAACGTAAATATAGACTGATCTTGTCAATACTGATTAATTTCAAGAATCGTTATTTTCCTTCTGGAAGCAATTTTTGCGATATTGTTCAGCGCGCCATCAAATATTCCTCGTTCGCTCGGTATTTCCTTCTCGGAAATAATATCATTTCGATTATCGATAGCCGAGGTATTGTCGTGGCGCGGAAATGTTGCCGGCAACGAATGAAATTGCAGGCGCCATCGATTCTCTCTTTTTTTTTCCCGCGCAACGAGGAGCGACGACCGACGCGGCAGACGCGAGTGTAAAATCACAGAAAAAATATCCGCCACTTGTCTCGCAACGCGGTGTACCGGAGGGACCGCCACGAGAGGGCCGAAAATGAAATTTAACACTTCGGAGGAAAGCGAGCAAGAGAGGAGGCGAGACGAGACGAGGGTGTGCGATTGGCGTACAACGTTGTCGCGCAACGAGATATTTCATGCGACGCGGCACTCCGAAGCGCGGTAACTCGATCTTTTCAAACAGAACACCGAACAATATAAAATCGCTCTCTTTGTGAGAGTGTGAATGCAACGTGGCGACGATTTGCGCGAATATATCGTGCAAACATGTTGCCCGAGCCGGAGCTGACAATTGTCGAGAAAATATGATATCGTTGCTCAAAATTAAGATTTTTATTCAAAATTACGTCATGATAAAAAAATATTCAAAGATATATAATTTTTAGGCTTTGTAAAAGAAACAGAAGACATTATCGTGACGATAAATTTTGAAAGATATTTAAATGTGATTTAAATTACTATATTGCGCGCGCGCGCGCATACAATTTATGCAAGATAGCTCGGAGCAGGGTATTCGAAATAACGTTATATATATTTATTGTATTCTATCCAGGGGGACTAAAAGTAAGATAGAGGCACCTCTTCTTATAAACAACCGTGATATTGGACGCATCTGTTCGACGTGAATTTAACAGAGAACATCTGTTTAGACGTGGAAATTAACTGAACAAATTTGTTGCATCTCCCGTACAGGATTTACCCTTCGTCCTTGATTTCGACCAACAAAATTTCTGTCTTTGAGGCACGACACGCCCACGACGCTCGATATTAATACCGATAAAGATATAGCGGCTCTTGTAGCCGAGAGCGGCTCTAGTGCGCTTATAACGCGAAGAGAAAAGTTATGAAGTGGACTTCGAGGAAGAACGAGGGGGAGTTAACGAGCCTCTGGATGAGGAAAGCACACAAGAGAAATAAACACGGCTGATGCCGCGGTCGTTAAGAATAGTAGCCTTGGGAACTTTGCCGATCTTATGGCGCTGCGCAAGTTTTTGTAGAGAATGATCAAAGCGAATCAAAGTGTCAGGATAGAAATATCAAAGAACCGACAAGAGACGGATTAGATATTATCGGTGAAAATAAAAGCCGCGGCATTCAGTAAAAGCAGCATCATTCTACATCGAACGACGAAATAAAGTACACTAGATAAGTACGATAATTGTAGGAAATATTATTCCTTTGATCATTATAAATTCATTTTTTTACCCGGATTTTAATTAAAAATATTCATTTTCAAAGTTCTGATTACTTTGATTCAGGTGATTTTTGCGGATAATTTTTACGGATATATTTTTAAGCAAAGTCAATGAGCGTCTCAGAGACTTTTTCCTTTTTTTTTTCTGGCTGAAGAGACGAAAGCACTCTACCGAGAACCGAAAGCGGAAAAATGAAAATAATGAAAAGCTCGCGTGGATATTACACTACGTGATCTTCTGTTTGGTTTCTCTTACAGGGCGCAGATATTTCTATACGCGTTTCCTATACACATTCGTAAAACTGCAAGGAGAGAAAACTCGTGGAAACACAAAGACGAGAAAAGAAAGAATTGACGAGCGGGAGATGAAATTATCGTGTCTTCTTCGATAAATTGATTGTATAAAATTATGCATTTACACGAAGCAGACTATTTAGTCATTATAATCATTATAAACTTTTTTTAAATTTAGCTATCGTAAAACTTCAGTAAGCCGCTTAACTTTAAAGTATTAATAGGGCTTGCTATAAGAAAACATTTAACTCTTTAGCTGCAGAAAATATCTTTCTCAACCATTTTTAGAAAAACTAAACAGGAATAATCTACAATTATGATATACTGTTAAAATTTACGGCTTTTCCGTTCAAAATAAAATAAAATAATAATATCATAATCAACGAGCAGCAGTAGAATTTTTACTTGAAACTTTCTGTTATTCCTATAAAGTTCTCGATTCTGATTAAACATATACGGTGGCGTTGGCAAACGAAGGTGATTAGATCAATATTAACGTGCCAACAATTCCAATTGTTCTCCTCTTCTAATTCGAACGACTAATCAATTAATTGGAAAATCTCAATCTTATACGCTCAGTTTTATACGTCTCGCATTAAACGCTCTCGTTCTCAGCGTCCCCGTTTAGTCGTCAAATCTTAAATTTGATGCTAATCTGACAGGGAATCGCGTTCACGGTGCGACAATCTGCCTTACATCCGTGTAATCATCCCTCGCAATCCCCGATTACATCCCCGTTTATAGAATCAGGCCGTCGCGCTAACCTCGCACTGCTCGCACGCGACGGTCGCGTCGCGCGGCTCCCCCTCGCACATCTGGCACTGCAGCCGCGAGTTCCGCGACTCCTGGTACTTGTCGACGATGTGCTGCATCGCGCGATATTTGGGCAGATTGTGGGCGCCGCCCTCGTCGAAGTAGACGGTCTTCTGGCAGACGGGGCACGAGAGGCAGAGGGTACCGCCGGACGGCGGGAAGCCGCCGTTCCCCGGGGTGCCGACGTAGCTGCCCGGCCGCGAGCTGGTGGACGTGCTGCTGCAGACCACGCCGGAGTCGGTCTCCGAGAGGATCGACAGCTTGTCGGCCTCCTGATCGGAGCCGGGCGCGTTGGCGGAGTCGGCGGTGGACTCCGGCGGCGAGTCCGGCGGCGCCTGCAGATTTACCGCGCAGGCCAGGCACAGCGCGTGCCAGCAGGGCAGCAGCACCGGCTCCACGAACAGCTCCTTGCAGCAGGGACACCGCAGCTCGTCCTCCATCGCGGATGCACCGGCGGTACGGCGTCTGGCGATTATCTTGGAGCCCGTGGGCAATTCCTCGTGGATCCTCTCGAGCCGCGGCAGCTCGGATCGTCTCGTTCGCGTCTGCAGGATTCCTTCAGGATCGACGTGGCGACGCGGCGTCGAAGGTCTTCCCCCGCTGGTCTCCTTTCACCTCGCTCGATGCAACTGCAGATCCGTCGATGCACTTTCCCGCGGACTATTCCGATCCGCCGCCGCCGCCGCCGCACGAGAATGGCACTCGAAGGTTTCTTCGAGGAACGATTCTGTCGGGGAATGCACCGCGTAAACTGTGACGCTTTCGGAAGCGTCGAAGGTCGAGCGTCTCTATAGTGCAACTCGATAACTCGAACAGAGCGGTTCTATAGATTCCCTTTAAAACGGCTGTTACGGGACGTAAATCGTCCGGGCCGTCGCATTCAATCGAACGCGGAACAAATGGGAAAGATTCCGGAGCGCGCGTTGCGCCACCGAGAAAGAAACTCAACCTGTCGATCGTACCAGGATCGATCTCGCACTCAGAAATCGGACGCACTCCCTCGTTTCATCCTTAGAGTGCCGCAATGAGATGAATCTCCCAACAGGAGAATTCCCGCAATCGCGCGCGACGGTATCGATCGCGCCGAAACAGGATCCCTCACGCTTTTCGCTCACCGGCGCGCCCGTTGACGATGCATCGCGGTTTCGTAGGCGGAGACGCACTTTGCACGATGCGGCGACGAGCGGAACGTAAACTCTTCTCCACGTTTCAGCGGGAACGTGTCACCTGTCGACCGCGCGCATCGCGGGCTTTTCGCATTTCCCGCAGGCGAGCGAGCGGCCTGTCGCACGCGTTTTTCCAACGTACGTGCGACGATCCCGGAATCACTGACGGATCTCTCGTCGTGGCCCTTGGATCACAGGACGCCACCGCGCGCACGTTGATACCTGACGGTTTTTCCCCCCTGCACACGTACACACGCGCGACGCGCGCTCGCCGTCTTGGCTCGAGCCGAGGACCACGCTTGGCAGAGACCAGCACGCAGCCTGCAAGCCGTCACCGGGTTGACTGACTCCCGGCACAGAGTCAAAGAACCGTCGCGCACCGCGGCCACGCACACTCAGGAGCGTGATCGCACGGGGGAACGAGAGGTATCGGAACGACGGCAGAGGTTCCCAATCTTGTTTCGATCTTCTCTTAGGGCCAATTACACAATTTACTTTTAACCGGAGTTCAACTAACGATATCCGATAGAAGAGTTCGTTTTATACAAAAATATTGTTTAGTAGCTAAACTTCGGTTAAAATAAGTTGTGGAATGTGCCTTAACCGCCCAGTAAACATTAGTAAACATTAGTAACAGTAACGTAATACTTAACAACGTTATAATTTCCCACTCAATGTAATTGCGGTGTACAAGATACATTGCAATTACATTATTGAGAGATTATAACGTTGCCGTTACTTAGTGTTTACTGGACTTCCGTTTTCGTTTTATATGACTCAAAATCAAAGACTTCAGGAAATTGAATCCACAAAGACTTGGCAAAAAAAAAAAACAAGTAGTGAAAAATAGATCTTCAAAGAAACGACATACATTCCTTTGAGCAATGTGTTCGTTCGTAAAAGAGAAAAGATTATTTTACAGGCTTATTTTATAAATGTTGATATTTATAATCAATTATAACCAATTACACAGAGAAAAATATTTCTTTGGATTTAATAAATTTTGTTGAAGTTAAAGAAATTTAATTATTGGAATAATCCAAATAATGTTTGAACTAACAAATACGATTGTTTGGAAAAACGTACATGTTTACCTTAAATAAAATATTTTTTGAAAATTTAAAAATATTTCAGATATTTTTTATTTTAAATAATAGGTTGATTGAAATAAACAATGCTTTTTGAATCAGACGTATTTAAAATACTATTTCAAATAATAGTTATTTTTCCGTCAATCAATACAATTTAACGTAACGAAACAATCAAGTCTTTATTTAATAAAATGTTTTTTTTTTTTAAAACAAATGTAAATCAAACAAATACATGTACTAAATGTAAAGAAATGTTTTTCTCTGTGTATTTTATAGACACTCGGATTATTTTTTAACAGAAAGAAATTATGTAGAATGTAATCAAATATATATCACATATGTATATATAATTTTTTCTCAATACAATTGTAAATTGAACTGAAAAGTTAATGTAGGCTATAGAAACTAATATAGGTCTATATATATAGAGAGAGAAAGAGAGTGCTATATAGTACTTTAATAATTAAAAGTATAAAAATGCAATTTTCTAACAGGTGTGTTTAAACACAGTCTATTTTCTGGTTTCCATTTCATTTTCATCCCCAACGAGAAACCATTTCTTTCTAACGCAAGTCTTATTTTCGCACAACTATATTATTGTGAAATTACTCGCCATATGGAACCGGTTTCACGCTCTGAGCGCATATTTCAGGGACGCGCCTACGTGAGGCACTTATATCGAGGCCATTCGAGAATCGAGCACGCAAACTTCATCTAAAATAAATTTACAAATTGGAAACATTTGCTAATTATATCTACAACCGATATATTGCAATACATTAATTATACATTTATAATTATTATATATATATATATAAATATATATATTTGCTTTCATAAAAGAGAGAGTTGAGCGATTGTATTTTTTATATTTGATATTTATCTTAAATATCTTTAAAATATTTTTCAATAACTAATTACGAAAAGTTTAGATTGTGAATAACCATTATAAGAGAAACTGTTGTTTCCTTCGATAGGAAAAAAAAACAGTTATTTGAATAAAAATCAAGACATTCTCGCTTCGATGAAGACGTTGCCGTTGAAAAATCGTCTTAGCGAGGACGAGGCGAGGCTATGTCCACGATTCCTACAGGCCGCAAGTAACTTGGCGACAATACCGTCTCGACAGGCGCGACAGGAGTATCCCGCTCCGACGTACGAGATAATAAAACGGAAAGACAGCCAGCTCTCCGTTCTTCTCGCCGCGGCGAGAGATTCGTGAGAGAATTCCGGTTCTCCGGGAGGGAGGAACGGGGACAATGGGCAGAGGGTTGGAAAGAAGCGGGGATCCTAGATTCGATACGATATAATACCGCAGCCAGGTGCGACACGATCCGCATGCGGTACAGCCGGTCGCGCGCGCGATTGCCCGCGTTTCCCGGCGCGGTCGAAACTTCTCTCTCCTAATGAAACAGTCGGATTCGCGGGGTGAACGACCCCGGCGGGAAAGGCGCGGGTGAACTTCCGTGAAATTCTTCTCCGTGTAACCCTATACGTAAGCTTCGCTCGCGTAATGCACCCTCTCCCCCCCCCCTCCCTCATCCGCGGAACGGGAATAACGAAACTTACCGCTAATATCGCGAAACCGCGCGCACCACGGATCACCGCGGCATCGAAATTGTTTACCGGGCAGCGTGCCAGCGCTATTAAGCGATCGTTTATTTATATCTCCGCTCGACCAGGGCGCGGGCGTGCCTCTGCCTTGAAAATAATGCTCCCGATACTACGGAGCCTGTGTACGGATTATGGATGGCGAGATTAAGGGCCGCTGCTTAGAAAGCGCACGAGTTGCATTTAGAACGATGAAATATTAATGCGCGCGGATACAAATAATAAACGGGCCCGGCTTTGGTGCGCGGCTTGTTCTTTCCCGTCGCGCCGTCAGTTTCTACAGATTATTATCTTAGATAACTCCGCGCTATCGATTTTTCTACAACGAAGCTATTTGGCCGTTAATAACCCTCGAGGCGATCGAAGGACCGTTTTTAGCGTAGCGAAACGTTACGGACGCACACGTGTCCTTTAAATACACGAGCTATGTGGCGACTGGGAAATTTTTCGCCGCGCGTAACCCCTCTCGCATTTAAGCATAATGCGCGTCCCACGTTATCTCCCGCGGAGATATTACCCCGTTTCCTTCGCCAAATGATAAATTGGATTACGTCCGCTGCGTAACTGCCAATTACTCTTCGACCATTCGACCGTCCGACTTGGTACGCGTACATACATCCTCCGTACAAGGAACCGAGAAACGTGGACACGGTCATTTATCACCGCGAGAAACCTCGGCGAAACAATATCTACCGTGTCGTCGTCGCCGTCGTCCGTTTCTTTCTCGATACCACGTGTAACAACAAGTCGTGTGTTACGAGGTCAAGTCGAGCTTCGAGGTCTATGCGCTATTAAAAAGACATCATTGACTTGCTAGTAAGAAGTACAGAATATTTCTTGGTCGTGAGCTCTTTTGTGGCTACTAAAAATAGGTTGACCTGCGGTGATCCTGTTTTATTTTATTACAGATGTTATTTCAGGACTTACGTTTAGATAGTTTCCCGAGAATTACACATATTTACACTTATAAAAATTAGTACAATATGAAATTTTATACAAACTCAAATATAATAAGTAATGGAATAAGTAATAGAATGATATATAAAGACTTTTTAAGAAAAGAAGATTAATAAAAAGAACGATGCGCTAAGATTGTCGTACCGGAAAATAAAAGTATTTGCACAAAATACATATTTGATACAAATTATATCATATTATTAGAGTAATAATTTATAAATGTTAACATTAAGTATATATTAATCCGTATATAATTTTATTATCAGAACTTGTCAAATTCTTGAATTTATTCATCACCTAACTTTCTCAAATACTGCAATTTGAAGAAATTTGAAAAAATAAATTTTTCAATTATATGCGTTGTACAGAAAATTCAAGAATTTTAAAATATAATTTCATTAATATCGACGTTATATCGCAGAATGTGCGACGTGCGTACAAAGGAGGGAAACGCCGTCAATAATGCACTAACGCGCTATTAGTGTGATAATTAATTTTCACGGGGCCGCGCAAGCGCAATGTTTGCCGAGGGAAACGACGCGGACACGGTCATTTGTCACCTGGGAAAAAAAAGCCGTTTCGAAACTACGACGGCCTCGATCGCCCGCGCGAACACGCGATATTTCCAATGCCCGTATTCTCGTCTCTAGCGCCGCGACCATTTGACGGCGTTCTATCTAAAGCCCTAGATAGACGCCTATTTTGAGATTTCGTCACGGTGTAAAGTTATCGAACTTAAAATGACAGACGGTTAACGGCCAATCGACTACGAGTATTGTAGGTTTCGTCGAAAATATTTGTCTAATTTGACTCTCTTTATTTATCGCGAAAAACGTCAATTTGAAAGCTACGAGCCGTTAATATGCGATTGAATTTATTATGCCTTTTATAATTGCTTCAATTTAACACGGCGAGAATAACTTAATACGCGGGAAAATAGTCCGATTGTATAAAATTGGAAATCTGATTGAACCAAAAATGTACGAATCAGATACTTATAATTAAGTCTGTTATTACTTAAAATTAAGTTGATTAAATATTAAAATATAGAATATTGAGCCGACTGGAAATTATATTCTGTTTGACATGATCAGATTGCGTTGTTGTACGTCTTGTTGGCACAACCAAATCATTTTTCTCAGCGTAATAATATAATATTATTAAAATATTAGTGTAATATTATTATGATTAAAATTATCATTTCATAATAACACGAATATTTACAGATCAAAACTCCTCTAATATTCTTATTTGGGAACCGTTTTGCGCTTTATCTCTTTCGCACGCAAAATAGAAGAGAGACGCGCGCGCGTTGCGAGAGTTCGAGAAAGAAATGGCGGCTAAAGGGAGGTTGTGGTTGAGTGGAACGACCCCGGAAGAACGGCGAGAAATTGGGAAAAACTTACACGCTCGCCAGCTCCGACTCGGCCGTTTATCCATAGCTGCGTATCCGTGACACGCGACGAACGTGCGAGAGACGCGAGCGAAAGTAAGAAACGCGCGTAATCTGTGCGAATAAACGTGCATCTTGCACGATACGCGAGGACGCGGCGCGAACGACGGAGAGACTGAATTTCAAACACTCGTCGGCGAAACGTTGCGCCGAGTCGCCGAGCAGATGGCGCCACTTGCCGAGCGGCGACTTTACCGACTCCCGATAATCGAGCACGGCTTTTCGAGAGGCTCAGGCACGTCCAAAGTAATTAAAATTTAACATTGGACTCGATCTAACGAGCCATTTTGCACGAGAAAATAGTACGCTAAAAGAAAACAAAAATAAATATATTTGATTATGAAATATATTTCTTCTCGTCCCCCCAAAAATGTCTGAATATTCTTATTATTACATCTAGATACAAAATAGCGGAGAAGAAAAAGGAAAGAAGAGTAGAATGCATACGACAATAATTAATGATTATAATTACTCATTGATCGGTAATCAGCTTTGCGAATAACGAGAGCGACGAGAGCTGAAATAATCATTGATCGTGATTAAAAGGTCAATGATTAATCGGGGAATGATTGCACTTTTAATAATCGGCGCGGCGACCCTCCCTCCCCCCCCCCCTCCTAACGAGAACAGGCGGTGAATTCCCGTTTCGTGATTAGTGATTGCCGATTAATTATTCATTAATCGTTCGCCCGGAGACCCGGTCTGTCGCCGTCACTGAACGGATGCTTTGGGTACGTTCCACTTATCGGCCACGGCGCCCGCGGAGTCGTCTCATCCTTGTTGTTTAGTATATATTAAACAAGGATGGAACGACTCCACGGTCGCCACGGGCGATAAGTGGAACGTACCCTTTATCACGGCGAAAAATATCCGTTCGCTCACAGCTGTTGACGACACGTGACGGAGACGCGTCGCGAGGAGCGCCGATCGCGCGATTTTGTCGCCCGGACTACGTGATAACATCTCGACGATAGCCCTCGTGATAGATTTTGTGCTTTAAAAATGACACCGCGACATGGCATACGAGTGTCCTGAACGCGTTCTCCCGTTAATTCAGGCATTTCTCTCTTTCTCTCTTTTTTATTTTGTGATAACGCCGATAACGTACCTTTCCTGACCTTTAGATTCTCGTTTGGTACGTGCAAGAGTGTAAATTGTCAGCTACAGTCATCACAAATATTGTATTTGATGCTGCATTTGTGTTACGTAATTAAGTCACGTGTGGGTAAAATAACGTGAAAACAGGAGAAGACATAATTGGAAATCTTTTTTACATTGTTACTTCTTGGAATTTATTACTTTAAAACACTCGTTTCAAAGTTATCTTTATGGTGCAAGATTATCGCCGCACTTGTATTACGCTATGTCGATGTTGCGTAATTCACATTGTAAATGAGGAAAAAAAATGATTTGTGAAAAGGGATAGGGAGGAGGAATAATTTCAAGAATCCTTTTTTTATATGTTTTTTGGCACATATCACTTTGAAATAAAAAGACTCGCCGAAAAATTAATTTTATACTGCACAATTATTAATTTCTAATGAATGCATTGTGTATAATCTTGTATTTGTATTACAACATCAATTTTGATCGACGTATGGATGGACGAAGAGGGGAGAAGGAATAATTTGAAAAATCTCTTTAAATCGAGCGCTTCTTTGAACGTATCACTAGAGAGTTAAAAAAAAAAGTCCTTTAAATCTGCAATTAACTTTGTCTTCTTTATGAAGTAGGATTATACGATTTTAATTAATCCTTTTACGAATCATGCGGGAATTTCGATTTATCGAAAATTGGATTATCGGATCACCGATAACTCGCGGAGAAAAAGAGCGAAGGAAGGAAAGAGGAAGAGAGATTGTGAAATTGATCGCTAATCGTCGAGAATTAAATGACATCCACATTTTTAACTGCAATTGATCTGTCTTAACATCGATGGTAAAATTAATTGCTTAATTCTTATGGTGATGTGTTTCTGTGTAGAAGACGCGCGACCTTCTGAGGTCTAATAGCCCGAGGTGACGATGAAATTCGTGATGAGTACGAACGTGATAATAACGTCTCTGGCCAGGGGAGCCGCGCCGCAGCTGAGTTATTTATCTCGTCATCAGTCTACCGCAAGGTATCGATCTTTGTAGAATTTACATCATGAAATCCCGAATGATGAAACCACCATCCCTCCCTAAAGACCCGAGCAATGACAGCGTTTAATAACGAGCGCCGTTTAATCCAGCGCGGAACTGTTAAGTTCTTGTCCAAACCTCCGGCGAACGCCTGATAATAAGCTCTTTAGCCGCGGATTAATAAACATCTCACGTATTTCGCGAAGCTGCGAGTTGTTACTCAACGCGAAGGAAGTTTGATGACCATGTATATCTGTACATGTACGGATTATACATCCCTGTCATCATCATCGCGCGCAGATAGTTTCTCGTTATGGGAATTCCTCAAAATTTCCCATAACGTTTCGCTAAGAATGCATTTCGTCGAATCATTGACATTTCTTTAATCTTTTAGTTTCATTTATTATTTCTATCGCAAGCTGCAAGCTATCGCCCATATAAATCATCCTAGATAGCAAACTGACGTTATTTATCGTTGGCTTGTTACCTCCGGGGTTAATCTCCGAAAACTTTGCATTAAATAATACTTAAATTCAATGTTGAAACAAATCTAATATTTACATTGAAAAGTACTCGCACTCGGTATTGATAAATCCAATATTCTGCGTTGTCAAAAAATAATTGAGACTGCTTTCCCCGGTACGAGAAATGATTGCGCAAATGATCCAGATGAACGAAATTTTCAGCACATGCACCATGTACGACCTCGTAATCGTGGGTGGTGGTATCGTCGGCTGTGCGACCGCCCGCGAGATGATCATGCGGCATCCGAACATGAAAATGGCCATTGTGGAGAAGGAGAACGCTCTAGCCAGACATCAAACGGGCCACAACAGTGGCGTGGTGCACGCTGGCATTTATTACACTCCTGGAAGCATGAAGGTAAACTAAAATGAATGTATAACTTGTCGTACATTCAGTTTTGGGTCCAAAAAGAAAAAAATTTTTGAAATTAACTTGTATTAACTATATAAAATGTAAGAAATTATCTTCGCAATATTTCCAGGATTAGTTTTTATTTGCACGATTAAAGCGTAAAATGTCCGTAATCTGAAGGCGATTGTTTGCCGTAGGCGAAACTTTGCGTAGAAGGTCTGAAGCTATCGTACGAGTACTTTTGCAAGAATAACATACCTCACAAGAAAGTTGGCAAGCTGATCGTCGCCCAAAATGCGGCTCAAATCAAGAGGCTAGATGAACTTTTCGATAGAGGAACAAAAAACAAAGTGCCCGATTTACAGATTGTTGAGAAAGATTGCATTTCCAAATATGAACCTAAATGCAAGGTATAAGAAACGAATGAATAACGTTACACATAAAAATTGTATTGAAAATTCGTGATAATTAATATCTCAAAAATTTACTCAAAATTTACTACAAAGTTTTAATCAAATTCTTCATATCGAGAAAATCTTTCTTTAAATAAAAATTTAATTTGTGTTGTGCCATTGACTTTTATATTTTAATTTTATTTTCAATATGAACATCTTTGTATAAAAATGCAATAGTTTTAGGTTTATCCTGTAAATAATGTATGAACAGTGAATAATTGAATTGTTTCTTTCGCAGGGAGAAAGGGCTATATGGTCACCGTGGACTGGTATAGTGGATTGGGCGGTTGTGTGTAAATCTTTTGCTGAAGACTTTCGAAAGATGGGAGGCGAAATTTTTCTTAATTACGAAGTAATAGGATTCTCGGAGATGGCAGAATCGAAAGGAAAGGGTCAATTAGCACCTATATCCGTTCAATCGAAAAACAAAGTATGAGTTTCCTTGAGCCATATCTTATTATGCGTACTGTCGCGTTAATTATCTAATATTTTGGCAATTTTTTTCCTTGAAGTGCATACCAACGAGATATGTGCTGACGTGCGCTGGTCTGCATTCTGATCGACTGGCGGTGATGACGGGCTGCGATGTAAGTCCACGAATAGTACCGTTTCGTGGCGAGTACCTTCTGCTAAATGACAATAAACGGCATCTCTGCACGACCAATGTATATCCGGTGCCTGACCCCAGATTTCCGTTCCTTGGCGTACATTTTACACCCAGAGTGACTGGCGAAGTCTGGTTGGGTCCTAACGCTGTTCTCGCGTTCGCTAGAGAGGGCTATAGGTATTGATTATTACAAAATTATTTACTTAAATCTACACAAAATTGAATAACATTTGCAAGTATCACAAAGATCTAAATACACGTCTACTATTTATTCATGAAAATAGAAGATATAGATTTCATATTAAAATCGATTTTCTTTCAGTTGGTTTGATATAAACGTAAGAGATTGTATAGAGATGGCAAAATTCCCTGGTTTATACAAACTTTGCTTCCGATACTTCTTGCCGGGTTGCATGGAGGTGATAAAATCAATTTTCTACCCACTGGCTGTGAAAGACCTTCAGAAATTTATTCCCGAAGTTACATACAGAGACGTAAAAAGGTCAGTATTTTTTTATGTTATATCTATTTTTGTAAAATTTTCTTTTGTAATTGTTAACAGAGGACCGGCGGGTGTAAGAGCACAGGCAATGGACAAAGACGGCAAGCTGGTCGATGATTTCGTTTTCGATGGAGGCACTGGTTCGATCGGAAGCAGAGTATTGCATTGTCGAAACGCGCCATCGCCAGCTGCGACTAGCTGTATGGCGATAGCAAAATTTATCGCCGACAAACTCGATTCCGACTTCAAATTTTGATGTACGTGATGTACATAATCATCTAATCGTTCAAAATTAAAATGTGAAACAGAACAGGCATTTAAAAAGATTTCCAAAAATATTTTCTATGTCATATCATTTTTGTATTAAGCAATTATCTCAAAAAATATATATTTATATATTATATCAATTTATATACATACATTAACGTTTTAGTTATCATCGTAATAAAATTTAAGAAACAACTTGTGATAAGAGATCATTATATACAAAATTCTACGCTTTTACTTTTTTAACATTAAAATGCCTTCAAAAAAATGTGCTGCTACAAATAGATAAAGAAAATCTAACATTAATACCTGTAATGCGTCCATGCTTTCTAAAAGCTATAATTTATATTTTTGTATAAATTATTATTATATTATATAATTTATACAAAATTAATAAATAATTATTTTCTAATATGTAATACATAATGTAATACATAATGATTTCAGACATGAATATGTATAGTAATGTACAATAAAGTTGAAGTATACAGAGAAAAAGAATTTTAAAATTAATGTAAATTTATCATTTAGTATATATGTAAACTTTACATGAAACATTACGATATTAAATATATTAAATATTTGATATTAATGAATAATTGATATTAAAAATATCAATGTAAAGTTTGCCAAATATTCCTTGAAATTATAAACAATAGAAATGATTATATTCTAAAAAATAATTAAATATATAAAGAAATAATTTAGAAATGCGTCTTTCCAACAGTTTTATGCTGATTTATATCAGTTGGCATTACAGAATGGCGGGATCAAGAGTCGTATATTGATGAAAAATGCTTCGTTTAAACTCGTTAATACTGTTGCAGAACTTTTAAGTCTTACTAATGTAATCAATATGTCATCGTAAATATTAATTTTAAAAGAAACGAATAAATCCCTTCTAGTATATGTGTATAGATTTTTGTATAAAAATTTCCTTTATCATAATGCTATGAACAGCGACAACAAGTAAGAAAAATATCTATTGGCTTTAAATTATTTTGAGCACAAGTGTTTTCTAAAATAAAAATTATTGTAATCTTACTCTATGTAATTGTAATTGGAATAATCCACTAAAAACATCCGATATTAGATGATATTGAAAACATCAGAAATAACATGTTCATATTGTTGTATATCCATTTACGTTAAGGCCAAGAAGAGATTCGATTGGAAAAGTACAATACGAAGAGGCAAATATTGCTCGAAGAACGAAAAGCAGCGATGCGAAAAGTTCAATTGGAAGGGACATTGTGTGTGCTTCACGATTACAAAAAACCTTTAAAGAATATTTAGCTGCTGCCGAAGAAGAAGAAAATGTGATTATTACCATCTTTTCTTTTGCATATTTACAATAAATAAATATATATGAAGTATTTTTGGTATCCATATTTTTCTCTTACAAATATATTGTATTTATTAATATTTTTGTAATCAGCCATTAAATCACTTTTGGTCGTCAAAAATTAAATTAAATTCGAATTATAAATTTTTTTAAACAGGTTTTTCTACATAATTCACGTAATACTATTATTATAATACTTTGAATTATATCGAAATAATTATTTTCAGTGGATTAGATATACGACTTGCGATGGATTGCCGGACCTTGGCAATTTATCCGAAATGAATACTTTTATGTTTTTGTGATCAATGGAAGATGAGAAAGTTAATATGAATAAGTTTATTATGAAATACAATGTTATAATTTATGTAAGTAAATTTTAAATCATTTTGTCAAGCAATAATTCTGATGTAATTCATTCATTAAAGAAATAATACTAAAATATTTTCCTTTATAGTTATTGATAAAACTCAACGAAATAATAAAATTCTCTTTGACCGGCTCACCAGATTACATAATTGAGTGCACGATAATCAATGATGATAATCAGTATTCGATTAACTTACTGCATACGATTCTTACGTATACAAAAAGGTTAAAGTTAAATGTTTAATAGATCAGACAACGATTTCGTGATAAGCTTCAAGAATGGATAGACGCAGCGTGTTACTCTCTTTTATGCCAGATAGAAAGGGACATGATCCGTGAAAGTTTAAAAACGGCGTGATATACTAACATTTCCGATCAAATCAGTTGTTGCATTTGGATTTTGATAAAATTGCCAATTGCACTTAAACAAGTCACTGAAAAGGATCGGTATTACGTATTAATATTTAATGATTTTAAATATACATATTCATATGAATTGATATATGTCTTGCCATATATTATACAACCCACGTATCATACAAACATGTCATACCAATTCAATTGATTTGACTTGTAACAACAATTGGATTATTTTAACAGAAAACCCATATGTACATGTATATATGTGTGAAACATGTTATATAAATTAATATTATGTAAAAGATGTAACTATATCATAAATTCATTTTATTATGAAGAGATGAGAGCTTTTTAAAGTTCTTTTTTCTTTCAGATTTCAGATTTTTTTATGTATTGTCAAAAGGAATATGAAAAATACGAAATTGAGGATATGCGAGGAGCAGGTTGAAGGCCGTCGTCTTCGAATGGAAGAAAAGAAAGATATACTTGAGAGAATGGAGAACCCGCTAGTCCTAGTGCCTACGAAGCCCGAGAGGAAAGGGAAACAACAAAAAAAGCCGGGTATTCAAGGAGCAAAGCGTCCGGAACTACAACAGAAACTGGAACAATTACCGTATTTGCCTACACCAGATGAAATCATTCTATAAAGGGAAGGTATAATTCTCAAATCGTAATAAGTTAATATATCCATTAAAATTACGAATTTTTAATTTCAACATATACTAAAAAGACAATACTTTAAATATATTAAAATGAATTACTTTCTATATTTAATATGCCACAACATTGTCAATATAAATATAATAAAAACAAGAAAGATAAACTGAACAACTTAGAAAAATCCTTTCTACAGATAAAATTTTAATTTAGACGTTCAACTTTGGCAATAAATTTTTTGCTGCATTAATGTATTTCGTTTTAGTAAATTCTTATTGTATTCCATCTTAAAAATATTAAAATTATTGCAATAGTTAAAATATTGTCGAGAGGATTGTTTTTTCTCCAGATGAACCGCGAAAGGAAATTAGAAAACTATTATTCACGCGCTGCGAAAAGATGGAGATAAATTTGCGAAAATACAGGATACTCGGCGGCGCATTGCACATCGACTTAATTTATCAACCGCCTCAATCCAAGGACATGAAAAGAAATATTATGCGCATCACCTGTGAGTAATAATTATTTTAACTACAGTAACTTATTGTATGTATATGTTGTCATTAAGTATTAATATTACTTTTTTTACAGTGCAAGTTCCCAAAAAATTGAAATCTGTACTGTTTTCTAAGCCGTATAAGGCGCCGCCTCCGGCACCTGATTCTGAAAGAACACCAGAAGTAATGGAACCAGAGCTAAAATGAAAGCTTTGGAGGCCGCAATGGAGGCATTGGCTTTAGTAACTTTTTTTAAAGTACATTTTTTTAATAAGTTTGATTACAAAGAAGAAGCAAATGCAATAATAGCAAAATGTAAGTTAAAAATTATTACTACGTCGCAAAATAAGAAAATAATTTTAAAAAATAAACAGTTTTAACGCAGTAAAAATCTGATAAATCATAATTATGTATAATTTTGAGCAAAATATGTATTTCGTTAAGTAAATTATTCATATCTCACTAAATAAATGAAATAAAAAACCATATTTTATTTCATTGTTATATCATATATTTTTCTTTTCCAAGTGTATCTTATATTTATGCCAAATCACGTTTCAATGATCATTTTTTACAGGCTTCCCAGTTCTATTATTTGGTTTGAAACGCCATTAGAGGCACACTGGATACCTGAGAGGAAAATATGATCTATACGTGCATGATATCAAGTACAATGAGGAGAAGCAAACTTTAACATTTAGAATCGGCAGCTTAGGCGTCCATGGTCTCGCTACTTTTAAGTTTATTAACATCCCCTTTCAAAGTTGGCAACTTAAGCCTGAAATTGGTAGAAATGCGCGCGGTGACATTGTGCTCAATGTGTCCGCTGCCATCGTTCAAGCAGAATTCGTAGTCAGGATATCCTATTTTGTTCGACTGCTTATACAATTCATTTACAATTGGATTGAATTTATAAAATTTCGTGCTAATGGCTGAGATAAAAACTTGAAAGTTTAATATGGAATATTCCATGTAAAAAACAATGTAAAATGTTAATGTTTTTTTACAAATTTGACAAATATTGTTTCGTGAAGTATATTTTTTCAAATTTATTTTATCAGAACTATGTTTTTATCAGAAAATTATTATTATTATTTCATCTTGTTCTGATAAGCTATGGATTATATCAATATATTTAACAGTCTTTCATTTTTGTAGGACTTAGTGTGTTTACTTTCGCTGGCTGGTGGTATGTCAACAGCGCTTAAAGAGATTATTGGAGAATACATGAAGCTGCATATTTTTGAGGTAAAAATTTTTTGCAAAATGGTCTTAATTTACATCTGCAATAATGCGAAAAATTTTAATAAATAAATACTGGCACTACTTTTATAGAATTAAAGAACTTTAAATAGAAAACAGTGATTTTTTATTAAAGTGAAATATTCTTCTCTTGTAGAAGATACGCGACGCTGGATGCGATTTATTTCCAGAACGAGATGCCTTCGGTTATATAAGAGCTCTTCCGGTGAAGCATCCGGTAACTAACATGCGCTGGAATGCTACTCGACATTTCAGCGAAATCGTAATACAATTCAAAGAACTACATGGATGCGCTACGAAAGAGGTAGAGCATTTAATTACTTTGTCCTTATTCAGAAACAATACAATAATGCGATAGAAACTAAATTCAATTTATTTTTTCTTTCTTAATAAAAGTAAAATTAGAAAGCGAAAATATCGTCTACATGTGTTATTTAACAAATTAAGTTTTTAAACAAAATAATAAAGACTAAAATATAAAAATATTTCAAAATTTTCTACTATATCACATTTTCATATAAATTTCAATATTTTAATATTTTTATAGCGAACAAATTTAACTCTTTTAATAACTCTCTTACGAACGATGACAGTATCCTGCATCGAAGTGAGCTTAGAATTTTCCAGCATACAGTTAGATGGTATGAACGTGAAGATAATACAAGATTGAAAATTTTTTTAAATTTCAAGGAATAATCAATTATTTCGTATTATAATAATTTAATAACTTAATAGAAATTCATATATGTGTGCAAAATATCAGATGTTATTTTTTAAACACGTACACATATAAATTATTTTACTAATTTTTTCCAAGAATTTTGTGAGAAGAAAATATACATATGTACATATAATGATAAGAAAATATACATATATACGTATGTATATTTACATATATATATATATATATATATATATATATATATATATCAATATCAGTTATCACATAAAGCAATGAATTAAAAAATTTTAAATAATTCTAAATCTATTTTCTGATATTATAAGTCGCGTAGTAGCAAAATCCAATGCAGCGGTTAGATGGTATCCCATGTTTGAGAGCACAACTCCATATTCGCTCAAGGCGAACAATGAATATACTGAAATTATATAGCGATTTCCTAAATTAACAGAAACTAGAACAGTAAAATAATAAGAATGTTGATTAATCTTACCTAAAGGTTCACAATATTTATTATGCCTATAAAAGAAATAACATGCTATTAATATAGATAACACATTCAACATCATTGATCTCCGTTTCCACTTCAAGGAAGCATCATTCATGCCTTTTGCAATATTCAGGCAACTCTTCATAATATAATAGGCTAAGAACATGTGTACAAACGACGTCATCAAAAAAGTTATGAAAGACATCTTGTGGAATGCTGTAGAAGAAAACCAACATAGCAAGTTAATTATACCATATCACGCACTGCACCCAATAGTATTATTTCATCATATGCATATTTGTGTAGATTCTCAGACATCATGCCTTAATTGCATACCGTAATTCTCGTCGGAAGTCCAAAAGCTAAGTGTCACCAGGGAAGTATTTTCAATGCCATACATAACGAGCACGATATTACTTAGATATTGCGCCCATTTGTAAACATGCTCCTTGTAGTAACGATAATACAGCAAAAACACCAAAGCTCTCACTATGGCTTGCAATGCTATAGCAACCTTCCAGACATCTCTCTGAGGCCTATAGTGACCTATGGCTGCCGAGACAGACGGTAAAAAATTGTATACCTAGAAATCACACAAAAAAGAAAAACATGGTACTTCTTGAGCTTGTATAAAGCTTTATAAAGTTGTTATAAATTTTATAACAATTTTTCATAAGAAGCGCTCATTCGTTAGCATAGTTTCTTAAAACTATAGAGTTGTAATTTATAATTTATGAAGTTGTTACAAATTTTACAACAATTTTTCACTAATAGATAAGAAGCGCTTATTCGTTACTTCGAAAAATATGCTGAATCACATAATTGAATCCATTTCAAAGACACACACCTTTGGAAACTTATCATAAGCATCGCCGTTCGTTCAGAGTTACGCAAGTTGTTCCAGCCCCGATTTCCAGAAAAAAACTAATTATCATCTCGCTGCGCGAGATGAATAATAATCATACCTGACAATGAGTGGAGGTGGAGTGTTCGAAATTATAGAGGACCGACCAGGCGACGCAAAAGACGAACGCCAGGAACGGCAGGAACACGGTGAGCCACGCCACTCTGGAGAACGGCACGACGAGGCGGACCTTCGACATGTCGTCCTCCGTTAACGGAATGTACTCTGACCCTAATCTAAGCCTGCTCATGATAGTGGATACCCGGCTGCGGTATCTCTACGTCATAATGTGCGTGACACCGTGACGATGAGGTTAATGCGCCAATTGAAAATCCCGGTGGCGTCCCGTCAGCGCGCGCGACTCCGCGAGCGGATTTCCTCCGGATTCCCCTGGCCGCGACGGCGACGCGGGACTTGCGTCCCGGCACTCCCGACCGCGAGGAATGATCGACGATCGACGCGAATTCGGTCCGCCGGTGAGCGGACAAACATCGTAGCGGTACGCAGGTTAGGAGCCTATTATTTTTAGCTAAACTGGCTGCACTAGTTTAGAGGTTATCCTTTTCTCTCCGTATTGGAAGGAGAAAGATAACATCTGAACTAGTGCAGCCAGTTCAGCTAAAAAGAACAGCACCTAGGTTCACTACGTTATCGATTATCGAATCGAGCGCGAGAATCGAGAATCGAGACCCGGGTCTTTTAGGTTAAGTCGCCCCGTGCGAACGGAAAGTTTAGATTTAGCTAACCTATTTACACTATTCATCCTTTCTCTTTCTCGTTTCAATGTGGAGAGAAAAAGAAGAATAAAATGAACGGTGCAAGAAATTCAGCAGAAAGGAATAATTCTTACGGCTGCGTTCAGCAGAAAAAGCAGCAGTACAGCGTTTCATAAAGGAATAAGATAATAGAAGAGAGTGAAAAAAATAAAATAATAAGGAGAAAGTGTTAAGGCGAGAGGCGTATCGCAAACTACGACAGGCGAAGTGGTGAATCTGAGTGGCTACACCATTTTGGAACCTAAAGCGCAATATATTTTCGAACGGTATACAATCAGTTATTGAATTAGTTAAGCAATTAGTTATTGAAAATCTTGGAATCTGTAAATTAAATAGATTAAAGTTGACACAAATGTACAAATATAGTTAAATATGTTAATATATTAAAATAAATGTGTATTCTTTTATATTTCTACGTGGTTTCTGCTTGAATATTTTTGGGTTCCAATATGGTGAGAAATACTCTGTTTTTCTATCCTCATCCTGTTATTTTATTCCTCCATGCTTACCAATGCTTACTGTTTATTGTATAATGCCGACGCATGATAACCGGCAGACTTGCTTAAAAATGATTGCTATTCAATGTCACATGTGTCAAACATTCTAATTTTTATGTGTTAATGTTCGTTTAAGCTGATGTTGAACAGAATTGATAACGATAAAATTGGAAATTAGTGACTACAATTGCACAAATTTCCCGCAAAATCTGGCCCAACTAATATAGTCGTTGATTCAGGATAATCTTGGAAGTGCTTTAATCGCTCGAGCAATAGAAGAGCCTAAATTTCATCCTCTCACATTCTGCACCAAGTTTCTTGTACAACATGACTTCGTTCGTAGCGGATGTACTGGCCACTGCAGGTAATATTTACAAACTGCCACGTTTGAATAATTATAGACAGTCATCGATACTTAATGCAACTCTATATTCTCCCATGAATCTAAAATAAACTTTCTATTAGCTAGAAATTGTAGACAATATGTTAGGATTGATTGCATGTGAAATTTATCATGACATTTATCATCACTAAACAAAAAATATGAACAATATCTCTTACCTCGCAGGTAAACTTGAAAAAGAAAACCTCCATAAAAACATTGCCGAAATACAGAAGGAAATAACGAAATTAGAATATGAAGTTAAAGATTTCATGGATGACAATTATGTTGAATTCAATGCAAAGCTGACAAGAGACATACATCTGGTTAAAAAGACGGAGCAACTGCTGGAAGAAATAGATATTTTGCAGAGCAGAATAAACGATCAAGTACGTTGTACCAGCATCGTTCCACTAAACACAATAAAACATGTTTAATTAATATTATTTATATTATATCTGTACAGATCAAAATAGAGTTATCTGGATCGACAAAGGAATTGAAGACACTCTCTCAGGCATTAAAGGAATCCAACATCAGCCTGCAGTTATCTCATCAATTGATAAGCTTACACAAGTGCATAAAATCCATAAATAAGACACAAGAGGAAAAGCAATATGTCGATACTGCCAAGACTCTGCAGGAAATGCAATCTCTGTTGAATAATCCTCATAATCTTCTGCACGATCTCGAAATATACGCGGCGATCAAGGAGGAATACTGCAATCTTTCTCGTTCATGCTTGATGGAAGCATCTGGCCTCTTGCGCGATCGAATCTACTGGGGCAACGACGTGAAGGAGGGCAAAACAGTCACGTCTGTCGCTATTAAAACCGAATATGATGATATACAGGAATTGATGCAAGGATTGCATATTATGGATCATCTTGAGAATGAACTAGAAATATTTTCCACAAAACTGATGGATTGTATAATTAAACCCATCATTTATGATCATTGTTCGGTGTATGTTGTCAAAGAGAAAGTGTTTACTGTCGAGATACTGGAGAAGAAAAAGATGCCATGTTACAAAGGTGTATTATACAATTTGAAGCTGCTCTTCATGTTTCTGCATAACCATTTAAATCTGATTGTCGCGGATAATGAAATCTTTTTGAGAAAATTACAACCGCATCTGCTGGAACAATTGTCGCGTATTTTGATAGCAGATTGCATCTCTCACACCATTCCTAGTTCTAATGCGGATCTGAAGAACTTTGAACCTGTAGTCGAGATAATTAATGAATTTCAAGATTACTTGGTAGCAATTGGTACTTATGTTTAACTTTTCTAATTCGAAAGATAAAAATGTTATCTGATAATACACAGTATTGAACGATGTAAAATTTCAGGATTCCTTTCCGAGGACCAGCTCTTCTTATCAGAATATACGCACAATATTGACCAACTCTTCATTAATAGAATATGTCAAGATTTGTTAGCCAAAGCTAGAAATATAATGAGGAAAGACCTGCACGATTCTATTAGATACGCGCCACAGGTATTCATTTTAATATAACTATCGTTATATTAAAAATAGTAGATAAAATAAAACATTTATTTTCAATTGGCCTGTTTTGTTGTAGGAACCGCCTAAACTTATAAATAAAGCGTTCGAGAATGCTTGCGAATTATCCATTGAAACGAAGTTAAGCGATACGTCATTTCATCTACCAAAATGTCAAATAAGGTATATTATTCGATTAATAGTAAGGAATTAAATGTATATAAATTTTATGAATTAAAAATTTGATAATTTCTAATTTTTTAGCAAAAATGCACAAGAAACGCTGGAATTAGCGAAAACAATATTGGATGAGGCTTGTGATAGTTCGGATGCTTGCACTATTAGATTATTTTATACATGCAGAAATGTATTCGAAATGTATGCTGGTTTGGTGCCTGAACATCATAAAAAGTTCTTGGAAACAATACCTCAACAAGTTGGTAAGGATGCTAACAGAAATGAATTCTAATACGAATAAAACGAATATTACATAATTATCATTATCATGTTTAGCTCTGTTTCATAATAATTGTATGTATCTCGCTCACCACTTGCTTACATTGGCGCATGAATATAGAGACAGATTCCCAAAAGTTGTTCAAAAATTAAATTTGACATTCGCGGATCAAGTTACGATATTCCGACACATTGGATCGCAACATTTTATAAATCACATGAATTATCAAAGCGATATTATCCACGACATCATCAAGGATTCAGGTTAATAATTTATTTATATTATAAAAAAAATTGATGAAATATAGCCATATATAATATTTTGCGTTTATAATTAGGTTTTTCAGAATTAAGCCAAGCGCCTCAGCTAAATCCTAATACTGAACGTGCATTAAGACAATGTATCAGACAATTGGAATTATTGAAGACTGTTTGGTTGGATGTATTGCCTATAAATATTTACTGTAAAGCAGTTGGTTAGTCTTTATTCTTCAAATTTTTGTTCACATTAACGTTTACTTTATATTTTAATTCTAATTTTTTGACGTTTTAGGATGTATAACAAATTCCATGATTAACGATTTGGTGACGAAAGTCATATCTGTGGAAGATATTCCAATTGATGTCGCGACAGAACTCGTAACTCTATTTAATATGGTGGTGAAACGAACGCCGCAGATATTTCCTGTAAGTATACATATAATGCGAAAGCATACAAAAAAATTAAGTATAAATATACATATAAATATGAAATTTAATGACATAAATTTTTATTGCATTTAATGTCATACATTCGATATTATAAAGAGTTGTTCGAGATAGTAGCGTTCCAACTGGTTCCTGTAAAAGTTAAGCCATAAGAATTATTCCATTTAATGAAGTAGGAATATATTAATTGGCATTTTCATTTTATAGGATCAACAGATTCAGCAGCATGTAAATAGATGGGGCAAATTTTTGGAATTGATCAAATTACTTGGCGCGTCACTGAAAGAAATCGAAGTTAGATGGGGAAATGGGAAAGGGCCATTAGCACAGGAATTTTCTCCTCTAGAAGTCAAACGATTGATCCGGGCATTATTCCAGAATACGGAGAGAAGATCTCATCTCTTAGCTTCTATAAAATAAAGATGTAAAATAAAAAATTTCAAATATATATATATATATATATAAAGAATAACGAACGAATAAATAAATTTATATTACATGTACATGTAATACAAAGTTCCAAAGTTGAATATATAACAAAATTTCTAAAGAGAAGATAATCGTATAATTTTATATATTTTTATATGAAGAAAAATGTCAAACGCAATCACAAATAAAAAATATACTATGATCTTGTTTTTAACGCTCTATATATATATATATATATATATATATATACAAAATTATTAAAAATGTGATATTCCAATTACTTACTTAAATATTATAAATGGAACACTAATTTTGTGTAAAAGATTGAAATATTAATAAAATAAAATTTGGCAATTAAAATTAAAGGATATTAATAGTTTTGAACATAATCAAATTTTTTGATTAATGTTAATTGGATTTTATGAGGGATTTAACTGAAAAATTACGTATAAAAAAATACTTAACATAGAAAATTAAAATGTGCGAATGCTTCTCCAAAAGATTTAATGTAATTTAATTAAATCTAATTTTTTATTTATAAAAATCAATTCAAAATTTTTAACTTTCCATGTTAAGTAATTGTCTAATTACTAATATTTAATGTAATAAATTAACTTCTTTTTTCGTTGAGATACTTACGTAAATGCTTTCAATTTATAACGAACTTTCGTATTTTGCGTCTCCAAATTTTGTCAGAAAAGCGTAAACGTCTCTTTTAAGAATACGATTGAAATATAAAATGTATGAAAAACATCGCGCAAACACAATATTATATAAAAGACTAACATTTCTAATAATATAAAAATTGACCTGTAAACTGGTATTCCGAGAAATTGCGATTATAGACAAATAAGCAATTGTATTCAGTAAAAATAATTTGTTCGCGAAGTTAACGATGGAAACAAAACACCAGATTACCTCAATCATAATAAACTGTGAAAAAACAATCAGTTAAGCAGACAGGCAGGCAGGCAGGCAGAGGGTGGCGGTCAGTAGTGAGCGCAAATCGTTTAATATCTCAATTTCCAATTCCATCTTTTACAGTGGAGATAATATACATCATTACCACTATTTTTATCACTTTCTTATTTACGAGCATCTGAAATGACAAAAATGGATGCTCTCTTTCCAAATGCAGCACTGTTTCTGCACATATATCACAAAACCGAAGTGTTGGAAGATATACGGATGCGATTGTTTTGTCTTTCGCAAGATTTTGATCTCGTCGTTTGTGCGTCGAAATTCTCAAAGTATTTATATTACCTTGTCTTTCTTCGCTTGCACAATAAATTATTAAACTGTTATATGCGAGCAGCAGTTTGCATTTGGCTAGTTGCGCGCGATTTACTGTCTCCTTTCCGATTCCATATAAAATCGTTACTATTCATAGAACGTTAAGCGAGCACACGTTTCTATCTAAATACGTGAGAATGATATTCACAAGATTATGAACCGTCGTACTGCAGTCTCGGAACTTATCGGAAAGCTGAAAATAGTGATAGCTAAGCCAAGTAAATCAACAAAATTACGAGATGTTACTATTTTAACGGTCATGGGATTATATATATGCAAATGAATCTCGAAATCTGTATTATAATCGTAAACCAAAAACCACATAAAATCCTACGCATCTAAAACGTGTGTAAAGAAAGGAGAGTTCTAAAACAACCCACAATATCGTTTCGTTTTAAAATAAAATGATGATTGTAGATAGTGTTATAGTCTCTATAGATTACAGCTCTATATTAATTACTTCTTCAAATATTAATCGTTTCGAACTCTGCGGTTCGTGTTTCACGCTTTGCGTGAGAATGCTTTTAAGCTTTTAAGGGAACTTTCGAGTCTGTTAATCATCGAAAATATTCTCCGGCAACGATCATTCTAGGGAAATGATACAATGCACGGAAAACATTGCACAGCGCAAACTGCAATGGTAGTTCTCGTCTATATACAGGTCGCTGTGTAGATTGGACAGAAATGAAGTCGTCGAGGCGGGTAGCTGTTCGGCCCGCAGTTCAGATTGGCAAGACGCAGCGTAGTTCTTTTATGTGCATTCACGTAGATGACGATGACTGTGAACATGGAAGTGCAAAACAGGTTGTCACATTACTTCGCCCCCTTTTGACTCCCATTGATTGAGAGCCGACAGTAGCTTGATATTTTTTGTGCATGCAATTAAATGAATTTGCCATATTTACTGAGAGCAATGGATCCTCATGCACATAAAAATCTTTTTATGTAATTTGTAGAATTCTTCTTGTATATAGTTTACAATATACAAGTTACGATAGGCCGAAAGCAATATTATGTATTCGCGTAAAATGCGAAATCGCATTGTTTTCTGCTAATTAATCCGTTTAAGTTTTGCCTTGAGTTAAGAGTATGTAATTCTTTCAGACACAATCACATACCTTCTGTGTCTGTCGTTTTAGACATATTTACACGCGTTCAAATTATCGATTTTTTTTTAAATTATTATTTAACGTAATCGTCCATTTCGTCTTAGAACTGATCATCGCAGAAATCCCGTCGTTAAAAATTTCTTTTTATCTCAATTTCCCTTTTCAAAAACGATACGAATTATTAAATGTAAAACTCAAATATCTGTTTGTGTAGTATTTGCCCGTCGTAGTATTTACCCAAACACGAAGAATCGAAGAATCGAAGAATCGTAGAATCACAATGCATCACGAGATGTCTAGCTCTTAACAGAATTTACCGTCAGAATTATAATCTAATGAAATTCTGATCGTACACTCCCCCCTTCCCTCCCCCAGGTCCCCAAAATTTGAGCTAACAGGCTTGCTAACAAACGTGACACGAGAGTTGAATATCAATTTAGATGGGTATCGTCAATACCTGCCACGGCCGGCGGGAGAGCGGCTTCGATACCTCGCTGTGCTCGTATCCTTCCCGGTGTAGTAGTCGGCGCCAGTGTCCCCGCTACTACCACCGTAGACATCCTGCGTATATCCATCTCGCGTAACATACCCGCTGCTGCGATTGAACATATAGTCTTCTCCGTAACGACCTCTGCCCCTACTTGCGCCACCCCTGCCTGTATAATAGCTGCCTCCGTAATCTGCGTAAGTACTGCCTCTGTAACCGGCGGTAGAGCCGCCCCGAGAGCCGAAGTCCCTACCGCCAGCCCCGCGACTTCCTCGGAAACCACCCGCGCCACCGCCCCTGCCACCGCCGCGGCCCCTACCCCGTGAAATCTCCACTCGCAACTTCGCACCCATAATCTCCATGCCGTTCATGTTGCAGCACGCCAGCTCGGCCTCGTTCATGTTGAAGAACTCGATGAAAGCGAAGCCCGGTGGATTAAACGCTACCCACACCTTGTTCAGCTTGCCGTACTTCTCAAACTCCATCTGCAGATCCTCCTTTTTGATGCTCTCGTTCAACCCGCCCACGTACACGCGCGTGTATCCTTCCGGTGTCATCTTGCTGCGAAAAAGTACAGGTAAGTTAGTCACAAAATCCTCATCTTTCACAACAAGATAGAAGAATTTCTAAATGTAATTTTGGAAATTATTCGACCGAGTAATTTCGATGAACCTAATTATAATTTTTCTATTCGTTAAAATAAATCGTACCATTTACAGCATTATTCGAACGCTCGAAAGAACGCGCAGACGAAACATCGCTTTTGCGCCAAATGGAGTAACAAGTCAAGCTCGGACAAGCGGAACCGGATAGGAACAATCAAGAATACGTAATTGCGCTTATAACGCGCGCTCTTTGTCAGCGGATCATTCTTTGTCCCCGTAACAACGCTGACCTCGGAGTAATTCAACGAGGGACGGATTTTCGGGGCTTTGTTGGGGTAGAGGCCGCGCCGTCGGGCGCGCGCGTCGGGACGGTGCGTGACAAACAGGTACGCGGTCACAACAACGCAGCCATGGCGGGTATTTTCGTTCCCTCGGCGGCGAGGGACGCGACGGCGGCGGCGGCCAGCGCGAGGACGCGGGGGCGTCGCGTGGTCGCCCGCCGACTCGCTCGCGGGCGTCGCGGACGAGGAGGCGGCCGCGGAACGTCGCGGGGCGAGGACAAGGAGGCGCGAGAAAGCGCGTCGGCGGATGGATGGGGACAGACAGAGCGGCGCGGCGGACGAGGGTTTACGCGCCAACGGGTTCGAAAGCCGTCCGGTCAGCCGCGGTGCTACTTACACGTCGCCGCTGGGTCGCTCGGGAGGTCTCGCTCGTCGCCGCGGTGACCGCCGGGGGTGACGGATAGGTAGACGACGTGTCCTCGGTCGTAGAGAAGGCGCACGCCGTGCAATCGATAGGAGCGGATCCACCGGGGTTCACAGCGCACAGAGAACCATGTCAGTCGCACTCGCGGCCTCCAACCCAGACGCCGAAGGTCTCCTCGTCGCGCTCTCGCCGCCGCGGCCTGGGGGAACGAGGAACGCTAGAGCGGAAACCGCTCTCGCGTTCTTAACACAGCCGGCAAGGGGGAGAGTTCGGCCAATCCCGAGCCTGGAAACCGACTCGACTGCGTTCAGAAACTTCACACGGGTAAAATTTATGTATACTAACAAATTTCAAGAGAAATAAATTTAATTTGAACACATATTCTCTGCTTTAGGCAGTAAACGGGACATATATTATCAATTTTCTATTTACCGACATTAAAAAAATAAAAAATAAAATTAAAAAAAAGGACATGCGGACATGCAATTTCCTTTTTAGGGAAGAGTTTGTGATTTGCAAAATTAGAAGAGAATCAGAGGTGAGGGCGTTATACTGAAGTTTTAAGGGAATGCTGGACTATTCTTTTTTACCGTCAGAGATAAATAATTTTTGCATTCTTGCCAATTTTTTTTTGGCTTTATAGAATTAAAAACGTTTTCACAAGATTAAAGTAGACATTCCTAAAAAGTAGGGATGATAGTTGTTTTGTGCCTAAAATCTACTAAACTTGTATACGAAGCTGTTGCATTCATGTGTCAACAATTCTAACCATAATGTTACATTATAGTTACGTCCACGTTTGGCGCGAATGCTAGGCCAACGATCGGTCCCACGAGAAAAGGCCGAGATGGCCGCTCTCAGGTTTCTCTCTGGTAGAAATTTCGAGTGAAGTTTCTGTACACAAGATGGCGAACCAAAGTCATGGTGGGGGAATGTCGCTTCTCTGACTATCCTAGATGAGTGATCTTGTAATGGCGCGCCAACCAGGGTTGACAATCTTTAAAAGTCGTGACTATCGATGACTGTATTCTATTCGTGACTATTTTCATCGTGATTATTAACGAAGAAGAAAAGTACAAAATTATCTCATTTTTTTTACTATTAAGTTTGTTGGGTTACTTTGCTTTAAGTCTTGAGCCACTGCATTTTTTTAAAAAAATATGGAAACCGTTTTAGAGATTAAAGTTTCTTAAGAAGCTTAATGAAATTATTTAAGAAATCTCAGTTAAGAAAGAATGGAAGTTATGTTTCATGCAACTGTCAATAAAAAATTAAACTGTTAAAAAGCTCACAAAAATTGAAAAGAATTAAAAAGGAAGTTTCCAATTAAAAAGATTAAAAAGAAATTAAAAAGAAAGTTACAAGTTTTATGCCAAATAACTGCCACTTAGTGAAATCAGTTTAATAAGCTTAATGAAATTATTGAAGAAATCTTTGTGGAAAGAAAAGTTAAGCTTCCTGTCAAATAATTGATTAATGTTTAGAATGTTAAAAGCATGCAGGCAAATTCAATCCGAATCTTTTTTTTTTGAAAAAAAAAATAAATCGTCAAACAGCTGGCCAACTGTCAAACTCGACTCCGAGTGATGCATATGAAAATTCTCATGATATCAATACCTATATGTATACTGCCACATGATCTTTTGTATACTAAAATACTTACCAAGTACCAATCTTTCTATCTTGTAATTTGTAATGTAAAAATACTAATTTGTTGTATCATTAATGGTGTAAAATACTTTTATTAGGTGTCCACAATGTCATCTGTCAAGGTAGAACATTGATTTTTAACTCTAAATTTTTAAACAATCTTAAAGACAATACTACAAGTGTTAAACGTAATATTTGTACCTGAGCAAAAATGTCGACGCATGTTATGTGCTTGACTTCTTCTGGAGGGATTCCTTTGTTTTCACGCCAGAAGGGAGACAGCGACATGGTAAGTATATAGAGAATTAGATAAATTGAGATATTTCAAGTTAAATGCTTACAAAAGTATATAATGCCTCGTTGCGGAAATTAGATATCTTAGAATTGAATAATTGTTTACAGATGACGTTCTCGAAAATCGCATCCCTCAATGGAGTTCACATGTTCTTAAAATCACAGAACATCACTCTCCTAAGCACGGATTTGCCAGATGTGACAGTGGCATGGAAAGAATTCGAACAGTGTATCATACTGATAGCAATCGCGAGCGGAGTAACAAAATATGTGCTGGACAGATTTTTGGACGCCACTTTTGGCGCAATGGTTCTCTTCACTGGCATCGATGAGATAAAAAATACTAAGAATATAGAGAGGCTCAAGAAGGATATGCGTCTCTGCAGTCCTATTATCGACAGATTAATGGACTGCCTAAACATAGGAGACAAAACTTCTACAAAAACTGATATGATTAACATGACAGAATGCGTTATATCTTCGGAAAGTCATTTGCTTCAGGTACTGAAAAATTTTCTTGAGAAAGCAACAAGAAATTATATATCATACTTTAATAAATATGTATTCAAGACATGTTTAGAGGGATTTATGGAATGCTTGGACTCGATGTATGGATGTGTTCTGGTGCATGGTTGTGTGGCAGCTGCTACAGAAGGCTGGTGGTCACTGCATTCTGTGGAAAGAAAATTGTTAACAATAGCGATTGCTTCAGAGAGTATTTGTACCACACGAGATATTCCAGTGTTTCTACCATGTAAAAGTCCAAACGTAAATATTTTTCAGAAATGTGTATATTATTTAATTTCTGGAGTTACATATAAAAAAATAAATTGAAAAGGGATATAATTATGTATAACTATAATTTACAATATATTCTGTTTAGGTGGCTTTCAGATTAGTATCTGTAACTCTAATTAATCACGTAGAAGTTCTGGCGTTATGTGGACCAAATCCAGAATTGACAGAAATTGAGAGATTTGCCGTGCAATGCTGGAAGAGTAATATGGACACATTATGCACCGTTGAGCAGTGCTACCCGCGAAACTTACCTACATCGATCTCTTTAGATAATGAAACACTTGGGTATATATCGGAATAAAAGTTTATTTACATGATATTTATTTAGCACAACTATTTTATATGATTGATCGATATTATTATTATAACACTCTATGAACGTTTTAGCTTTCTACTTGCAAATTACAAGACAGAAAAATTTGTACTTGGCAGAAACTCGCAGTGTGCGAAAAATCGTGTGACAGGATCTCATAGATTAGACATTTTACGAACGTTTTATCATCAAGCGGTCGAAACATTTGCGCTCTCGATCAAACAAGAAGAGAGCAACGACGAGAGAGTAAGCGCGAGTACCTGGAAATTTGTCGGGGCGAAGGAAACGTACTTGTGTTCCGAATATCACAAATGTCATGCTGTGAAACATGGTGACAATATACTTTGCGTTTTATACACGTCTGTAGTACCTACTCATACCATGAGACTGATTAGTCAGAAAATAGTAAAAATGATATTTAGCGATAAGCAGACGTACTGGTAGACATTTTATACATTTTTTTACGTAATGTTTAAAATAAATAATATTATTTTATACTAATTTAATATGTAATATTTAATCTACCCTTTTTGTATCAGAGAGAATATTACAAGCGCAAAGAAATGCGCATGCATATCTTTAGCTTTTGAAAAATGTACATAAATATATTATCTTTTTCTCTTAAAAAAGAAATATTAAATACTGATGTATAGAAAAAACCAACTATAAATCTTTAAATTTGTTTCAATTGCGCTTTCTACACTGTATTTCTCTTTTCTCTTTCTATCTCCTTTAGCTGGATATATATCTGTTTCGCTTTAGCTACAAGAGGTGCAAAGGGCAAGCTATTTTTTATCATGAGTGACACGTGCACGTGTATTCCGTTCACGCGGCTTCAAGAGTTAGAGAACAGTGGCTTTTCTCATCCCGGCGGTCTCGCGAGGAAACGAGAATATTCTGTTGACCGACCACTCCGACCGCTGCTGGCAGCCCCAAAAAAATCGATAAAGGAGAAGCGCGAACCGACAAAGGCGCACGCGTAAAGCGTTACTGATGCGTGTCAGCTGTCCTGATCGTAAGTGAAACGGGAGTACAGGTGTTCCTCGTTCCGTATCCGTGGTCTTCCAATGTAGAGCTACGATCAAATGACTTAAATGGCTTGCGACAATCGTACAAAGGTGTATCTCGGATACGAGGACGAGTACGTCATCGACAAGCACCGGTCCTTGCTCAACTTTACGACAAACAAGATCGGCGGGCATGCGGTGAGTAAAGAAACGAAAGACACCCTTTCAGGGGGAATTATCGTTTCTGCTATCCTGGTTCCTAATTTTTTAATTAGCTCGATCTACAATCATTCTAATATTCAGCAGAATGTTACGAACTTAACAAAAGCAAGATATTTACACAAATAATACATGAAATAAATAAATCTGCTATAGAAAAATATTTAATATGCATGTCTCAAATGCTAATTATAGTTGAAACAATTTTGATGAACATTTTTAAACGACTGCTTAACGTGACTGTTTTATATGTAATATTAATGCGTGTAACAATAAATGTAATGCTCGTTTCCTAGAACTGTTATGGGAAGAGTACATTATCGGCGCCACAATGCAGACTCTGTGGCTTATATCAGCTCTTGGCACTCCAATTGTATGCTCCATTAGATAATTCAAAGTACCATCGAACATTATACATATTTGCATGTATCAACTCAAATTGCTGGAATCAAAACGAGAGCTGGACATGCCTGAGAATACAGCATCTAGAGGATGAAGCTAAGACGACTACGCCGGAGTCTGGAAGCGTTAATGTGCCATCTACGGCAGCTTGGTTGTCAGATGCAGACGACTGGGGGGATAATGTAAACGATAATGCATCGGAACAAAATGGGAATAACATGTTGGAAAATGATCCATTACAATTCCACTTTTCTCTGCATAAAGAAATAGATCAAAATATACGAGAAGAATTATCTGTACTGCGCGTGGATGATCCAAATGCAAATAGGTTTGTGTATATTAAAATTAATCACATTTGTAATAACTATATGTATCTTGGGTCTTTTTTTTTAACATTTCAGTCCAGCCAGTGTAGACTCTCCAATTAGTGGCGGTGCTGTAGGCCGTTTAGATTCTCCTCAAGCCTCAGCAGAGATCGATGGAGATGAAAGCGAAGTCGTGTGCATCGACACTCCAACGCGGCCGCAATGTGATTTAGTTAGTTTACTTCACGAGGTGACTCCGTTGCCGCTGCAAATCACGAATGCGGAAACCAAGTACTCCTTCGTCGAAATATTTCTCTCAGTCGACGAGGAGGATTGCAGCATAGACGTGTCCCAACACGTTCGAGAACTATTGGTGGAATATCAGCACAGCAATCCAGATGCATCGACCAAGTTTACGCCAGAACCCGGCAATCCTAAGACTATCGAAACAGACGTGGAAAAGTATGAGAAAAGCATTCCCAAACACGGCGACGAAATGTTCCATAACTTTCTTTGTAGAATACAGAGGAATCCGGGACAGCTGTTACGGTAAAATCTTTAGTGATATTTACTTTGTTTCTGTTAATTTTATTCTTTCATATATGATTTTATTTTTCAGCTATTCAAGAGATAATTCTGCACCATTATTATTATATCCGCTAAGCGGTTGTATCGGTAAATGTCGACATTGTGGCGACGAGATGACTTTCGAGCTGCAAGTTTTACCGACGATCATACCGAAATTATTATTGAATCCAAGAAGCGAGCGGAATTTCCAGATCGAATTTGGCACTGTTTTGATATATACTTGTGTTAGAAGCTGTTGGTCCGCAACTGATTCATATCGAGAAGAGCATGTTGTTGTTCAAGCTGAAAGACTATAGTTGTAAAATATTAATAAGGAAAGTTACAAGTGAAGCCAAGGTTCTTCCAGTGATCCTATATAGAATTTCATATTTACGCGTTTAGGACGACTAGTCATGTTACATCTGTAGAAAAATACCGTCCACCTCTTTATGTACACATCAAAAGTCTCCTATGTAGCAGACGATGGTTGATAATAGTAAAAAAAAAAGCGTTATAGGCATGTATCTCGAGCTATACTAAGCGACATGTGATTCGCAATTGAAAAAAGATTTTAGGAACATCTGATAGAAGAGAATCTAAGTAAGAGCATTTATTTTACTTTTCATCTCAATCTTAGTACTAAGTACAGTGTAAGATATGACTGTACAATTGCTACTGACGTATAAATACAGAAACTTCGGTGGAAAACAACGTGTATTCCTTGTCTTCGAAGTGATTTCAGGTATATTACAGTATTTTTACAATATATTTACAGTGACTACCTTATTTATAACATAAAAAAACAATAATATGGTTGAAAATGATTTACAGATAAATCAATATCATAGATTCGAAACATGCGATGCCATATAGTGAGAGTGCTTCTAGTTTAAATACATTGATCACAAACATAGGCAAACATGTTTTCGTTTTTTCCTTTATACACATGTATAAAGTAAATCTGTTGAATGTTTAGTAGGTTCTGCTTAACGGATGCTCGGGGAAATAATCCTTCTTCTCGTACATAAGTTCGGCAACAAGTTTGCTGTATTTATCGCCGTTGTTCCACTCTCCTGAGTGGATCTCGTCAGTGAGAATCTGTACTCTGTCTATGGATTGAATCGCGAAACTGTCGGCTATGCGCCGATCGTGATCGTGATTTCTCACGCCGATGCAATAAGCCCTTGAAGCGCGCGAGAGGACAGTGATCAACGCGAACGTTCTCGTCGCTAATTCGCCAAGTCGACGCAGTTCCATTTGTCGTTCGGGCACATCTGCGCCGTGGCGTTCAAGCAACACTACCGAAACGTTCTGCAACCTGGAGATACACTTTTCCAGTTGCTTGCTACCCGGTCCCAAGGACGGATGCATGTGGTCGGCGAGTCTCAGATTTACTCGATGTTCCTTGCCCAAGGTCCACCTCATTATGTACTCGGGAAAATAAAAGGGATTTCGTAGCTTAAATATGTGTTTGTGTAGATTTTTGCCCGTGTGTTGCAGACCGACCAGAGCTATATACGTGTTGGAATCGATATTGTAACCGTCGAAGAGGGTGTACGACAGCGCGTCTTCGAATATCGCGATGTAAGGATTCTCCCTCAGGTAACTCTGCGCCCCGATGAGTTGCAGTCCCTCATAAATACGCGCTACACACTCGCTGGTGCAGTACGTCTCCACCATGGCTTTTTCGAGCGTGCAATCTTGATTCTCAAAGATATCCATTATACCAGTGGTGAAGTACAGCATACTCTCCATGCCGTACAACGTACTCGCCGTCTTACTTATCACCTCTTGAACGCCTTCGTACTCATACATATTTTTATCCAGATACTTCCTCTGCAACACATGCCTCGTCAATATTTTCGTAAAACCCTTCAGCGTACCGATCGCTTGCGCAGCAAGATTTCTGTTGCCAGGAGCGAGCATGTCTATCAATACGTTCATTCCAGCTCTTATATCACCCAGCATATTTTCCTTCGGCATTTCGGTGTCCTTGAAGATAACCGTACAGACAGGACTGTCTCGGAGCCCAACTAGATTCTTGGTGTCCTTGCTCGTAACGCCGCCGAATTCACGCTCCACCAGAAATACAGACAGACGATTCTGCTCGGTGCTGATCGCAAAGGAATGGCCGCAGTGAGCGAAGACGATAAACAGATTGGCCTCGTGCCCGTTGACTACAAATGTCTTTTCGCCATTCAATATCCACTTCGTCTCGCAGTCAGACAGCGCAGCCGTGCTACTAACGTCATGGATGGTTATTCCATTTTCAGGTTCGGTGTAGCACACGGTGGGTACGAGCTCGCCGGACGCTATTCTCGGCAGATACTTGGCTTTCAGCTCGTCCGAACCGAGCGTGGAGATGATGTGAACGGGCACGATGTGATTCTTGACCATGTAGTGGCCCAGCCAGGGCAGGCAGCTGAGCACCTCCACCAGCCTGGCCGACTCTGTGTGATTGAGGTTCAGACCGAGATGCCGCTCGTCTACGCACGCCCGGAAGACGCCCAGCTCCTTGAGATGAGCCAGAACGTCGTCTTTCCGGATGCTCTGCAGATTCTCCAGGCACTCCGACATGTACTTCTCGATGGGCTCGAGCCACTCGAAGAAACGCTGGTGCCTCTCCTTGGTCTGCGGCTCGGGATAGTACATGAACTCGTGATCGAACGCGGCGAGGAACAGATTCTTGGCAAACGGCTGCCGCTGCGGCTCCCGCTTCATGGGGGCCGGCAGTCGCATTTCGAGGTTAAGCGCGTCCAGAGCATCCTGACTAACGCGCTGGCTCTGCGTGTGCCGAATGGACGTGCAGATGTACGAGGCGCGCCACAGCTGTCTCCCGCGCAGAAACCGACGTGCCAGCATCGTTACTGCGTCCGGATAACCTCTTCACGATTCTTTCGACACGGTCCTCGATGACGCGTGTATGTACATACACACACTAGTATACACCAACACACGCGGCACACGACCGCACATGCCGAAGACGCCTCGACTGCCTCGAGTAGGGATGTGCGATGTTGATCGATTAATCGAAACGGTTTTCCGATATTTTTGGTCGATTAATCGATTATTTACTGCCGATGTTTTGAAGATTCGATGTATCGATATTCGATTTTTTTTTTGGTGAAATCAAAAGTTTCTTTCATTATCTATAAGGTTGCAAACAAAAATAAAAAAAAATGTTCTGAAACATAAAAAATTGTTCATTAGTGATTAATAAAGTAAATTTTATGGTGAAAAGTTGATTCATTTTCAAATTTTATAAAGATATTAATATAAAAAAATGTTAAGGTAATTAAAATAATATAAAAGTCTATTGAAAAAGTAATAAAATCGAATTTTGTTTTATAAATTAATTTCTGTGATTTTCGTTTAAAAATTAATCAGAACGCTCGACATGTTGTTTTGATCGTTATGAACGAATCTTGAGCTTATGAAGAATTATAATGAATTAAATTAAATAGTATAACATATCATGAAAATTGTAAAGACATTCGGAAATTTTATAACACTTGCATTATGCAAATATTTGGAAAAAAGTTACAGTCGTTAATGCTGAAACGATCGCTATCGAAAATAATCCGGAAAATTCGGGATTCCTTTCTTCTTGCAGCGAAATTCTGGCTTATCTCTTTAATGTTCAACGAGTCACTAAACTCTTCTTCGCAAATTGATCCCGTGGAACACGGTAGAATAAAATAAGATTAGAGTATACGTGAGTATAATCAATTATATCAATTATATCGCGAATGGTCTATTTGATCATTGTCTTTCAGCGAAGTTTTGTCCATTTTATCACGTATTGATCATTTTCTTTGTCTGGCAATATATAGCATTAATCAATAATTAACAATCTTTATAAAACGCATGATTGAGAGACATAAGTAATGAATTTATTAACGATCTTTATGGTCGCAGTTGCTCGCATAATGAAATAAATGAGATAACATTAACTTTGAAATATTGTTTAAAATAGCCACATTTTACATTGTGAAACTTTTGTATGCATCCCGAATATTTCATATCAAGAAGAAATATTATATTTAATGTTATCGTAAAATTTTTATTTTGTGATGTAATTTTTTATTATGTTGTATACATATATTGTAAATAAAAAAAATGTAAAAAAAAACGTTTTATAAAGAAAAGAGGACCGGCGATTGGAATCGGCGGGGGTGGTGGAGAGCCTCTATAGGTTTCCTGTTTCTATTGAATGAAATTTAAAATAAAATTTAAAATAAGAGCTATATTCATAATAGCTCTTATTTTAGCATTATATAGCATAATATTCATAAATTTAGCATTATATAGCATAATATTCATAAAGAGCTTAATTCATAAAAAATTAAAAGATGCGAGTCCAAAATGTATTTAATCGCAATTCGATATAAGCATAACTTTAAAAAAGATTGATTCCATCTTTTCCTCACTCTTTTAACAACAGAATATTGTTATATAAAATTAAATTATGTCTTATAGGATAAAATCGTGCCTCGGTTAAAATATTAAAAATAGACCTCGGTTTTAAGAGCCTAAATCTTTGAAATATTATTCTATTTTTATTGTTTTAAAAAATGCTAAAGACACACGTAAGTTCCAAGATAACACACAGGGCAAGCTTTTTTTGACCTTGTGTCATAATCTATGCTAATTTACTTCGATCTAACAATGTAATTTATACGGAATGTATAATAAAGCAATATATTAGTATAGTCCTGTATTAAAATAGCGGAATATATTTGCATGAGGAAATGAAGATAAATTGGGAGTATACATATAATATAAAGGATACATATAACAAATGAAATATATAATCTAATTTAATAAAATTCACATTGCCCACCAGTTCATTGATTTTGCTTTGCTTCTTCGATTTTACTTTTTGAAACTTTTACTGACATATAATGTATCAAAAGATGATTCAATGTCATCTCTATCCAACATTCTTCGTCGTTCGTCGTTATATATTCTAAATTGATGTCGATGCTGCCGTCGTCGAGAAGATGGTTTCATTTTCCATTTGTTAACGTAACGATCTTTTGTGGCACTCGATGCTACAAAAGTCCAAGATGTCATATTTATTTTTGGATTTTGCTCTATAATATAATTTACAATTAAAAATGATATATTCCACATAGGGATAAATATCTTTAAAAATATTAATTATTATATATTTAGTTATTTTTAGTTTAATTTCTAAGGAGTTCTCTTAAGGATTAAAAAAATTTGTCTATAAGAAGGCTACTATTTTGTCGTCCAAGTTTTTCTAAAAATTTTTTGAAAGTTTTATATAAATAGACGGTGTTTCATTTTTGGAATATCATTAAAAAGTTATGTACGTTTCAACAGAGCCGGATGCTCTTTCACCTTAAATTTTCGCTATTGATTAAAATGAAAGGAAAGTCTAAAAGCGGGGAAATGTCATGGGCAGTGGCCTTTGATTTGATAACCATCGTTGGTTATTGTTCAACATCGCAAAGACAATAGGAAGACCGTCAAAATCGCTTTTAAGGTTCACGTTCAGTTGTAGCTTGAGAGTGTAAGTCTTCGGATTTCAGAAATCGAAATATTGGACAATTAAATTTGTGTTGTCGGAGTGACACATTTTGTAAGTATACATCAAATTGAACGACACCGTGCGATTCTCTTCAGTGGCGTAACTCAAATTAGTCGTAGCGTTGTTGATGTTGCCTTGCCCAGTAAATAATTGCTGTATTAAGAATTGACGTGTGAAAAAAACTACTTGATATTGTTATAATTTAGATCATTATTATTATTAGAGAGACATAACGTGCAACCTCGTGAAAATAAAAACCTAAGAGATCGATTTTTATGCTGTATGTATATTTTGAATATCAAGAAAACACTTTCCATTTATATCATAAAAAAGTAAATTTTAAATAGAAAACGAATATATTTCAAATCTATCACAAAACATGAATTGTAGCAATTTTCCCCATTGCACGTCAATTTGAATAAATAATCATAGTAAAAATGTATAATTAAAGAACCTAATTGTTCTTCTTGTAGATAAAACAGATCGTGACCTTTTGCATTTAAAATTGCGATAAAAATTGAATACTTTATGTATTATGTTTTGCTATAATAGTATTATTTAAATGCAATTAATAATATTGAATCAATGATAATCAGTGATAATTAATATTAAAAATACTGAAGAATTATTTTTAATACTGTTTCCGATTAAGCATTACATTGTGTCATTCCTTATGTAATGTGAGTAACAAATTAAACTTTAAATTTCAATTGTTGATTTGAACAGAGAAGAAGATAAGCTACCTGTTATTAGCGCGAAGCTGATACCTTGATTCTCGGTCCAGCAATCCGAAAACAAATGGCACCAAATATTTCAAGCACAAATCTAAAAATACTTACGGAGAAAGATATTCCAAAGGAAAAATCTTTGGCTACTATGAAGCTAATAGAAAACAAAAATGACTCACAACAAGAAAGTGAAACCAATTCCAAAACTAAAGACTGTTTTAAAACGGAGCTGAAGTGGTCTAATATCATATTTATTAGTTTTTACCATTTGTACTTTATATATGCCTGTTTTACTTTTAATTTGTTCGAAAATTGGAAAACAACCGCTTGGAGTGAGTATTCTTTGGAAAATTCTCTTCCCAGCAAACATAATTATCATCAATGTATTCTTTGATATTCCACAAAGAAAATATAATTAAAAATATAAAATCTAATCTATTACGAAAGAAATTAAGTATTTCTTATTATTTTTTTCTTAAGAACTAAATGTTCTAAACATAACAATTTAATTGAATTTGTTCCGCATACTTAAAAATATTGTTTTTGATACTTTCTGAAACGAACGAAGTTCATTAATACCCGATATTTGTGAACGACGGAGCATTTCTAATAATATTTAATTTTGGCGGCTTTATTTGTTTCAAGCCTATGCAATAGGAACAACATCAGGATTAGGAATTACTGGCGGCGCTCATCGCTTATGGACTCACCGATCGTACAAGGCAAAATGGCCTCTTAGAGTTATACTTGTTATTTTCTATGTTTCGTCAGGCATGGTACGAATATTTAATTGTTATTTCTCGCGTTGCAAGAATTTTTCTTTATAATTGCATTTTTCAGAACAATCTTTACGAATGGGTTCGAGATCATCGGATACATCACAAGTATACAGATACAGATGCAGATCCGCACAACAGTAACCGAGGATTCTTTTTCTCTCACGTAGGCTGGTTGATGATGAAGAAACGACCGAAGGTGATCCGAAAGGGCCGTGAGATCGATATGAGCGATATTTTAACCGATCCTATCGCTGTGTTTTCCTGCAAGTATGTTTTCATAATGAATGAATAATTAACACGCGAATTTTATACAAAAAGAGAAAAGAGACAAACGAAAACAAGGAAAAACTTGTTCGCACTTATTTGATTTATCTCGAAAATGTGCATTTCTCACTCCGATATCTTTTTACAAACATCTTTCAAAAACTTCTTTTTTACGAAAGTTCTTTTGCAAGATAAACAATAAAATGTGTAATATGATGTTATACATATATAAATGTGATGTGATATAAAGAACTGCATATCATAATTAATTTATAATATTTTGCAGATATTTCCCGATACTTAAATTTATCTTCGCCTTTTTTCTTCCGGTGATGGTGCCTGTGTATGTATGGAATGAGACCTTGTCTAGATCTTTTATGGCGCAGATAATTCGTTATGTTATCGTTCTAAATGGTATATGGAGCGTCAATAGTGCGGCTCATATCTGGGGTTCAAAGCCTTATCACGAGTAAGGAAATAATTATAATAATTCAAATTATTTAGAATAATTTGTACAAATAACAAACTTGATCGAAAAAAATCTTAGAACTTTTTATTATTTTGTATCGTCCACGAGTAATTCTATCTTGTTAATTTGAACGGCAGGTATATAAATCCAACTGAAAACCGATGGGTCGATTTTATCTCGAACGGCGAAGGATATCACAATTATCATCATGTCTTCCCGTGGGATTACAAAGCTTCCGAGTTTCGATATTCCAGGTATGGAACTACAGGATTCATTGATTTCTTTGCAAAGTTTGGATGGGTGTACGATCTCAAACAGCCATCGATGGAACTTATCAAGGCCGTAACGATGAAAAATGGTGACGGGAGTCATCATTTGTGGAGTGCTGTGCCGTATCCAGACAGTAAAAATAATTGAGAGTTGTTTTATCTACACGATGGACAGTTTTTTTGAATCAATAAATATTAAATGCAATACAATTAAGATGTTTCATATATGCTTATCAAAATCAATGATACAACGTAAATTTATAACTTATGGATTTTCTTGGGAATACGTAATGCTTCCTCATTAACTACTTGATGAATAAATTATAATAAATACTGCCTTTTTCCATCATTCATTCCTGTGATTTTAATTTGGAAAAGAAGTGTTACAACAGTATATTGTAACAAGTTTGTTTTGTCTATATCGTAATTATTAACTTACTTTTAATTATTATAAATTGTAAATGTTACGTTTCTTTATTTTGAGCAATTCTCAGCAGTGATATTTAAGTTAAATAACTTTTAATACTCCGACAAGCATAAAGAACTTATTTAAAAAATTGAATATATAAAGAAATGTAATGTTCGAGAGGAAAACACTCTTATTTAGCTAACTTATTTATCACATTAAGCCATTCATTGAGAATAGCTCAAATTTCATTTTCTTTCTTATTATACGTTAAATTCTAATATCGAAAGTTTTTAGTTAATATAGTCATTTATTTGAAATTATAATTTTTATAACTGATTGTATTTGAAATGATAATATATATGTCAGGTATTATTATAATTTGTGATTGTAATTTCACTTTTATTTATTGCTGCCGCGTGGTTTATTTTGTATTAGAGTGTATAAGAAAAATGCTTATGTCTTAGTCTCAGATGAGTTTGCTTTTGCTTAGATACAGGCATACAGGATGAGTTAGTGTTTTTTAGTCATTTTTACAAGATTTGAAAAATACCACCGATATTAGTTTTTTGATGACCATAAAATTTATTTGATTTTTACACTGTCTTAGATTCAAAGTATTGTCAATGTGTAATAAACAACAATTTTTTAACATACATTCAACATTATTTTTAATTGTTTTCCTTCATTTTTATTAAAATTAAGCAATTTTACTATTTTCGTACATTTTACAAAGTCATAATATTCATCATAAAAAAAATGTCACATTTGCAGCGATTTTTTTTTAATTCAATACACTTAATAAAATATTGTTATCGCTTTACATCTTTTTTTTAGATTTGAATGAAATGGTAAATGAAATGGTAAACGAATAAAAGGACATTTTCGCGGTCATTTGAATATTTATTTTATAATTTGTGGATATTGTAGAATATATCGGAATATTCACGGAATATAACTTGGGGCTCTAAGAATATTCCTTGAATATTATTAGATTCTCCAATACTGGAAAAATATTTAGCGTTTGGATGATAATATCTTCTATTCTTTGAACTCTTGAAGTCATTCAAGTAATCATAAGCGGTAGTATGTGTCGATAGTGTAAAATTATTTGGCACATTTATCAGTATGCATTGCAATAATATCAGTGAATGAATTATATGAGAATAATTATAAATAAATAACATTTTTATTGATAAACATTATTTAAAAAAAAGAAGAATTAATATGATTTTTAAAATCAATACTATATTATAATATCTATAAACTTATCCAGGACAATGGTTTTTATTATATAGTTTAATTATTATAGTTTAATTATTATATTGTTTAATTATATAGTTTAATTAATACTATACATATTTCTCATCAATGTTATTTTTCCCAGAAGTAATATTCTGTTCTGTAAACTTTTAAAGTCGGTCAAATAATCACGAGCGGCAGTGTATGTACATACATATCCGTAATGGGAATGATTTGCATATTTAATATGCATCATAATTAATGTTATAATAATTTGTATTCTATACAAATAATTATAAAATAATATTTTTATTTATGAACTTATTTTTTTGTTAAATAAGAATAAACAAATAAATTTTAAATTTAATATTATTATAATTCAATCTATAGCCCTATCATAAAAATAAATTTTATGTATAAATATTATTATTCCCGGATGTAACCTTCTATATCTATTCATTGAACTTGAAATTTGCGAGGTGATTCGGAATTAGATCAAGAATTTACACGGATTAAAACCCGGAAATCAAAGTGAGTAGTCTTTAAATTGTTGAAGTTATTTGAATAATTATAAGCGGTAGTATGTGTATATATAATATATATATATATATATATATATATATATGTGTGTGTATACACAAAATTACATTAGTCCTTCTATCGCTGCGAGGGTCGCATGTTACATAGGATATCAGTGAAAGCATACAAGTGGTGTAAAAATATGAATTAACGCATAGACTAATACAATACATAGGATTTCTCAGAATAACTTTAACAGTGCTTGTACAGTAGTAATAAAATCGAGGTAACAAAAAAATTCCATACTGATATTCGCAATAATAATCGAAATAATAATTAATAAAGATTTGTGAATCAGTGTGCCTCTGTGTGATTTGATGAGCAGGAACAGTTTAGTATTTTTAGTATTTTGATGAAAAAAATGATACATTATTCCGGACAAAACTGTTTATTTAATCAATTAGCGAAAAATAGCGAGTTACGCAATAAAAACTAAATTAAGTGTTGAAAGAGACTATCTTTAGCCGCGTATCAAATGATCGTGTAAATCATTTTTCTCTATCAAAAATATTTGATCTCAATAACAGTTTGTACATCATTGATAATACCAGAATTTTTCAATAGCTAAAGTAAATGATTAATGGATGGTTAGAACATTAATCTCTATTAGTATAGTAAATTTTAAGATAACGTTTTCGAGATTTCATGAAGTATATTTTTTCCTTAAAGTTTCTATTTTGGCCATTTCTTAGTAATAAGAGAAAATATCAATTTTCCGACAATAGTAGCAATGATTTACAAACTGATTCTGATCTTGGAAAGTTAGTTTTTGTAACATATCTTGATATAGTAGTAAAAGATATTTTTAAAAATGTATATAAAAAATTAACTCCTTTTCTTGTTTCTCGGTCCAGCAATCTAAAAAAAATGACATCAAATATTTTAAGCACAGATCAAAAAATACTTATGGGAAAAAATATTCAAAAAGGAGAATCTTTAGCTTTTATAAAGACAATAAACAATAAAAATAGCACGCAAAATCAATTGTATACCAAAACTGAAGGCAAAACGGAACTGAAATGGTTTAATATTACACTTATTACTCTTTTCCATTTATACTTTGTATATGTCTGTTTTACTTACAAATTTTTTGAAAATTTGAAGACTACTGCTTGGGGTGAGCATTCTTTGAAACATTCTCTTATTAATTTAGTTCTTTGACATTTTAGAAAGAAAATATAATTAAATATATAAAATTTAATCTATTACAAAAGAATTAAGTATTTTTTATTATTTTTTTAAAGGAATAAATATTCTAAAATCTAAACATAATAATTGATTGAATTTGTTCCGCATACTTATTAAAAATATTATTTTTAATATTTTCTGAAACGAACGAAGTTCATTGATAGCCAATATTTGTGAACGACGGAGCATTTCTAATAATATTTAATTCTGGCGGCTCTATTTGTTTCAAGCATATGCAATAGGAATAACATCGGGATTAGGAGTTACTGGCGGTGCTCATCGCTTATGGACCCACCGATCGTATAAGGCAAAATGGCCTCTTAGAGTTATACTTGCTATTTTCTATGTTTCATCAGGCATGGTATGAACGTTTAATTGTTATTTCTCGCGTTGCAAGAATTTTTCTTTACAATTGCATTTTTTAGAACAATCTTTACGAATGGGTTCGAGATCATCGGGTACATCACAAGTATACAGATACGGATGCAGATCCGCACAATTGTAAACGAGGATTCTTCTTCTCTCACGTAGGCTGGTTGATGATGAAGAAACATCCGGAGGTGATCCGAAAGGGCCGTAACATCGATATGAGCGATATCTTGGCCGATCCTATAGCCGTGTTTTCCTGCAAGTATGTCTTCACAATGAATAAATAATTAACACGCGATTTTTATACTAAAAAAAAGAGAAAAAAGAAACAAACGAAAACAAGGAAATGTTTATTCGCACTTATTTGATTCGAAAATATGCATTTATCATTCCGATATTTTTATGTAGTTTTCTTTTTTAAAATTTCTTTTTTACGCAAGTTCTTTTTCTACGCAAGGTAAAATAAAGTGCATGTAAAGTGTAATGATATAAAATGTAATGATGATAAGTGTGACGTGATATGAACAATTGCATATTATAATTAATTTATCTTATTTCGCAGATATTTTTCGATACTTAAATTTATCTTTGCCTTTTTTCTTCCGGTGATGGTGCCTGTGTATGTATGGAATGAAATGTTGTTTCGATCTCTTGCGGCGCAGATGATTCGTTATATTCTCCTTTTAAATGGTACATGGAGCGTCAATAGTGCGGCTCATATGTGGGGTTCAAAGCCTTATAATGCGTAAGCAGATGAATTAATATTTAAATTATTAATTTAAAGTATATAACTTGATAAAAGAAATTTTAAAGTTCCCGCTATTCTATGTCACTCATGCATAATACTCGTTTACTTTAACGACAGACACATAAATCCGACGGAGAATCTATGGGTCAGCTTTTTGTCGGGCGGCGAAGGATGGCACAATTATCATCATGTCTTTCCGTGGGACTATAAGGCTGCCGAGTTAAGCAACTATTTCAAATATAATCATACGACAAAATTCATCGATTTGTTCGCAATGATCGGATGGGCGTATGATCTCAAGCAACCATCGGAAGAGCTTGTCAAAACTGTCATAATGAATAATGGTGACGGCACTCATCATTTGTGGGATTCTGTACCGTATCCAGCTAAAATTGATTAATAGAGATGACTGAAAGTTGTTTTGTCTTTACGATAGAGTTTCTTTGAATCAATAAAGGACAAATACAACTTATAGAACATAATTTATATTTCTTTATCAATATAACATAAATATAACATATAACATAAATTATAGATTTTTGGAAAAGCAATATTTTCTTCTTAACCATTTAATGATTAAATAATAACAAACACTGCCTTTTTTTTCATCATTCATTCTTGTGATTTTAACTAATTTTGAAAAGAATTTTACAACAACATATTGTAACACGTTCATTCTGCCTATTTCGTAATTATTAACTTAATTTTAATTATACATATGTAATAAAATTAGTTCTAAATTTAAATTTAATTTAATTAGTTCTAAATAATAAAATTAGTTCTAAATTTAATTTTAATTTAAAGGGATATTACCGAGGGATATTACTTTGGTTGAAATTTTCAACTTTTTTTTTGCATTTTTCGCATTCTTTAAAAGTAGAAATCATTCCCTTAAAGCGGTTTTGGCCAAAATATTACCTGTAACATGTGTCAAAAGATACTCAGATTTGAGTTAAATATGTGTTACTATTCTTATCTTCATTTTCAACACACAGTGATAGTTAAATTAGACTCACATTATAGTTATATTTAACAAATTATATGAGCATATTTAATGCAGTTTTTAATAAAAAAAATAAGTAATAATGTGTATATATACTTTATTTCTTGGATTATATCGTACAATACAAATTAAAAATATTCTTAAAAGGTATAATAAGATGTATGGACTTCTTAGAGAAGTATAAGCTAAAAAAATAATTACACCAATTCAAATTATGCATATTATACATCTTTAGTCGAACATACTTTGTTTCGTAAACATATATATTTTTCATTACCCATAGTAAATGACTTACGTGCACAATAAGTTCGAAAATCATACAACGCTGATGTCTTTATAAATATATAATCTTCTGAATAACGCACAACATAAGCATGAAAATGATCTTCAAAACCAAGTGTTACAAATACATGACAATAAAAATAAACAGTACCAGACAAAGATACAATTTGAGTTATAACACCGAATAGTGGGAAATTTCCGTCATATGAAATTAATAAAATTTCACTAATTCTATATATTGTACTTTGAACATTTGCTGATTTTGCAACTGTAATTGTTGAATTAACAGTTAAATTCTCTGCATCGAGAGCTGCTGTCAAGAGAAGTTTGTGATCTTAACGAAATTATTTTTTTAACAGTAGTTGAATATAACTCTGTTACGTTTGCAGATTCTCCAAAACACTTTATCCCTCCTAAAATTGCAGCTTGTTTAAATTGATTCTGTATGCAAGAGTTTTACACACATTAATAAAGTTACATTAATAAAGGAAGCAGCCAGTTTCTTAAAATTATGTCTGCTTTCGTAACGCATATTCCAGTACCTGATAGGAGGACCTAATTCCCTTATAACTCGAGGATAATGCACGAGAAAGTACTGTTTTGGTGTTAACCGTCGGTCAGGGAAAAGAAGTAAAAACAATTTGTGTTCATAAATCAATTCTTGCAATAAGAATGTTTCACTTATTGAAATACGTGGAGCAATAATAATATCAAGGATCTTTAATATAAAAAAATATAAATGCCAATAAGTATTATCTACTGGAATTTTATTATCTATGAGTAAAAACAATATTCTAATTAAGCACCACATTTGAGCTGCACTTTGTCCCGTCGAACTATTAGGCTTATTCAATTGCTCTCTTGTTAATGCAGTTGGTTTGTTTGTTGGAATCACAGAATCTGTAATTGAAACTTTTCAAGCGTGCATTCAGGAGAGATAAAGTGAAAAACATGTCATTAAATATCAACTGTTTTAAAATAAGTCGCAATTCTGATGATCCCCATCCTTCAAATATATCATGCATACAGTCAATTGTAAAGTTTTTCGTAACATGCCAATAACCCAATACATTGAGACAACAACTATCATTAATTCCAGTTTCAGAAACTGTTTTGGTTCCACTTAACACATCCGTCAGTTTGTTTTTATAATTTTCTCGCGTTCTTGCAAATTGTGCAGAAACTTCTTTAATGCATGAATTTATATCATTTTTGTGCAAAGTATAAAATCTACAATAATAATTGCTATTAAAACCTTCTACCAAACCAAAAAGTTTCTGAAGCCCTAAATTATCTCCATTAAATTGCGAAATAAACTTTATATTATGTTCAGTCATTGTTATTTCCATAGATTGTTATACCGTCTGTTTTTAACTCTTCTAATTGTCTAATAAGAGGCTGCAAAATTTTGTTATAGTCATATTTTTTAACGTCAACTACATAATGTATGTTATAAAGAAAGATATTATCGAGAGAAGACATATGTGCAAGAGGCAAATCCTTTATCGTGAAATAAACAAGGCCAATTTTATACATTCCAGCTTTTGAATTTAAAGGGTTTGTAATTTCAACATCATCAATATAAAATTCTAAAACTATTATATTACCCTCAGTAGACAGAATCTCATGATTTTTATAATAAGTACCTTGTTATATATTAATCATCTCATTAACTGTATTCTTAGCTCTTTGTACTGCATTATAGTGTTTAAAACACCTTTTAAAGAAACAAATTTTATAAGCAATTCTTTTAATGGAATTTGTTGAAACTTTCTTTTATTCGTATGAGACGCATCACACCTGACTTAGGTCTATTTTCATAACGTACTCCTAATTCAACTTCTACTGGTGCCACATAAGTCGGCCAATTCTTTGCCAAATTCTGTAACTGATGTATAGTAGAATAATGTTTCAAAACTAGTAATAACACATCAAATTTCTGTAATAAATTATTGTGTTCCTCCGAAAAAATATTCCCAAATACATCTTCCATTCTTTGTTTTAAATAAAGAATGCAATGTGAAGATCTGATGTCTTCTTGATATTATTCACTGCAGTAGTGACTGTTATATTTGATTGCATTGTCATAATATTTGGCTAAAATGTTCATTAATGTATTTTGTTCCTAAAATTTGAAACAAATTTACCGTACCGTTTTCGATAAAATTAACTGTCTGATATAATCTCTTAATCTATAAGACATAATCTCTTATGGCAAACAGTGCACATATTGACCGTTCATCTATTACAATATTTCTTATATTAACAAGAATGAAATAAAAAACATATTAATGTAAACTAGCTCTTTTAACGAACATATTAATCAAAAAACATAATCAGTTTACCATGTATTTGCAATAATATAAAGCTTTTCTAAAAAAAGTAATGCAGATATTTATTAATATTATATAAAATAATATATCAGAATTTATTAAAATTAATTAAAATTATAGAAGAAATAAAATATTATATTTGAATTAATTAATTAATTCTAATTAATTCTAATATAAAAGAATTAATAAATAATTAATAAGAATTAATTTATTAGAATTTAATAATGCAGATCGTCATTTGACTATTATACATCTTTAAAAAAATTGAATACATAAAGAAATATAATGTTCGAGAGGAAAACACTTTTATTTAGTTAACTTATTTATCACTAATGTTTCTGATTTTTCGACGGTTTTTATTTCTCGAGAAAGAAAAATATGCAGTTTCGACTTCTCGATAATTCTCGAGAAATCTTGAGAATTTTTGAAAAATTGTAAATTGAAGAAAAACTTGAATCTCAATCAAATTATTATTTATTAACTTTACTAATTTTATAGAAAAAGGGCATTAATACTGACATAGATTTAAAAACATCTAAAAAAATATGCACCAATTTCTCAGAAATTAAATGTCATTGCCTTTTTTTTACATACAAGATACTTATTTAATTTTATACACTTACAATTAGTAAAAAATAAAAATATTGATATTCACGTAACTTTTTATTAATTGAAATGTATAACTTATAAAGATTTTGAACTTGCAAACTAAAAAATAATATTAAAATAAATGTGTTCTCTTATAAATTATAAACAATTAAAATAATCAAATATCTGATTATCAGGTTCAGTAAATGAATTATTGCAATTTAAATAAGGGCTATCGAACCACGCTAGATGTTTGTGCTTATTATTATTTCTATATTAGATCAAATAACAATAACAAATATAAAACACAAACGTTTCGACTTGTAATAAAGTCAGCTTCGGTGTGACATGAAATATAAACATGATTTGTAATTAATAATTTAGATGAACCATAATGGATACGTTATTTTTATATGTTCGTTGCGCTGATTGTTACATGCATAAACTTAATCAGGTGTAATATTTACGCCGCTTTTTTTTATGTGTAATTGTTGCGTTGATAATTGTGGTGACAATTGCGCTGGTTGTGTGTTATCGTGAAAGCCTTAGTTTCTATCTTTATATTTCGAGACAGGGCGTTGGAGTCTCTCTATGTTCCAAATTATGATATTGGATGGTAGTTTCAGGCTGATCGGTCTAGTAAAACGTCAATTTCATTTTGAAATTCTGACATACATCTTTAATTGAATGTATACATATAGAAATGCAGTGTTATGATAGATCCGGTCAGCTGCCTGACCAGATCGATATATTGATCTCTTGAAGAAGCAACATTCGGCGCGTGGCAACGAGAAAAACCCGGAGACCGTCAGATTTTGACAGGACTTGGTCCTTGTCGTACGTATTCACCCGCGTATCTGGCTGCAGATTTATGTGCGCTCTGTTGTACTTCACTGTTCCATTAATAAAATTCCCGTGTTGAGAAATCTCGTGTGAGTGTTCCTTTTTTGCCGGAAGCGAGCGTAACATTTTTATTATGGTACGTACTTTATGCTTGTCGGAGTATTAAAAACATTTAACTTAAATATAACTGTTGATGATTGCGCAAAGTAAAGCCGAAACGTATAATTTGCAATTTTTAGAATTATTAATTAAATGCTACTAACTAATGTTAACTCACGCAGAACTAACCGCGTTTAAAGTCTATTTTTCCTGTGATTAAAATTAAAATTAATTTAAAATTAATTTTATTACTTACGTAATAATTAAAATTAAGTTAATAATTATGAAATAGGCAGAATGAATGTGTTACAATAAGCTGTTGTGACACTTCTTTTCAAAATTAGTTAAAATCACAAGAATGAATGATGAAAAAAAGGCAGTGTTTGTTATTATTTAATCATTAAATGGTTAAGAAAAAAATATTGCTTTTCCAAAAATCTATAATTTATGTTATATGTTATATTTATGTTATATTGATAATATAAATTATTTTCTATAAGTTGTATTTGTCATTTATTGATTCAAAGAAACTCTATCGTAAAGACAAAACAACTTTCAATCATCTCTATTAATCAATTTTAGCTGGATACGGTACAGAATCCCACAAATGATGTGTACCGTCACCTTTATTCATTATGACAGATTTTATATGCTCCTTCGATGGTTGCTTAAGATCGTACGCCCATCCGATCATTGCGAATAAATCGATAAACATTGTCGTAAGATTATATTTGAAATAGCTGCTTAACTCGGCAGCCTTATAGTCCCATGGAAAGACATGATGATAATTGTGCCATCCTTCGCCGCTCGTCATAATGCTGACCCATAGATTCTCCGTCGGATTTATGTGTCTGTCGTTAAAGTAAACGAGAATTATGCGTGAGTGACATAGAATAGCGGGAATTTTAAGATTTCTTTTATCAAGTTATATACTTTAAATTAATAATTTAAATATTAATTAATCTGCTTACGCATTATAAGGCTTTGAACCCCACATATGAGCCACACTATTGACGCTAAATGCACTATTTATAGTGATAACATAACGAATCATCATCAACGTAAGAGATCTAGAAAACGTCTCATTCCATACATACACAGGCACCATCACCGGAAGAAAAAAGTTGAACATAAAATTAAGAATCGAATAATATCTGCAAAATATAATAAATTAATTATAGGAAACTGTTTATATCACATTACACTTATCATCATTACATTTTATATTATTACACTTTACATGCACTTTATTTTACCTTGCGAGAGAACTTACATAAGAAAGAAATTTTAAAAAAGAAAACTGCATAAAGGTATCGGAATAATAAATGCATATTTTCAAGTCAAATAAGTGCGAATAAGTTTTTCCTTGTTTTCATTTGCCTCTTTCTTTTTAGTATAAAATTCACGTATTAATTATTTATTCATTGTGAAGACATACTTGCAAGAAAACACGGCGATAGGATCGGCCATAAAATCGCTCATATCGATGTCACGGCCCTTTCTGGTCACCTCCGGATTTTCCTTCATCATTAGCCAGCCTGCGTGAGAGAAGAAGAATCCTCGGTTACTATTATGCGGATCTGCATCCGTATCTGTGTACTTGTGATGTACTCGATGATCTCGCACCCAATGGAAAAGAGGATACTGAAAAATGCAATTATAAAGAAAAATTCTTGCAACGCGAGAAATAACAATTAAACATTCATACGCTGCCTAACGTAGCATAGCAAATAGCAAGTATAACTCTTAGCGGCCATTTTGCCTTGTACGATCGGTGGCACCATAAGCGATGAGCACCGCCAGTAATGCCAAACATTCCCATTATTGACACTGCACATTCTTAAAACAAATAGAGTCGCCGCAATTAGCTATCGTTAGAAATGCTTATTCGTCGTTCACAAATATTGGTTTTCAATGAATTTTGTTCGTTTTAGAAAATATTAGAAACAATATTTTTAATAAGCATGCGGAACAAATTTAATTAAATTGTTATGTTTAGAATATTGATTCTTTTAAGAAAATGATAATATATACTTATTTCTTCCGTAGTAGGTCAAATCTTATATTTTTAATTATATTTTCTTTCTAGAATATTAAAGAATTTTAACAAGATAATTTTCCAAAGAATACTTACCCCAAGCGAGAGTCTTCAGATTTTCGAAAAAATTAAAAGTAAAACAGCCATATACGAAGTACAAAGAGAAAAAAGTAAAAAGTATGACATTAGACCACATCACTTCCATTTTGAAATAGCCTTTAGTTTTGAAATTGGTTTCACTTTCTTGTTGTGAGCCATTTTCGTTGTCTATTATCTTCATAGTAGCCAAAGATTTATCTTTTTGAATATCTCCCTCTGTAAATATTTTTTAGATTTGTGCTTGAAATATTTGATTTCATTTGTTTTCGGATTGCTAGACCGAGAAACGAATGAATTAGAAATAAGAAAAGGAGTCATTCATTTTTTTATATACATTATTAAAAGATATTTAAAGAATATCTTTTACCGCTATATCAAGATACGTTATAAAAACTAACTTTCCAAGACTTATCACTTTATCAATATTAGTTTGTGAATTATTGCTATTATTATCACAAAATTGATACTTTCTCTTATTAATAAGAAATGATCAAGATATATGTTAGTTTATAAACATTTTAAATTTATTCCATAATTTAAGATTTGTTTAATAGTTAACAAATTTAACATACTAAAACTTGATCCATTGAGAGATACATTCTACAAAACAATTTTAAAAACATTATTAGTGAGCCATTTTTCTGAATAAACTACATAAAAATTTTAATTTACTCCTTGGCTATTTTTTTGCAATGAGTTTGTTAATAACAGAATAGTTGGCCGTAATTTAAATTTCTATAATTTTTCTGGTACAATATGGTTCATCCTGATCGCTATCTTTATGAATTACGAATGGATATGGCTATCCAAAAGAAATTAATTTTTAGTTTGTGATAGTTGTCACAGTACCAATGCTCGAATTATATGTATATATGAGATAATTGTGAAAAAATTATTTATTAAAGTGTAATTGAAAAAAATGTGTGTCAATTTTAATATTATTAATATATATTAGTGTAGTGGGCAAGACAAAGGCCTTAGTTATTTATCTGTTTATTATTTCCAAATTCGAGCGAGTCGTCACGCGTACCGACCGTGGACGGTCGTAAATAGCTCTGCGAACTAGTAATAGTTCGCCGAATTGTCAGGGCCTGATTGGCGATACGCGGAAGAGCAGGGAGAATACCGGGAAGAGCCCGGCTATAAGAAGAGCGGATTTCCGCGGAACGCTCTCTCTCGAAGCCCCAACGATGACTTGTAAACATCTCTGAAATAAAGTTCGCAATACATGTTCGCAATTATACTTGGACAATCTCTACCTTCATTCTTATCTACCGCCCGATCCTCTCCTTCTACATTAGTAATACTATATTACTATATATTTAAGAATATTATACAATAATATGAGATTTTTTTTATTACCTTGATTTATTTCTATATATTATACTATATATTATAAAGTGCTGTCAACGTTACTCTGAGAAACTCTATATCGTATGATTCTATGCGTCAATCAATATTTTTACATTACTTGCAATATATGCTTCCATCGATATCCTTTGTGACATGCGATCCTCACGCAGGGATAGAAAAACTAATGTAATTTTGTGTACATACAAACGTATATATATAATACACATATACATATATTACTCATAATTAATCAAATGTCGTCAATAATTTAAAGAATATTCATGATTTCCGAGTAATCCAAGTAAATTCGAATCACATCGGAAAAGCCACAAATTGTAAGTTCAATGAATATTAAATAAAAGGTTACATTTGGGAATAATATAATATTATAAAATCTATTTTCCATTATCAGCTTATATTTTGATTGGATAATAATATAATAATGTTAAAATTAAAAAATTTGGTAAATATGCAATATAACGCCCCCCCCTCTCTGATTTTCATAAATCTTTGTAAATTTGTATATTTTCATGCGTAGAATCTCGAGCAGCACATATTGGTTGGCCAACGATTGGACGGCGTTGGCCAACCGTTGGCCAACCAATATGTGCTGCTCGGGATCTTTCCTGAGAAGGAAAATCGTCGCTCAAATCCTATTTTTGTTAAATTTAATTTTAAAGTTTTTTGATGTTGGTAAGTAAGAACCTGATAAATTTATGGCTGTAAGGATACTACGCGTGCGCTGCGGCTCACTAACAGGGAAAACTGAAAGGTTTCGATCACAAATTATTCTCTGCTTTATTTAAGGGGATGCTGGATTGACGCTCGAACTTGATCAAGATCGATAATGTAGGTGGAATTCTAAGATATAATATTATAAATTATCAAATTGGCTTTACAGAATACAAAATCCTTTTGCAAGATTGAAGTACACGCAAAAATGAATCACGCGAGTATCGACTTCACATCAAAAACAAAGAAAAATTAAAAATATTGGCTTTCTTTACCTTAAATTTAACCTATAATGAATAAAATGAGTTGGTCGAAAAATCTCTCTTATTAGAGATTTGTTCATACTTTTATTGCTATCATACTGTTTATTATTCCTGTCCGAGTCCTGCTGTGCTCTCGATATTCTTCTTTATTGTATACTTCGTTAAAGAAGAATTAAAAACAAAATAACAAAAAATAAATCACTTTTATTACAATATAAACTTAAAAGTGTACTGTCAAATTTTCAGATAAGTCACACATTCAGTCGTTCAAATAAATACCTTTTTTGGAATGGGCTCTATTGCAATTATTTTTATCTTTATGTATATTAGTAATTTTAATCTTTAAGTAATTATTTTTATCTTTAAGTATACTATTTCAAGAGTATCAGATTAAAATTTTATTTAAACAAATAAAAAATTGAAAAGATTATTAAATTTTAAGTGAAGAAAGTCATTTTTTCCGTCTCTTTTTATATTTCAATTTTTTAACAACATTAAAAAAATTTTTTTTTATTCAACCATATTTCTAAGTATTTGAAGAACATACTTAATTTTTTCAACCCAAAAAAATAGTTTTTTTTCTAATAACCGTTCAAAATGATTGGAGTCAATCTGATCCAGTGTGTAATGTATGTTTCATACAGATAGTGTGTTGTTTAAGGGTTAATGTCATAATAATTGCATTATATAAAAATAATTATGAATAAATAATTTTTTCATTATATGAATTTTATTCCGTATTAAATAAAAATAAATTTTTTAATTTTAACATTATTATATTATTATCCAATCAAAATATAAGCTGATAATGGAAAATTTTCTATTATTATATTATTCCCGAATGTAACCTTTTATTTCTATTCATTGAACTTACAGTTTCTGGGTTTTCCGATGTGATTCGTAATTAGATCAAGAATTTACCTGGATTAAACTTGGAAATCATGTTGAATATTCTTTAAATTATCAATGACACTTGAATAATTATGAGCGGTAGTCTTTCTATCGCTGCGCGAGGATCACATGTCACAATATCAGTGGAAGCATATATTGCAGTAAAAATATTGATTGACGCATAGAATTATACGATATACAGGGTTTCTCAGAGTAACGTTATTTTATAATATATAATATATAGTATATATATTATAATATATAATATATAGTGAAATAAATCAAGATAAACAAAAAATCTCATATCGTTGTATAATATTTTTAAATATACTACTAAAAGAAGTAGGGAACGCTTTTTATATGCTAAAAAAATGGGTTGTTTTCAAACTGCTGTAATTCGGCGAAAAATTATCGTAGGTACAAAATAAAAAAAGTGTTTTAAAGCTTGAAACTTCTTCTTTTAAGTTCTTTTTGCGGATTCTAATTATCTTCTTTCTTTACAAAACGACAGAATGATGAAGCTCGGTCCGTCAAAATAAAAATTTTTAACACGACTTTGCTGCGTTACATCTGACGTGCAAAAAAATCATAGGGAATTTCTGTTTCCTGCGTCTTATAGCGGGTTCTCTCCCCTTTAATTCGAGTGGTTGTTGATCGCTGTGCGATTTTTTTTGACCGAGTTAGCGAGATTTCAAGAAGAAATGGTCATTTTGATTTTGGTCACTTTCTTGAGACGTTCTTTGTTATGCATTATGGTAAAGTAGATCGAATCTCTTAGTTTTCAACAATTTAGATTAGATCGGGAATCAAAGTCAAAATGACCATTTCATCTTCAAAACTCAATAACTCGATCAAAAAAAATCGCACCGCAATTAGCAACCACTCAAATTAAAGAGGAAAGGTGCTGTTTTAAGGCTCAGATAACAGAATTTCTCTACGATTTGTTATACGCCAAATGTAACGCAGCAAAATTGTGTTAAACATTTTTATTTTTATGGACCAAGCATCATCTTTTTACTCTTTTGTAATGGAAAGAGATAATTAAAATCTACAAACGAATTTAAAAGGAGAATTTTCAAGCTTCAAAATGCTTTTCGAATTTTGTCTCTGTGAAGATTCATTGCCGAGTTACAGCGATTTGAAAATAGCTGAAATTCTTAGCATGCAAAAAATGTTCTCTATATTTTTTTGAATAGTATATATAATAATATAATATTACTAATATAATATTGCTAATATATATTAATAATATTAAAATTGACACTCATATTTTTCAATTATACTTTGATAAATAATTTTTTCACAATTATCTCATACATACATATAATTCGAACATTGGTTATAATTGGTACTGTGACAACTATCACAAACTAAAAAAATATATAAATTTATTGATTCTTGTAACTTTTATTTACAGTATCGATATAATTAGAAAAATTGATAAGGGTACTCTCAATGATTCATGCAGTAAAATAATTTTTGCTTCTTTTAAATAATTGGACTTAAAAAGAATTTAAATTTGATTATTTCATATAATAGTTTTATGTGATGAAAAACTACCAGTAATTTATTCATCTAGTTGCTAAAATTAGGATTTATATTATTATAAATCACCAGATGCAATTTTACATTTGTCCATTAATTGAGAAATAAGAAATCAATTTTGATTCAATTTTTTAATTCAAAATTTTTATATTCAGAGTTTGTAACAGGAAAAATTAGGAGAAAATATATGTTAAGACTAACATATTATTAGAGTTAAAATATAAAAAATATATATATAATTAAATATAATAGAATGTGTACGTTTAATATATTAATAATAATTTGGTTCTTTCATTCCAACATGTTTTTTGTATGTCACAATGTAAGTGCGTCATCAGTTGACGTGGCCAGGTCGAGCTTTACGTGATATAAGTGCGTATAAGGAAGTAGCAAAACAGATGCGCAGTCGTTACATGCGTGATCCGTTCATGCGTACGATCCGTGTACATACTTACATATACGGTGCCAGTCTGCCGGCCGGCATGTATACATAAGTACATCGAATGCTGTTAGATAGTGCAAAAAAATTTTCCTGTTGTCAATATAAAGCCCGTCGATGGAATGTTTCAGAAATTTATTAAATTTAAAAGTTTAAATTAAAAAATTTAATTCAGTTTCGGAGATTAGATTTAATGCAAAGATTTAAAGATACGCGTAAGTATGTGTGGCAAACGTGCACCAGAATAAACGAGCACGCGGTCGTACGATTCGTACGAGCCGTGATCGACTCATGCCGTCAGAAACCCGATTATTCTCCCCAATCCCTCTCATGATAGTCGATATAACGTTATTTTCAACGGGCTAAGTGTCAGACATAGACTGGAATGGAAAAAGAAAAGAAATTTTATTTGAGGAAATCTTGAGATAGGAAGTGCAAGCTGGTCCTTGAAGCTGTATCCGTCTCATAAGACTTTTCTAACTATTTTGTAAACATCGTCAGAAGTGTTTTAAGTTAGAAGTATTTTAATTTGAAAAGTACAATTTTACATTTTCAAAAGGTAACATCGTAACTTAGATTATTATATATCATCGAGAATTATTTAAAAAAAATTTTAAACAGAGAAGGAAACAGCTTTAGGACAAATCGGTTCTATTTAACTAAATTTACGGAACATACGCTCGAAGAATATTATAATGAATAACGTACACGTACATACATACGTATTAGATCATTAAAATGAATGGCTAAAGATAAAACGCGAAATCACTTCACGCACAATTAAAATCTGCTTTTAGAATCAAATGTTTTGAAAACAAATAATTTGCTATTTAACGAAGCGGCATACTTTTCACAGCGTGGAACAAAGGTAAAAAGTTAAAAATGTGACCGCCGATACAATCGACAATAAGAATCGATAAACATGAATTTGTAAATAAATATAAATTTTTTATGACTGACTTTGGACTGTGCGTGAAATGAATACGCAAATACAGTGACACAACGCAGCAAAACCAATGCAAACCAATACAAAAATAATATGTTCCTAATGTTTTAACGCAAATCAAAGTTCAATCCGCGCGTTGTTATGTATGCCGTGCCTTTCTTTTATATATATTTCTAAATTTCTGTTTTTCTTTATTATATTTGTCATAAATTATATCTTTCTTTTCATCAGTGATTATACATATAATAACATAAATTAGATAATATTGATGTACACGATTTTAATAAGATATATAAGACCCTGCACTTGATTTTGCGTATTATCTAAAAGTTTATTTTTTAAATTGCAAAATTGTTTTTGCAATTTAAATTAGATAATATCGCTCTTGATACTAATTCTTTTTTTATTAATAGTGACGTGTTATATTACGTTTCAAGTTTTTTATACGTTTATTAATTAGTAACACGTATTTTACTTACACGTGTACTTATTAAATCTCGTAAACACAAGAGTAAAGTGTAATTATTTATGAATCGCAACAACACTATTAATTTATCTATTAAGCATACTAAGTCACGGTCGTGAAGATTAAAGAAGATAAGACTTGAATTATATCAAATTAAGCACGCAGTACTTCTCGTTAGAATAAAACAACTCAAATAAGTTACCTAACGTAATTAACTTTAGCGAATCGCGTTTACATACAATAGCTACTATATACATAATGTATAATAGCTAAAATAAAATGACGTTTTTTTATTTTAATAAACATTAATAAACGAATTATACATATTTTTTTTAAATTTATATGTCAATAAGATATTCTATTAATTGTGATAAAGATTTGTCTTGTATATGGTATATCATATGCATATTCCATATTGAAAAATAATTCTACAGATAATTTTAATTTTACAAATCGCGATCATTTTCAAAAAATTGAAAAAAATATATGCAATATGTGGTTAGATCATTTCATAAATTAAAGTGTGCTAAGACAAATAAGCTGTTATAGAGTCATATAGACATTGAGTAGAATTCACACAGATTGTACTGCACTTTAGTTTATCTAAATTCCAGCGATATCATTAATCATCAAGAAAAAGAGAAAGAGAAAAACGAAAAGAGAATTAAAAAGACAGTGAGAGAACGTAAGAATGAGAAGTAGAATAAGAAAGAAAAGGATGAGAGAGAAAGAGTACATTTTATATCTTTTTCTTTCTTGGAAAGAGAATATAAATAATTATATGTTAATATTTGAAATGATGGCGCGCGCGTAATGCGCGCAATGTTTGTTCTAGTGATTCAAAAAACAAATAAGATTATTTGAATTATTTATACGTTAATGAATAATGCTAATGAAGGCAATAAATTTAACATACTTCATCGCAATTACGATGTCAGTGCAAGATTTATTACTTGCTCAATTTTTTTTTTTTTAAATAATTAAGGAGAATTTTTTTATATGATTGTTAGCAGATTTTATGCAAGAATGGCAACGAATGTAACAACGCACCAACAGGGGTGCTATTCGAGGGTGAGACTATTAGCGAACCGCTGATCGAGGAGTCCAAGGAAAAACGTAAATATGTTAGACAGATCGTTTGGAGGAACGTGGCGAATTTCTCGGTCCTACATCTCGGCGCTCTTTATGGACTTTATCTTTCATTTCACATCCGCCAAATTGGCGACCATTGTTTTCGGTGAGTGGCTTGATACGTTTTTGCTCGGCATATAACTTATTTCTTATTTTCTCACAAAATAATTATATAATGAAACAATATTTTTGCTCAACAAAGAAATTAAGTTATATGAAAGTTATTAATCAATCAGCCGTACATTATCCGCTACAATACGATATGATTTAGCGTATTCGCGTTGACGTAATAGATTTCGTTTTAATTTTGCACTCACGCTCCTTAGCGTGAACAATTAGCGGGATGTTAATCAGATCAGGTAAAATATATACTCGCGACATACTTGCGACTCTTTTGAACGAGACTGACACACCTATTGACGCGACGAGATTCTTATAACTTTAATTAGGCTAATTGTGGTTTACGTTTATAGACATTACTTCGTTGCGCTTGTAATAATTAATATAAGAACATAAAAGATTTTTCAACGCTGTTGTTACAATACATATAATCATGTTACGACATTCGTATTACGAGTAAATTTTCTGTTCCGTGTTATTAATCATCCCTAGTAATGTAATTTGTTACAAGATAGTTATTCCATAAAGATTGATGATCATCGGAGCAAAGACTATTACGTATAACATCATGATTTTCTCGGTTGCAGGATATTTATTGAGTCAACTCAGCAGCTTCGAAATCACTGCCGGAGCTCACCAACTCTGGGCACACCGATCGTACAAAGCTAAATGGTCTCTTCAGCTACTACTTACAATTCTGAATTACTATAGCGTTCCAGGTAAGCGGATTTCTCAGAAACTGAGAAAAGACTTTACGAATAAAAATATTCGCGAAAAATATGAATAATACGTAATCAGTTTTCTCGTGATGAATTTCAAGAATTGTGGCATCAAAGATTGATCAAATATGTATATAACGATATAGCAATCGATCGAATATGATAGAATCGACTTTTTCCTGTGGCTAATGAGGCATAAAGAATTCATGTCGATACTGTGATACCGAGTATAAAACACACGTCGCGTATAAGAATTGGAAAAATAACATGATCCATGTCGTTAAATGTTGGCTAACGACAAGTGATCTGTTGTTAGGCAAAAAAAGACATCCCTCTCCATAAGCTCGAGAAGGAGTTGTAGGCGTCACATGTCGTTTGTAACAAAAGTATAGGAGCGTGCATGTTACGGCATTTTTATTTATTGCAATATAAATATTAAGAGAAATATGCAAATAAGGAGGAATAATATTCGATAATGCGATGGGATCAAAGTATAAAACTTGTATGTCAAAGTTGCTCTATGCATACGAAACAAATTAAGACGATCTCAGTATCAGTATGTAATTTTTCAGTATCAGTATGTAATCAGCATGTAATTTGTAGGACGCCGCGATCGATTGGGCCAGAGATCACAGGGTTCATCACAAATACACTGAGACCGACGCTGATCCGCACAACGCTAAGAGAGGTTTCTTCTTTGCACATATGGGCTGGCTGCTCTGTAGGAAACATTGGGAAGTCAAGGAAAAGGGCAAAAATATTGATTTAAGTGATCTTGAGAGCGATTCTATAATTAGCATTTCAAAAGAAGTACGTGTGTCAACATTAATCGAAATAATACCTTGTTGGCAAACAGGTACAATAATGACTTATTGTTCCTTTCAGATATTACGTCATATTGATGCCATTAATGTGCTTTATTTTGCCAACTGTTATTCCGGTCATATGCTGAAACGAAACGTGGATGAACGCTTACTTCATTCCCACTATTCTCCGTTATATCTACGCGTTGAATATGACATGGCTGGTGAATTCCGCGGCTCATCTCTTCGGCAACAAGCCCTACGACAAGTATCTATCAGTTAAAACAGTCTTACGAATGTATTTTTTTAATTTTATACTTTCGTAGAGGTTTTTCGAAGAGGAAAATTATCGAACTTCTTAAATCTTTACTAGACTTTCTTGAAAGATTCATTTTCGAGGCAGCGTGATCAACATTTAATTATAATTTCTTATCCCGTAGGTACATCAATCCAGCGGAAAACAAAGGTGTTGCCATATTGGTCCTCGGTGAGGGTTGGCACAATTACCATCATGTCTTTCCCTGGCAAAACGGCCGAGTTGGGCAATTACAGTTTCAACTTCACAAGCTTTCACAGCTTTCATCGACTTTTTCGCAAAAATCGGCTGGGTCTATGATTTGAAAACCGTGTCCGAAGACATGATAAAGAAACGAGTGGAGAGAACAGGTGATGGAACCCACGAATTATGGGGTTGGGGCGATAAAGATCAAACGCAGGAGGAAAGAGATGAAGCTGTAGTGCATCACACGAAGAATTAATAAGATATGTACGAGACTCTCGATTAAGTAAGTAAGGTTTTTTTTTATGTTTGTTCACGACGGTCATAAATTATAAATTTGTTTAGACAAATTTCGTGAAAGATATTATTTAAATCGGCCTTCCAGGACTTACGTCTCGACCGTCGCGTATCAGTTCCGACATGTCGTTGCACGATTATTTGGCGGGTCCTATATAATCCGTATAATCTCGAAAAGAGCAGGATTTTTGTAATGCCGATGGTGTTCTGGATTACAAGCACTATATTCGCTCAAGAAGCTTTTTTATCCTCCTTTTGAGATAGAGTTAGCTTCCGACTTATACTACGTAATTATTGGATAACTTATATCATACGTACAATCTTTTGACGTAATTTAACGAGGACATATACATAAATATTTGTATAATTGGTATATTAATTAAATATTAAATTTTGTACTTTTGCCTTTTAAAGGGTTTCGTAAATTTATAGTACTACGGTGACGAAAAAAGTGTAAAAAATGTAAAAATATAAATATGGTACAAAAATTACGAACCTGATTTAATATAAATACAAAACATTTTTAAGAATTTATAAATGTTGTTAAAGCGTTGCTCAATTTTAATATACATTTACTATAGAACTAAATTATATACAGAGTGCTTCCACAACATACACAGCAATACGTTAGGTTGCCTATCTGCTTATCGGCAGGGGCATACTTTATTGCGCTTACAAAACAAAATCAAAATGCAAGTTCGACGATTTATTAAATTTTACAATTGTAAACTATCAGAATATAGAGTACAGAGTACACTATATCAGAGTGTAAAAGTCAATTTTCTTTTCTTCACTCTTCATCGAATTTGCATTTTGACTTTATTTTGCGAGCGTAATAAAGCATGCCCCTGCTGATAAGCAGATAGGAAACCCAACGTGCTGATGTGTATGTTGCAAAAACACCTACTTATACATTGCATCTTCTAGAACAAAATAGGTAATTTGGTCCTCAAACTTGGATAATAATTTTGAGATAATACTGTCTTGTTGTTAAATCAAAATTAAAATTAAAAAATATCCTCCAGAACATCAGCAAAACATTATTCTTCAATAAATTTAAAAATTATATTTTCTCTCCTTCTTATGATATTAATATTATAAGCATACATAAGCATAAATAAGACTTTAGAAAATCCTCTAAATTCTTATTTATGGTGAGAAATTTTCCTTTTTTTATACATTATACATAACGTTTTTGGAATCTTTCTTTTAGTTAGTTCCTATTAGTATATTTTATGGTTTATATATGTAAAATAATTTAGTAATAAGTAATAATAAATTTGGTGTAATTTATTTATACATCTAATAAATAATTTATGTTTCTAATGGGAAAAAAGAAATATGCGAATAAAAAAGTTTGTGTTAATATAGTAATAAGACATAAACCAAAGTACGTAATTATCCAAAAAACGTAATTATCGAAATATGATGCAGTTACGTAATGGACACACGATAAATATGTATATTAATTTATCATTTCATTTTATATTAATTAATATAATATAAGATTTGAAAATAACTTATAAAACAATTTGTAAAATCGTAAGCGATAAAAGACGGGAAAGAAGTTATGATTTCTGGCAGAATTCGTTGGTTCTCATTATAATTAAATAAGCAATTATACTTTTTATGATATAAATCCATATCAAGTTTTCATACTTCATATTTATGTTCTATGCATCTTTTTTCAAAAGATATATCAAAAATATTTTCTCGATATAAAATAAACTATTTTCATTTTTCTCTTTCCACGGAATCATATACATGTATGGATTATTAGCAAATTTTTCTTTAAGTTAACATTATTGTAAATTTCTACATCCGGTCTTTTACGATTACGATTTTTATTTTACATCATACTTTTGATAAGTTAAATAATCGTTTGTTCATCTGGTATCACAAATAAGGAAAATGATCGTCATGATATATTCGCCAAGGATACAAAATTGTACACCTATACATTAAAATTATTTTTATTATTAACTGTAAGAAATCATATGACTATCGTATTATATTATACAAAGAACTGTCTCGTTAATAATTAAAATAAAGTGTTTAATAAAATATATATTTTTAAAGACATGGCGTATCTTTATTCGGCGTCTACACTTTTAATTCGAAAGTCAAATTGTTAAACGTTTAATCGCCAGTTTAAAAATGTAATAAAAGTAAATGATTGTTCAGTGTTCCAGTTTAGCGGACATTTTTTATTATACAATAAATTTATCGGGCATTATATGTTTAATTCTTATAAAAAGATTAAATACAGAAAATTCATTTCATGACTGATGTAAATTGAGATTTATCCAATTAATTAATTTTAATTAAATGCTCGTTTTACACTTATTATTGTATGAAATTTGTAAAAACTTTTGTTTACAAATTTATTCTTTAACTTAAGTTTATAAAATAACAATTGCATATAGTAATTTTAATTAAATCATTTCACTCTAATTCGCTTTTCTAATGATGATATATTAGCCTCTCCTTGTAAGCGATTTCTTCTGCCTCTTTTTTTATTTCGAACAGAACATCATCCAGCGTCATTTTTGATGATGTGGCTACTTTATGGAGACCTTCTCGCACAGCGTCGTCACTGACAGTTTTTAACTGATTAATGAACCCAAGTTCGCGCAACATCTTGATAATGAACGTGATGAATCCCGTTTCGTAAGTGCCGAATTCGTCATTTTTCCAGTCCCATGGAATCACGTAATGGTAACTAAGCCAATAAGACTTCGACAAAAAGAAGACGGAATTGTCAACTGAGAATCTGAAACGTCAATGTTAATGTTAAACTGGAAACAAACTTAATCAATTTAATGCAAAGATTACGCTATTATGAAAATTACAACAAGAGTATAAATTTATTAGAGGAAGATGGAAGAAAGGTAGTGTTATCGAAATCTCACTAATACTAGAATTTTTAATGCTTAATACAATTCTAAGTTTATTAATAACAATAGAGTTTTATTACCATCTTAAACTAAGGAGTATATTTAATAAGAAGTATAATTAAAAGTAGATTAAAAGAATTAAATCTTTTATGAAGGAAATATTTTTATTTATAATGTTCTTGGAATTTACGATAAAATATTTTGAAAATCTTCTATTTCTGTTATGCGCTATTTACAATACCATCCTTAGTTATAAGAACGGTACCGTAATTTTTCGGCATCTCGAAGAATAGCTTATTGAAAAGCGAGAGAGTATGAAAAACAGATATTAACTTTTCTCCTTTTTTCAGGCCCCAGAGTAGCACGCTATTTACCAGTCAAAAAATATTGGTTGTTATCAATAATCGTGCTGTGCCAATAAAAATAAATTTATATATGATTCGTCCAAGTATCCTACAACTATATTGACAGGTAGCAGAAGTCCGAGCATGATGAAAAGTATCCAGTAGAACCTGCAATAAATTTGCTTTAATAATTATTTTTGTATATAATTAGATAAGTAGATTAATCAAGAGGCACGGTAGTGTCTCACGCGCCAAGTTACGCGCAGTGGGGCGTCGGGACACGGTCGTGCCTCTATTACGCGAGATGTCGTATTGAGAAATCCTTCGATTATCGGATTTATTATACTTTCAAATAAAATCTTTTCAAGAACCAAAAGAGAATAAAATAAAAGGAGAAAAGTACATATAAAGATATATGTAACTATAATTACATGCATGTAACTAAAGTTAAATAATCAAAAAGACAGAGAAGAATGAACATTAAAAAAGGAAATTTATTGAAATATAGATAATAATAAAAAATTATAAATAATCCATCAATATATCATTTCTATATAATTCTTTATATATAATAAAAGATGGATAATAACAAAAATATAAGCTTTTTATGTTTATATTTTATGATACCTTTAAATATATCATTAAAGATACATATTTTCGCTGAATCCAAACATATCCATCTTCGTCTACATCGTGCATGTCAATATTCCTTGCGTATGTCTTCAAATTAGAAGGTGCTGACAAAAGATTACTGATCACGTGAGAATAAAGGAATCCTTTCTTATGATTATACGGATCCCTCTCAATACCGTAATATTTGTGGTGCATTCTATGTCAAAATATAATGAACCCTGAGAAATGTAAATTTAAATATAAATATTAAATGGTTATATGATTTACATTTTAAAATATAATTATAATTATTATAAAGATAAATAGTAGTAGTAGTAGTAGTTTCTTTATTGATTTCCCTTAAGGATACAATTCTTTACAAAAACTTTACAAAAACGTAAAAAACAAAACCGAAACACCAAAAAAATCTTAATCTAACTTAATATATCTTATCTCTATACCGCCCCTTCTCTCGCTTATCCTCTATTATAAAGATAAATATAAAAGAGATAACATACTGTTATATAATATGAGAATTTTTATATTCTAAATTTCTTATTATATTTCATAATTAATTGGCATAATATTAAGTTATTTAAGTATTTGAACAATTATTATTGAATATTTGAATTAATGTTACTAAATATTTTATTTACCACGTCTGCCATTGTGTGTGCTAGTACTATGAACAATCTGTGTTGCTAAATTGCGACGAATGTTTGATGTGCGTACAATCTGTGAGCACCCGCTGTCAATACTATTGAATTAATTATAACCAGGAATAAAATTATAATAAAAATATTACATTAATATTAAATATTGCCATTCACGTGTGCGTTAAATAACCGTTAAAAAGAAGATTAGTAGAGACAGAAAAATGAATGCATGTAATGTAGGAATCTTTATTCGTGAAAAATATTTAAAGCTCATATTTAACAGAATACTTGGAAGCAATAATACTTTAATGTTGTTCAAGGTAAAACTCAGCATTCTAAACTCGCGCGCTCGCGCTGGGCTTTACGGGCGCTACTGTCACTGCGAGCGCTTTGCGGATTGGCTGTAATAATATATATATGTATAGGGGACTCACTATCGGCAAGCGACTATAGGAAACTCTCACTTTCGATTTGCTTGTGATAACGGTTAGACGTATGCATGTGACACTTTTCGTTCTTTATATTATTAAAATGTTTTTGATAGACATTTCGCTCTTTGTTTCAAATAACCTTAACAAATGCTAACAATGTTTTTTATAAAAAATTTTTATTTCTGTCATTATTCCACTATTCATAAGCTCTCATGAGGGTTAAATAATTTTATCTTTACTCCATTTTTCGTTTATTTTATATAATGTTCTATATAAAGTTCTATATACTCACTATAGAGTACCGTCATCTATTTTGCTTTTATGAATAGCATATATGTATAATCCGGTGAAACCTGCAATAAAGATAAATATAAAAAAAGGACGGCAGTCCACTTTACGGATCTTTTTTCCATTGCGTTGTTGCTTTTGCTGGTGTTGTTGAAATTATTCTTTTCTATGGTTAGGTCTTTCATGTCGAAACTACGACTATTGGTATAAAAAAAATTTTTTAATTTAACATAAACATTTTCAAATACTTTTGAAATAATTATTGCCATTTAATAGTGCATTAAATTTAGTTCATTATATTTAGTTCATTATAATATTTTGCTAAAAGATGTTGCAGTAGCAAAAAATAGAATAGGATAACTAAGGAATTAAGACAAAAATGTAAAATATCTTAAACGTTATCTTTATCAGCAAATTATAATATACAGATAATTATAGATTTAAATATAAAAACTGATACAACAATTTAGAAACAATCTAAAGAACAAAGTTAAACTTGGATGATAAAATTGTTAGAGGGTTTATTGGGTAAAAGCAAGGAAGAAGAGAAATACAAATAGAAGGAAAAATACAAAAAAATGTCGACATACATTCCTTTCTCTGAAAGTTGTATCTCTTTTACTTACTTTTCGACAGAGACGCACTGAAACGCGCTTTTGGAAGTTTAGAAAGGAACTACACGGTGAAAATAATGTTGAGGATATTTTGATTGACCTTATGACCCTATTCAGAATTCCATTACGAAATGGAATAAGATATTTTTTCCTCGTCGTTTCCTTCTTGTTAGACTTCAATTGTGCATAACACATGATGAGTTGCTTAAATAAATTTATTATTCTAAATTTCTATTTTCTTATGACTCTATAGTCACGAAATCTTCAATTCTTCATACTCAACAGATGTATTTCAAAATACAAATTGTGTGTATTTAAAAGATTTATTTACACGTCTTTTGGAAAATATGGTTACGCAATTAATTGAAAATACATTGTAAATTAACCGAATGAAGCGGTTATTTCAGAGTCGCATTTATATTAAGGAAGTTATAATTAGAAGCTGCATATATTACAGTCTGATACTTCTGCTATCTTAACCCCTGGCTGGCACACATATTTTTTTACCCCAACGTAGGGCACACTGGGTCATTTTGACCCGGTCAAGGTTTTTTTCAAATATCTTGGCTTTTAATTAACATAAAAGGATTTCTTTTTAATTTAGAGTGACCATCCTTTTTTGTAACGCATTTTGTTTTATTAAGAAAACTAATGTTGTTTTAATAATATTTTAATTTAAATACAAAAAAAACATGTTTTTTTCCATTTTTCGTTCAAAATTAAATATCCTGAGTTCTAATTGAGCTATCGTAAAAATTCAAACGGAATTTTAAACCTTAGAGTATCCACTTCGAGACGGTATTAGTTACTTACATCTATCCTTCAAAAAGTATATTCATTTGAAAGTATGAAACGTGCGAATGTGCAATTCTTTCGTCGGCGAATATTTGCAGAGAATTTAATGAAATAATTTGATTTGTGATAAAAAAATTTCTTTTTTTATTATAAAAAACTTATATTATAAAAAAAAGTTATGTAACAAGTTAAAGTAAAAATTTAATAAAATTAATGTTCTGCATGCGCGCATTTAATACATAACGGACATCTGTGACGATTGTATACATTGATTTTTCATATTGTGGACATTTTATTTTTGTTCTTACATCTAACGAATAATGATAATAAGACCATCTTACTCTTCAATCAAGTTCGATAACATTTTCATATGACACAAAGTGCTGCGGTAACTCAAGAAAACATTCAATTAATTTTTTTATAGTATATAATTGCAAAACTTGATGCCATTTTTGTAAATGAGGTTTTATCAAAGCGGACAAGAAGAGACTATTTAGAATATAAGCATTCTTTGAAAAATTATCTTATTAATTTAGTTCTTTGACATTTTAGAAAGAAAATATAATTAAATATATAAAATTTAGTCTGTTACAAAAGAAATTAAGTATTTCTTATTATTTCTTTAAAGGAATAAATATTCTAAAATCTAAACATAATAATTTGATTGAATTTGTTCCGCATACTTATTAAAAATATTGTTTCTAATATTTTCTAAAACAAACAAAATTCATTGAAAATCGATATTTGTGAACGACGAATAAGCATTTCTAACAATAGCTAATTGCGGCGACTCTATTTGTTTTAAGGATGTGCATTGATAATAACAGGCCTGTTTGGCACTACTGGCGGTGCTCATCGCTTATGGTCCCACCGATCCTACACGTCAAAATGGTCGCTTAAAGTTAAGAACTATACTTGCTATTTGCTATGCTTCGTCAGGCAGCGTACGAACGTTTAATTGTCATTTCTCGCGTTGCAAGAATTTTTCTTTGCAATTGCATTTTTCAGTTTACTCTTTATCAATGGGTGCGAAATCATCGAGTACATCACAGGTATGCAGATACGGATGCAGATCCGCAACAGTAACCGAGGATTCTTCTTCTCTCACGTAGGCTGGTTTGCGATGAAGAAACATCCGGAGGTGACCCGTAAGATCGATATGAGCGATTTTATGGTCGATTCTATCGCCGTGTTTTCTTGCAAGTATGTCTTTACAATGAATAAATAATTAACACGCGAATTTTATACTAAAGAAGAAAAAGGCAAATGAAAATAAGGAAAAACTTATTCGCACTTATTTGACTCGAAAATATGCATTCATCATTCCGATATCTTTATGCAGTTTTTATTTTTTTTAATTTTATATTTATTAAGTTTTTTCACAAGGTAAAATAAAGTGCATATAAAGTGTAATGATATAAAATGTAATGATGATAAGTGTAATATGATATAAACAGTTGCATATAATTAATTTATTATATTTTGCAGATGTTATTCGATAGTTAAATTTATCTTCAACTTTTTTCTTCCGGTGATGGTGCCTGTGTATATATGGAATGAGACGTTTTCTAGATCTCTTAAGTTGCAGATTGTTTGTTATATGATCGTTGTAAATAGTATATGAACCATCAATAGTGTGGCTCATGTGGGGTTCAAAGCCTTATAATGCGTAAGCAGATTAATTAAAATTTTAATTATTAATTTTTAAAGTATATAATGTAGTAGGCAAGACAAAGGCCTTATTTATTTATCTATTTATTATTCCTAAATTCGAGCGAGTCGTCACGCGTACCGACCGTGGACGGTCGTAAATAGCTTTGCGAACTAGTAATAGTTCGCCGAATTGTCAGGGCCTGATTGGCGATACGCGGAAGAGCAGGGAGAATACCGGGAAGAGCCCGGCTATAAGAAGAGCGGATTTCCGCGGAATGCTCTCTCTCGAAGCCTCAACGAAGACTTGTATACATCTCCGAAATAAAGTTCGCAATACACGTTCGCAATTATACTTGGACGATCTCTACTTTCATTTTCATCTACCGCCCAATCCTCTCCTTCTACAGTAAATCAGAAGTGGAATCTGAATTCGTTTTCCGAACGCAGAGCGTAAAATTCTGTGTGAGTCGCTGTGTGCTGGTCAAGAGGACACTGTGTGTGTCGAGAAGCGTTACGATGGCGTTCCAAGGAAGCGATTTCACGATGCAAGAATTGAAGGAGGCTTTAGACACTAAAAAGTTATCCACCAAAGAATCAAAAGCGGAATTAATTCAGCGATCGAGCGAGAACTCAGAGCCAAATATTTGAACAATCATGGGCGAACAATTAGGAAAAACGCCTAACAAACGGCAGATAAATGTGACGATCGAACAAAACGAGATCTACAATGAGAACGAAATACAAGATGTGCCAACGGGAGAAAGGGGCGAGAGCAGCATTGTACAAAGAGAACAATGGTTGTTGCAAAAGGAACGAGAGCTGTTGAAGAGAGAACGGTAACTTCTGCAGAGAGAACGAGAAATGGTCCGAAGTGTATCCCCGGTGAGCATGGCCGCAAGCAACGCGACCTTGATGACCGGAAACGTTCGAGGAATTAAGGAGCTGCTACCGGAATTTGACGCGTCCGAGAGTTTTGGAGATGGAAACATCAATTGGAGCATCTCCGAAATACGTATCAGCTCAACGACAACGCAACGAGAGTCTTGATTAGCTCACGTTTAAGGGGACGAGCGCTTTCCTGGTTTCATTCAAAGGCCGAATTCATCACGATGAGTATCGAAGAGCTAATGCGAGAAATGGAACAGATGTTTGATCTTCGTCCGGGCAAACTGAAACTCAGAAAAGAACTTGAAGCCCGAATCTGGAAAAGTAACGAGACATTCTACGATTACTACCACGAAAAGAAGATTCTCGCAAACCGCGTACCCATCGCAGAAGACGAACTTCTCGATTATTTACTTGAAGGCGTGACTGACATAAATTTGCAAAACCAGGCTCGACTTACCAATTTCAAATCAACAATAGATTTGTTGGAGGCTTTTGGGAAGATCTCGATAACAAAGAAAACGAGCGATAATCGATACAAAAAAGATGGTAGCAGCCTACGACATGAGGAAAAAATCATTAGGACGTGTTACAAGTGTGGCGAGACTGGACATATCGCCACGTACTGTGGGCGATCGACGACATTGGAACGTTCCTGCTATCTGTGTGGATCTCCGGAGCAGAGAGAGTGCCCGAAACGGAGGCAGCCGCTGACCCGAGGTACCACAGGAATCGGCCGAGACCACATCCATCAACGTTGTGCAGACGGTTCCGTCGGATAAGCCCTACATGGTCGACTTAAAAATTGTAACGAGCGACGAGAGCGGTAATTATTACAATTATATTTGTGACGCAATAATTGACTCAGGCTCTCCGATAAGCCTTATTCGTAGTAGTTTTATTTCGAGCGATTTAATTTTGCCGACTGACGAGGATATTTCTCAATTTTTTGGAATGAATGGTTCGCGATTTTAAATAATCGGTGTTTTTTATGGCGAGACTGATACTCAGAGCGTGCGTGTAAGAGTAAAATTTTATGTAGTACCGGATAGTACAATGGTGTATAGAGTCTTGCTTGGCCGAGATTTTTTAACTTGTCCGTTTTGCGCGTTACATTGGGGGAGACTATCGAGATTGTTGGCGATTGCGAGATAAACTCGGTCGATCGCGAAGACGTGTTGCAAATTGTGAACATCGAGCGTAAGGAGTGTCCGGATAAATTACAAATTAATACCGCGGTTGACGAAAAAAGGGCTGACAAGATTCGCGATAATCTCAAGAGAGGTGATATTCCATTTTTTGAATTGTGTGACGAATTGGTCTCTCGGAAAGACAAATATAAAAAATTATTATTTTATGTACCGTGTTCCATAGAAGTAAATGTAATTAGAATTTGTCAGGATGATATCGGGCACACAGGTGCAAACAAAACGATCGATAATATCGCAGAAGTTCATTGGTTTCCACGTACGGAAGAAAAAGTAAAAGATTATATTTCGAATTGTCTTCGAGGCATCGAGTTTTTGCCGCCGAGCGGTAAAGCCGAAGGAATTCTATTCCCAAGGATAAAGTTTCTTTTTCGACAGTTCGTGTTGATCACGTCGGGCCGTTGGAAAAGACAAGTATGGGATATCGACATTTATTTGTGATTATCGACGCGTTTATCAAATATATTCAATTGCATTCGTGTGAACAGGTTGAGCGATGCAATCGAGTTTTCGTGCCCATGCTGTCTAAGTTGAGCGAAGCACCCGCAAAATGAGATCGCGTGTTAAACGGAGTCGAATACTCATTAAATAATATAAGTTGTCGAATTACTGGCAAAACACCGTCATGTTTATTGTTTGAGATAAAGCAAAGAGAAAAGCCTAACGACGTGCTGCGGGAATTCCTTGATCAAAATATTGATTTCGAGCGTGATCCTGAGGCGATACGAAATAAAGCACACGAAATATCGAGGAATCACAGAAACAAAGTACCGTATTATAATGCGAAACGAAGAACTGCTCACGAATATAGAGTCGTTCTTAAATTCAAAGGGCCGTACATTATATATAAAAAAAAAAAGTTAGATCGATATGTGATCTCCGACATTGAAAGATTTTAATTGACATAGCGGCCTTACTATAATAGCACCCGATCAAATGCGCCCGTATATCAAATCATGAATATAATTTGTATATTAATAGATTATGTTTTATTGTATTCGACGACAATGTAATAAATTCGGAGGAACGATAGGCCGGGACGGTCTAAATGTCAGAATGGCCGAACTGTAGTCGGCAAGACAAAGGCCTTATTTATTTATCTATTTATTATTCCTAAATTCGAGCGAGTCGTCACGCGTACCGACCGTGGACGGTCGTAAATAGCTTTGCGAACTAGTAATAGTTCGCCGAATTGTCAGGGCCTGATTGGCGATACGCGGAAGAGCAGGGAGAATACCGGGAAGAGCCCGGCTATAAGAAGAGCGGATTTCCGCGGAACGCTCTCTCTCGAAGCCCCAACGACGACTTGTATACATCTCGGAAATAAAGTTCGCAATACACGTTCGCAATTATACTTGGACGATCTCTACTTTCATTTTCATCTACCGCCCGATCCTCTCCTTCTACAATAACTTGATAAAAAAAACTTAAAGTTCTCGCTATTCTATGTCACTCACGCACAATTCTCGTTTACTTTAAATGACAAGCACATAAATCCGACGGAGACTTTATTTGTCAGCATTATAACCGGCGGCGAAGGATGGCACAATTATCATCATGCCTTCCCATGGGACTATGAGACTGCCGAGTTAAGCAACTATTTCCAATATAATCCTACGACAGTGTTCATCGATTTCTGCGCAATGATCGGATGGGCGTACGATCCTAAGCAACCATCGGAGGAGCTTGTCAAAACTGTCATAATGAATAATGGTGACGGTACTCATCATTTTTGGGATTCTGTACCATATTCAGCCAAAATTGATTAATAAAGATGATTGAAAGTTGTTTTGTCTTTACGATAGAGTTTCTTTGAATCAGTAAATGACAAATACAACTTATAGAAAATATTTTTTATTTCTTTATGAATATAACATAAATTTATAAATTATAGATTCTTAAAAAAACAATGTTTTCTTATTAACCATTTAATGATTAAATAATAATAATCACTGCCTTTTTTTCATCATTCATTCCTATGATTTTAACTAATTTTGAAAAGAAGTGTCACAACAGCATATCGTAACACATTCATTCTGCCTATTTCGTAATTATTAGAGGAAACCCTGGTGGAAATAAATCTCTGAAATTGTTGAAAACTACTGTAAAATCGTTGAAACGAGAAATGAAAATGACTGAAATATTATTGAATATGTTTCAATATGAATAATACTTTTAATTCCAAAATATTATAAATTATAAAAATATTTATTAAAAATGACTGAAAAGTAATAAAAAGTAATGCAAAGCATGTAATATATTTACAAATTTATTGATGAAAGTTGAACACTAAAAAATACTGAAATACTACGAATTTTAAAGAGATAATTATTGAAAATGTTAAAAAAGAAATGAAAAGTGTTGTAGAATATAAAACTTTTTTACAGATTTATTGTCAATAAGTTGTACGCTGAAGTATTTTGAAATACTATAAATCATAAGAACAATTAATGAAAATGTTTGAAAAATAACGAACTATAACAAATAAATATAATATTTTTACTGAATTTATTAATGAAAGTTACAAATAAGAAAACCCGGACTAATGATATTATTGAAATAGTTGATAAAAAATACTGAAAGCTGCTGAAAAATAAGGATATTATTCTGTAATGTAATGAAAATCATTGAATTCATGAGAATAATGAAAACATTTACACGAAAACTTATATGTAAAATATTGCAACAATTTATTGAAATTGTGTTTATTATACTATGCTTTTAATTTAAGTAATTAAACTTAATAAAGATTCCTGAAAAATATTATTTGAAAATGTACTGTTTAAAGAAAATAAGAAAACAAAAAAAAGAAAATTAGTAAACATTTAGCAAATTATTTTACATTACAGAAATTATAGATTGTCAAGTCCAGCTACTTAAATATTTGTAAGTTAATTGTAACACAAATATTTAAATTTACTACGTAATTAGAAATTTTGAAGTTTACAATATTTACGATTTTTTAAATTTCTTCAAGTGCATTAAATTATTTATTAGTTTATTATTTATAGAGTTATTTAAACTACACTTTTATTCTGAGGATCGATTATGTATCTTTTAAAAGAGTGAAAAGTGAGCAGATTTAGGATATTTGTAATTTCATTGGTCAACATGTAGTAAATTTGTTCACTTTTCACATTTTTACTTTTTTAAAAAATACATAACACCCTGACCTACTTATATTATGTTGAATTTAAATAAATTCTGTTGAATAACTTCATCAAATTTATTGCATACGCTAAATTTCATTTTAAATCTTATTGAATTCTTTATAATCTTAATGTCTTATATTGAATTGTTATTGAAATCTTAATGAAATGGTATTGAAAGTGGGTCAATTAATATTAGATTTCAATATGCAATTCGATACATTTCAATGAGATTTACTATAATTTCAGTAATAAATTATAATTTCAATAATAAAATATTTCCATCAGGGAAGTTACCTCTACCGGCACACCAGTTTGTTTATTAACAATAATTCTTAAACAAAAGCTAAAAATAAGAGTTTGATAGCAGAAATACAAACTAGAAAGTGTCTTCTATCAAATGATATAGTAATCATTACAATACTATTTTATATTTTGTACATAATTAATATTTTCGCAACACATGTCAAAAAGAGTGTCTGAGAAATTGGGCTCTAAAACTGGAACACGTATTTAAAATTATAATAAGTGAGGTAAAAGTTGCCAACTTTAGTGATATTATCAGATCTATGTTACTATACCTTTTATTCTTACTGAGAAATGTACCGTTGTACAGCAATTTTATGTTTCAAACCGTATTATGAGAAAAAAGATCATGAAAAAGAAAAAATAAATAAATCGTGTAATTAAGTAGGAAAATATATTTTTATATATTAAACAATTAATTTTATAAAATTAAAAGGTTAGAACAAAACATTTTGAGAATAAAGAAAATTTAAAACCTATGATCTGTTCTCACGAAGAAATGTAAACCACTTAACGCTACAGGGACAATTTTATGTTTAAAACTGCATTACGAGGCAAATATGACAGATATATATATATATATATATATATATATATATATATATATATATATATATATAAAACAGTTTTAGGAAGCTACAAATATATAAAATGATGTAATGTTATCAATAATACATTCCCTATTTAAACTATCCAATTTGTAAAAGAAAATCGTGCAAATTTTATTTTCGCTCTTGAAGAATTCATTTTTATCAGAGATTATATCAGAGATATAGAAAAAAAACCACGAATGTATGAACTACGAGTTTCTATTTTTTTAATTATCTAAAGGGACCATGTTTTTATCGGTATTCATACAGTGTAATGTTTAATTTCTGAGAAATAGGGGGGTGCCGCTTTATGAGGTCTGTGCCACTATTGGCGACTTTACTCTAACTTAATTTTAATTATTACGTAAGTAATAAAATTAATTTTAAATTAAATTTGAATTTTAATTTAAATCACAGGAAAAATAGACTTTGAACGCGGTTAGTTCTGCGTGAGTTAACATTAGTTAGTAACATTTAATTAATAATTCTAAAAATTGCAAATTATACGTTTAGGCTTTACTTTGCGCAATCATCAACAGTTATATTTAAGTTAAATGTTTTTAATACTCCGATAAGCATAAAGTACGTACCATAATAAAAATGTTACGCTCGCTTTTGGCAAAAAAGGAACACTCACATGAGATTTCTTTTCAAAACGGGAACTTTATTAATGAAATAGTGAAGTATAACAGAGCGCACATAAATCTGCAGCCAGATACGCGGGTGAATACGTATGACAAGGATCAAGTCCTGTCAAAATCTGACAGTCTCAGGGTTTTTCTCGTTGCCACGCGCCGAATGTTGCTTCTTCAAGAGATCAATATATCGATCCGGTCAGGCAGCTGACCGGATCTATCGGGCGTAACACTGCATTTCTTATATACACAGTAAAAAACATTTTGTATTTGTGTTAGAATTTTCCAGTGTAGAAAGTTTTGTGTTAAATTTCTGACACAGTCGTGTGTTAATTTAACATATCGTCGTTGTGTTACTTAACTTTTCTATGTTAAATTAATATTAATCATTTTTAAGAGTTAAAATAACACAATTTATATGTAAGTGCATGAATTCTTGGTGACATATTTTATATGTTAAAGTGAACATATTAATTGTATTATTTTCCTTTTTATAACAGTTACTATATGTTAAATTGACATAATTCTTATGTTATTCTTAAAACCAAAAAATAGATACTTCTCTCAAATGTTAAAATAACATCTTATTTTAGTTACATTTAACATTATACAGATGTCAATTTAACGTAAACTTTGATTTCTGATAGCGTCTAAATGTTAAATTTTTATGTTAATTTTTATGGTACATATTATTTTTGTTACTTTTTAACATATTTGCTTTATGTTAAATTAACACAAAAACTTGAGTGGATAAATTGGGACATGTGAAATGTGTTAAATTTAACACAAAATTTTTTACTGTGTATACATTCATTTAAAGACGTATGTCAGAATTTCAAAGATATCACCATTGTCATAATATTTGGCTAAAATATTCATTAATGTATTTTGTTCCTACATGTAAAATTTGAAACAAATTTACCGTACCGTTTTCGAGAAAATTAACTGTCTGTAAGACATAATCTCTTATGGCAAACAGTGCACATATTGACCGTTCATCTATTACAATATTTCTTATATTAACGAGAACGAAATAAAAAACATATTAATGTAAACAAGCTCTTTCAACAAGCTCTTTCATATATTAATCAAAAAACATAATCAGTTTACCATGTATTTGCAATAATATAAAGCTTTTTTAAAAAAAGTAATACAGATATTTATTAATATTATATAAAATAATATATTAGAATATATTAAAATTAATTAAAATTATAAAAGAAATAACGTATTATATTTGAATTAATTAATTAATTCTAATTAATTCTAATATAATAGAATTAATAAATAATTAATAAGAATTAATTTATTAGAATTTAATAATGCAGATTGTCATTTGACTATTACACATCTTTAAAAAAATTGAATATATAAAGAAATGTAATGTTCGAGAGGAAAACACTTTTATTTAGCTAACTTATTTATCACTTGTGTTCCTGATTTCTCGACGGTTTTTATTTCTCGAGAAAGAAAAATATGCAGTTTCGATTTCTCGATAATTCTCGAGAAATCTTGAGAATTTTTGAAAAATTGTAAATTAAAGAAAAACTTGAATCTCAATCAAATTATTATTTATTAACTTTACTAATTTTATAGAGAAAAGGCATCAATACTGACATAGACTTAAAGACACCTAAAAAGATATGCACCAATTTCTCAGAAATTAAATGTGATTGCCTTTTTTTTTACATACGAGATACTTATTTAATTTTATACACTTACAATTAGTAAAAAATAAAAATATTGATATTCACGTAACTTTTTATTAATTGAAATGTACAACTTACAAAGATTTTGAACTTGCAAACTAAAAAATAATATTAAAATAAAATGTGTTCTCTCATAAATTATAATTAATTAAAATAATCAAATATCTAATTATCAGGTTCAGTAAATGAATTATTGCAATTTAAATAAGGGCTATCAAACCACGCTAGATGTTCGTGCTTATTATTATTTCTGTATTAGATCAAACAATAACAAATACAAAACACAATCGTTTCGATCTGTAATGAAGTCATCTTCAGTGTGACATGAAATATAAATATGATTTGTGATTAAGATGATAATTTAGATGAACCATAATGGATACGTTATTTTTGTATGTTCGTTGCGCTGATTGTTACATGCATAAACTTAATCAGGTGTAATATTTACGCCGCTTTTTTTTATGTGTAATTGTTGCGTTGATGATTGTGGTGACAATTGCGCTGGTTGTGTGTTATCGTGAAAGCCTTAGTTTCTACCTTTATATTTCGAGACAGGGCGTTGGAGTCTCTCTATGTCTCAAATTATGATACTGGATGGTAGTTTCAGGCTGATCGGTCTAGTAAAACGTCAATTTCATTTTGATATAGTCCAAAGTATAAACATTAAAAGGAAAAGAATTGAAGAGATTATCAGTGTGTTAAAATAGAAATTGTGTTTTGTCTAGTGTTAAAAGTGAAAAAATCTAAATGTAAATGGATAAATAATTAGAATAAAATTTAATGGGAGTAAAAGAGATTGGCAGTATATTGAAATAAATTATATCTCGTCAAGTATTAATAAAATTGTATATGAATAAATAAATAAATAATTAAATAGATAAGTTAATAAATAAATTAATATTAAAATCGTACCTGAAAGTTACCATCGTTGTTGAGTCGTATGTAAAGGAATGAGGAGACAATCAAGAGGATAAAGGCAACAGAATAAGGAGGGGGGATGAAAAATGATGGGAAAGTGGGGAAGGTTGAGAGAGGGAAATTTCTTTTAAGAGGAGGATAGTTTTTCGAGGATGGGGAGGTATATTTCTGGGAGAGATTCTGTGTCAGTCTGTTTGTTTAATCTGAAATTTTGTTTTTTAATATAGATCACCTCAGAAATGAGTCTTCTATTGTATGACAGTTCATGATCTAGAATTCTTGTATTACCCAATCAATTTCATAACTTGTCTCAAGGTGGTATGAAATTACAAATAGATTACCACTGTTCTTTCTTATGTCCGTTTTATGTTCTTTCAGTCTTGTTTTAAATTGTCTTTTTGTCTGTCCTATATATGTGTTGCATCGCAATTCGAACAATTTCTTTTATAAACCAACTCACTTTGTGACAGTTTCTCTACTTTTCGAGTGAACTTTTAAAGTCGTTCAAATAATCATGAGCGGCAGTGTATGTACTTATCCATAATAGGAATTATTTGCATATTTAATATGCATTGTAATTAATGTTACACATTGAAAAAAAAATTCTGGTTAAAAACGGACGAATTAGAAAATCTTGTAGGATTGATCAAATATTTTGAAAAAGAGGCTCGTCGGTCTCGGCGCGACGCTGCGCGTACATTTGGCGCGAGACACTACCGTGTCTCTTGACGAGACATGATTCTAATTAAATCTTCAACATTTTTATTCTTTATATTTGTCTATTTTATTTGTCTAACATCCTATAGTATTTCTATGTTTTTGATAAGCAGAAATTTCTTCCATAGATTTTTAAAGCAAGCATATATTTTTCTTATCGAGAAATTAAATATTTTCGTGCTTCATTTGTCCTCCTTGAACCATCTTGAACTTTGTGTCAGAAGCTGATTTTAAAAATGCAAATTACTTCAAGCAATTTACATTCCGTTTTCTTACTTCATTATCTCGTTCATAATCGGTTAGCTGCTCATTTGGAGCCATAGTCATGTTTGTTTTCTTGAAGACATCATGACGGAATCGGGACAATGCTCTCGAAAGCGACGCTGTTGATTCTGCTGTCACTCGTATTCGTCTCAAATGGCTGTAGCTACGGTAACCGAGGCAGAACGCGCGTTTATCGAAGTGACGACGACTGCGTCTGTGCCACTACCGTTCGCTACAATCTTCTGATGGACTCGAACATCACCGTTGATCCCCATTGCGATTGTAGATCGTCTGGCTTCGGGGTGGTACGAGTGACCCCGTACGGCACCTGCATTTCAAATGCATGCGGCACGACGCACGTGGACTTGGCCTCCGCGTGCGTTAGATGCAGCATGTGCGTGGCCGTCGCCGAAGAGGTTCATAGAATTTTAAGTATCACTTTTTTTTTTTATTGTTTGTAATCAATAAATATGCATAAATTATATTCCAATTTATTATTTTATGCATATTTAATAATATTATATAACAACATTACGCATTATACATATTTTAAACCGCTGAGAATCAAAGCACTATAATCAGATCTCATTTTGAAAAATAAGAAAAGTTTTAATTTAATTATAAATTCGGGCTTTACAATGGTTCAATCGATGAAATTTATAAATAAAATATTAAAATTTGATGTGATAAAGAAATTTTAGTGACTTGTGCCTTTTCCTTTTTATCTTTTTACAATCCCTGAAAGTAAGTTATGCCACGTATTCACTTTTTTCAGTTATACTACTTTGATTCTCAGTAATTCATGTAAATGTGTAAATATATAATATGAGGTACAAATTATAATAATATTATATGTAATATATAACGATATATTTTGTAAGTATATAATATTATATTAATATAGTGTACGTATAAATTTTTTATTCTGCTATAATGTATTTATTTCCCGTAATTTATTTTCAGATTAATCAAACTCTGCTGGAGATTCACGATATGATGGCACCTGATGACTGGCTAAACGAAACGGAGATTATACTTCTTCTAAGATCCATCTGCGATTATTCTTTTCGACAGTAAACGTTCCTTTTCTTTACTACTCAATTTTGCACGTTATACTTTTTTACATTGATGCAGCAATCGTGACTTTTATAGCTACAGTTTGCGAGAAATCGATGGCAAAAGATTCATCTCCGATCCGTTACCAGGCGATAAGCTCGTCATTTCGTCCGCCGATGGGTTGTGGGAGAAAAAGTATTATATCTTTATAAAAAAAAGCTTGCATTATACTTACAATTAGATGTAAAAAATAACAAAAACATTAAATTTTTATTAAGATTATTTATATTAAGATAAAAATTGAAAGTACAAACCAAATAGTTTCGTTCAGCAAATCATTATTATTTTATTCTGTTGATTTTAATTTACGGTAATTAATTATGAAAACGTCGTAGCTTGAGAAATATGTGTCGCGACTATCTCGATGAGATAAAAGAACTCCAATTATATAGAAATTGGAAAGAGTGGTGCGAAGACGACGAGCTTCCTAATCTAGAAGATATCCTTTGCAAGTAATGGTATTCTCTCGATTCAACAATTTTTTTCATCTTCTGTCTATTTCTCTGGTTTGCGTGCGTGCGCGCGTGCGTGTGTGTGTGTGTGTGTGTGTGTGTGTGTGTGTGTTTAATTTAATTGTGTAACTTAAGAAAACTTTGTATTTATTGCAGAAACGAAATTAGCACTCTACGAGACTGTAGAGGTATAGACAACGTATATAGACGACAAGTACCTACGAAGATTTACGGTACGCGTGTAAAGCTTCTGGCCGAATATATGTAATAATTTTAGGTGAATATTTACATTATATATTTTTATTTAATTATACATGTAATTATGTAAAAAAGTATTATCTATTAAACGAACATTTAATATGCTTTGATAAAAATTTTGTGACTTGAATAAAAGTAAACTTGTCATATTAATTTTAAAATCTATAAGAATGTATAATGCGACATATTGTATAAGCTGTTATCTAAAATATTTTTATTATTAAAATTAGAGAGACTAATACACATTTTAAAAAATCTTAGACAGCAACAGGTGTTTTAATCGCGATACGGAAAAATCTGGATATTTTCTGCATTCAAGGTCGGCGGGATTTTGTCGGTCGATTTCATCTTTTTTTTTGGCAACCCCGAGAATGAAGACCAGGACTCTCTTTTGAGACCTGCCGATCTCTGCCGCACCTGCAAACGCGGCATCAGAGCGGAATCTTTCAATTTCTCTAGAGAAGCGTCTTGAAAACTGACCAACGACTGCACCTGACGAGCGTGATTCTGTAGCATGGTCAAATAAGGGGGATCGTAGCCGTGTAATTTCCCGGTCGGAGCAGCGACGTGGAGGTGAGAATGACGGATACTGAGACGATCGCGGTCACTATCGTGATGATGATGGAAGTGGAGATGTGGTATTAGATTGTGCTTGCGTATGCCGCGTACGACAGTTTCCCGCATCTGTTTCCGTTTGTTCCATATCCTTTCAAAGATGCCGAGGGAAATTGCGATAATCATACCCGCCACCAAGAGAAAGAAGGCAGAGTAGACGTCGGCAAGCCTTGCGCTATTGAAAGCCGCCGACGATGCACACCGCGGCATCGTCGGCAGCATCCGTTCTTGTATCTTGTCTAGAACGCCGCGTTCGTATATCCGCAATATACTGTAAACAGAACAGTATAAATTTTTAATAAAACGTAAATTTAATTAACGTTAAAAAATAATTATAAATAATAAAAAATTTAATATAAAAAATAAATATTTTAACTTGTCATTAGGTCAGCTTCAGTATTACTGATTGCAAATACTGAAGCTGACCTAATGACAAGTTAAAATATTTATTTTTTATATTAAATTTTTTATTATTTATAATTATTTTTTAACGTTAATTAAATTTACGTTTTATTAAAAATTTATACTGTTCTGTTTACAGTATATTGCGGATATACTTGCAAATACAGAAATGCATGGTACAATAAAAATGAGTAATAGCCTAATATTACAACTGACAGATCTAATTCAAATTGTTAATATCCATAATATTCCTCGTTGAGAGAAAGTGTCAGAAATAAAAACAACAAAATTAAATTAAATCAATTATTATTAAAAATATAACATATATTATTAAGGGGATGCTGGACTGTTCTTTTTTACCGTCAGAGATAAATAATTTTTGCATTCTTGCCAATTTTTTTTGGCTTTATAGAATTAAAAAACGTTTTCACAAGATTAAAGTAGACATTCCAAAAAAGTAGGGATGATAGTTGTTTTGTGCCTAAAACCTACTGAACTTGTATACGAAGCTGTTCGTGTGTCAACAATTCTAACTAAAATGTAACATTATGGTTAGAATTGTTGACACATGAATGCAACAGCTACTTTAATCCTGTGAAAAAGTTTTTTAATTCTATAAAGCCAAAAAAAATTGGCAAGAATGCAAAAATTATTTATCTCTGACGGTAAAAAAGAACAGTCCAGCATCTCCTTAAAAAGTTTTGTGAAAAAGAATTTCTATCCAAAGTAGATACATTGATATATCTATCTGTTTCGATGATAAGACTTTTACTGTAACTTTGAAAAACTAAGGATGTTTAATTCTTTCTCTTTTCAGTGATTTTAATTATATATTTATACTAGATATCGAATGTGCGGAACGCGTCACATAAATTTCATAACTTTACATACTTGAGATTGATGATTTTCCTGTACGGGCAACTTTTGGCCATGGGAAGAGCAACAATTGTAAGCGTTTGTGGGAGGAGCAATTCTTTCAAGATGCATCTTTCCTGTATAAAGGTTGTTCTGAGGGCTCTCCGTGCGAGAGTCGCGCTGACAAAGAATCCGTACCGGCCTTCGACAGCTTTCATAAGGCCGGTTCTCGTCTCCAGGCGAGACTCGCGATTGTTGAACGCCTTTATGTATAACTGACGGAGATTGCTGTCGTTCGCATTCTAAAAGATGATACGCGCAAATTAATAATTACAGATTGCAATACAATACTGTACAACGATGCCCAAAAGAAGAGCTTTTCATGCGTATTTTACATGTCTTCACAATGTTTCTTGAATATTACATAAATTCACTTAATGGTAAAATATTAACATGGCAAAACGCGATAACAAAAGTAATGATGATAATAATGATTGATAGTACTCTTATGTATGTATCATCAGCAGCACTGTATCCTAGTTTAAAGTTATTAAAAAGAAGATCGGTGATCGATTTGATTCCAGTAGCCTGCACCGACAATATGGACGTGATGAAGCCAGCATAAGCGTTGTACATCACGAGGGAGAATATTAAACTGAATAATAACAGGGTCTTTCCAGATGGGCTTCGAGGCGTCCAGGGTGATCCTAAAAGTTTCAATCGTTTTATGTTATTAGTCGTAATATCAAGTTATAATTGTTACATCAATTAGAAATGAATTTTATATGTGGTACATAATTATGCATCATTACGTGTGTTATCTGGGTGCTATAATAGCATAGCTGTTCTATAATGAAAGGAAAAGACAAACCTTGCATACACATAATACTTAAGCACCAAAGTGCGGATTCCCCGATTCCAACGTGTTTTTCGTCCTCATCGTGTAACAGCGTTTTAGCGGCGTAAATAACCGTCGCCATCGCGATTAACATGATAAGATATGTTCCCGCGACGCAGCCGAGCAATCGATTGTCGAACGGTTGCAGAAATATATCTCTCATTGTGCCAGTTTCCAGGGGATGGTAATAAATATTTCTCCTGTATGAAATATTGATTTATAATCATGCAGTAGAAAATAACAATATAAATCTTGTTATATTTATGAAATTCTAAATGGAATTTTTATGTTAATAGAAATACTTTTTAATTCATTTAATTACCCATTCCCCATTTTACAATATATTCTTCAGATAAAGAACATCAGGTTTAAGAGTCAAAATCTTTGAAATCAAAATCTATGTCTTTTGCGTTGTTTTAAATAATGCTTAAACGTAAAGTCTTAGATGACACTTACATTTAAGGCAGGCCTTTTCTGACTCATAATCTATGCTAATTAATTCCAATCTAACTATACAATTTATATGGAACGTATAATAAAAACTATATTAGTATTTCCTCGTAATAAAACAGTGGAATATATTTGCATAAGAAAATAGAAGTAAATTTGGAATATATAAGAAATAAGCGAAATATGTAATATAATCTCAGATAGGAAACCTTTGCAATAAATGCACAATTATTGCATCTTTCTATTCACAGCATTTCGCAATAATTGTCACAAGATAATTCTGCAAAACCCATATCTTTTGCTGAAATAGAATTTTACAATTATATGTTCTATTTTACAATTATATTGACAAAATTATGACGCAAATTTATGTAAAAAATAAAAAATAAAAGAATTTCTTACTGTTACTTGAATAATAATTGTACAATTTTATGCTGTAACGATTTATACAATTATTACAAAATGAATTTCTGAAATGTATTTAGTAATACGTGTGCTAAGGTGATTTTTTACTAATGTTACAAGTATATAGGAATTTATTTTAGGCATCAATTTTTTAAGGATTGCTACATGTTACAATAATTAAATTTAGAATTATTGATTTTAAAATTTAAATGTAGAATTATTACACATATTATATATATACATATTATATATTATATTTTAAAATTAAAATGAAGCTAAAATTTTTCTGCATGCCTTCCTATCTGGGATATAGTAAGTTCACATTGCTCATCCATTTATTTCTTCGATTGTATTTTTGAAAATTTTTACCAACATGTAACGTATCAAAGGATGACTAAATGTCATCTCCGACCAACGTTCTTCATCGTTCGCTGTTATATATCCTAAACCGATGTCGACGGTGCCGGCCACAACATCGCCAAGAAGATGGCTCCATACTTTATTAGTTAACGTACCGAGCTTCTCGTGTGGCACGAGTTCGATGCTGCAAAAGTTCAAAGTCATATTTATTTCTAGATTTTCTTCTATAATTCAATTTCCATTAAAAATTAATTTATTCCATGTAAAAATATTTTTTTATAATTTCAATTATGATATATTTAATTGCTCTAAAAAGTTCAATTTTGAAGGTAATTTTTTCATGGATTAAGAACCGCTTTAACCCACTGCCACTGAGAAATGATTCATCAAATCGATGTCGAAATGACATTGAATCGATGTCTTTTGCGTCAAAAATGCATCAATTCGACGCAATTTGACGTTGATTCAATGTCTTTTCGATCATTATTTCTCACTGGAGAGCAGATAAATTATTTTGTTTTTAAAGTTTCTCTGAAAATTTATAGATGGTGCATCACTTTTGGAATATCATTAAAAAATTATTCGCGTTTTAGTAGAACCGGACGTTCTTTTACCTGGCGTTTACGCTATTGGTGACAATGGTAGCAAAATCCAAAAGCGGGGCTATGTCATGGGCAGTGGCCTCCGATTCGGTCACGTCCGTCTGTCCGTCGCTGGTTCCATTCAACACCCCAAAGATAATGGGGAGACCATTAAAATCGTTCCTGAGCTTCACGCTCATTGGCAGTTTGAGGGTGTGAGATTCCGGATTCCAGAAACCGAGATATCGGACAATTAGACTTGTATTGTCGGAGTGACGTATCTTGTAAGTATGCATCAAGTTGAATGACACCGTGCGATTTTCTTCAACGGCATAGCTCAAATTGGTCGTAGCGTTCTCAACATTACGTCGTTCCGGTGGTCCCGTAAACTGAAAGCGATCGCCGTATCGTTGAAGCGATCGACATATCCTGTGGAAAAAATGACTCATTATTATTATTATAATTCATATTATTATTATTGTCATAATAGCGTAATGTGTAATCTTGTAATAAAAAAATATAAAAGATTTTTATATTTCTATCTCTTTACACATTTTCATATCTTCATTTTATATCTTTTTTTCCTAACTATGCAAATTAAAGTAACAAGTTTAATATTTTTATTCAAATTTACATAAATAAAATTACATATCTAAATAAAAACACTTATACATATGTTAAAATAAGCAGTTCTTTTTTCTATTCTTAAAAAGGCGTGTTAAATCGATATTCGAAAGTATTGTTGCCCCTTCTCCGGGATGCTGATTATGTTATGTCCGGCAGACTCCACGATTTCTCTCATTCGGGAAAAAAGCTTTATTTCTTAAGGCAATGCTGGCGTGACACTCCAACCCTATATCGTTCAAAATTGAGACTGATTGACTTCGCTCCTCTCCTATAAATTCTCGTCCCATTAAGAATCGTACTTGGTCTTATCTCCAGGTAAAAGAGATTAAATTCTCTGACCCAAAATAAGGACCACGAGCACATCGTTCCTTGCATGGCGTCATAGTTTGATCTGAGACGTTGTCCTAACGCCTTTTAACAAGGCCGGATATCCTTTCTATCCTTATAACTTTTATTGAAAAAATTTTTTTTGTGAAAAGCATTGCTTTTGAAATATTTGACTGTCCATGTTAAAATGGGAAAACCACAGCTACGTGCAATTATAGTATTTTACATATTTTCCAAATTCGATATCTCCATGAAATCTGATACTAAACGACGGTTTGGAGCAATCTTTGAAAAAAAAATTATTTCCTTAAGTTTTAGACTATTAAAAATAGTAAAGAACGACATTTTTTGCACTTTTAGGATTTTCTCAAAAACCTAACTTGACACACAAATTCTACGTCCAGATTCGTATTTAGCGCGACAAATTATATCGGAAATGATACCTTTTATTCAAAATACAAAAAAAAGTTGAAAGCCTGCAGCTCTGTGTAATCTAAAGACTTTATCAGAAAAAACTGCAACATTTTTAGCACTGACAATAGCACATAGACTTCAAACACTGTAAAAAATTAATATCAAGAATATAGTTATTTTAGAAAATATAATAAAGATAAAAATTTCTGATCCAATAAAAACTAATTAAAGCGAAATAGCTTTCAACCGGAGTTAATTTTACCAATATTTAAAGAAAATCCAAAATTGTGTCTCGCTTCCTTCATTAAAGATGACTTACAAGCAACAAAAGATCTGAGAGGCGAAGTAAAAAATTTATTTATCTCAACAAAAAAGCCTTATAAAGCTGTCACGTCTCAAACTATTAGACACTGGGTAAAGAATATGCTAGAAAAAACAGGTATAGACACAAAACAAATCAGTGCATACAGTACTCCTTCACTTTCTAAAGCTTCTAGCCGATGGATCTTAATATTATAAGAAAAACCGCAGGTTGGTCTGAAGATTCCACAACCTATCTATACAAACGTTAAATGATTTCTTTGCGCGTTCAATCCTTAATAAATAGATTTTATGTAAAGTTTCTAATACGTATGCACATTAATTTTATATTATGTTTTCTTACATACGTGTTCATTTCTTCTATATGATATGTCTGGTTATAACAATCTAAAATAAATTTTATACATGAATTTATTGATATTACAGTAATATCATTCATCAAAAATACAATGATATTACAATAAGAACAGAAATTATCATATCATTTAAATATCTACAAGTAATCGTGGAGAATGAGATGCGAAGTATAATTGCCAGATTATTATACAATTATGTTAATTACAATCGATAAGATATATTACGTATCATTTTAATAATTGCCAGATCGAACGAGAAATTATCACTGTTCGAAAATGATTACATTCTCACCCACAAAAAAAAGCCCGTAATCATCTTCGAATAGTGATAATTTCTTTAATCTCTAAACAATATAAGCGAAACAAAAGGGCGCGTGAGAAGAAGAGGCGCGCAAGTAAATTTCAAGCTTTGAACGTTGTGAAGTCATCCTTATGTGATGCGCTACTACAAGTAATCATTGAGATGCTCGCATAATTGTGATAGAACTTCGTCCCGAGCAATCTCGTTCGATCTGGTAATTAAAAGGATACATAATATATCTTATTGATTATAATTAACATACTTGTTTTCTATTGTCTCGTGCATCAATGTCACGAGGTCACGTTACGTAAAAAATAAATGTCAAATTAAGGACAAAGTCCAAGATAGCTCATATAAATAAAGTAAAAATTCGTGCTAGATTCCTGTGGTTATTAGATGTCGCATTATCAACTCGTCACGTCCACGATATAACAGAACAAGTAATATTTGACAGTGTAAACTAGTTAAACGGTCATATTTTGTTATATAATTATAGTAACAATTCATAAGATCGATACAGTGCAACTACGCATTATGAGTTTCTCACAATATATATCATATTACTGGAACAGGGAGATCGGTGAGTATCATTCAGTAAAATCTTGTCAAATTAAAAATTACAGCAATGAGATACGAAGTATCGTTGCCAGATCGTTATACACCAGGTATGTTAATTACAATCGATACAAAGATATATTCTACTAAAAAAAAATAGGGAACACTTTACATAATAATACTTACACTTTTTACATGCTAAAAAAAATTGGTTATTTTTAAACTGCTGTAACTCGGCGACAAATTATCGTAGGTACAAAATAAAAAAAGCATTTTAAAGCTTGAATCTTCTTCTTTCAAATTCTTTCTGCGGATTCTAGTCTCTTATTTCCTTCCTTTACAAAACGATAAAATGATGAAGGTCCGTCAAAATAAAAATTTTTAACACAATTTTGCTGCGTTACATCTGGCATGCAAGAAATCGTAGAGAATTTCTGTTATATGCCTCTTATAGCAGGATCTCTTCCGCTTAATTTGAGTAGGTGCTGATCACTGTGCGATTTTTTTTTGACGGAGTTATCAAGATTTGAAGAAGAAACGGTCATTTTGACTTTGATCACTTATTACTCGTAAACAAATCGACATACAGTACTCTGCGAAAAAACATTAAAAAGCTGAAAGTCAGCTTTTTCAAACGCTGTTATTGTTTTCCTTTTAGCCTTATTTTTTCTGACAAAAAATTAAGGCTCAAATATCATGTAAAAAATCACATATTTTATATTTCTTTCCGTTTCTTCTTTAATTCAATATATTGTCATGAAGAAAAAATCCAATTAAATCACTAAAGCAGTGTTTTGTAGTTCAAGTATACCAGAATAAAAAAACTATAATGTTTATCAGCTAAAATATTTTTATTCCATGTGTCCATTGTTCTTGAAATTGTCTATATTGCTAAAAACTAAAAAACTATCGACATTGTGTTAAAATTAAAACTTTAAGCTTGAAAAATGCATGTTTAATTTCTTGAGACATTCTTCATTATATGCTATGGTAAAGCAGATCGTTTCTCTTAATTTTCAACAATTGAAGTTAGATCTGTAATTAAAGTCAAAATGACCATTTCTTCCTCAAACCTTGATAATGCGGTCAAAAAAAATCGCACCGCGATCAGCAATCACTCTAAAGGGGAAAGATCCTGCTATAAGACGCAAATAACAGAAATTCTTTACGATTTTTTGCACGCCAGATGTAATGCATCAAAATCGTGTTAAAAATTTTTATTTTGACGGACCAAGCTTCATCATTCTGCCGCTTTGTAAAGGAAAGAGATAATTAAAATCTACGAAAAGAATTTAAAAGAAGTTTCAAGCTTTGAAATGCTTTTTGGATTTTGTCTTTGCGATGATTCTTCGCCGAGTTACAGCGGTTTGAAAATAGCCCAAATTCTTAGCATGCAAAAAGTGTTCCCTATAATTTTTTTAATAGTGTATTACGTATCCTTTTAATAATTGCCAGATCGAATGAGAAATTATCACTGTTTGAAGATAATTACATCCTCACCCATAAAAAAAGCCCGTAATCATCTTCGAATAGTGTAATAATTCGAGATTTAGTAAGTATTTATAATTCTTAAAAAAAACCATACTTCAGTGAAATATCAGTTTTATAAAGAAATAATAATACATAAATTAAGGGGATGCTGGAACTGTTCTTTTTTATCAATAAAAATATATAATTTTTGCAGTCATGGTAATTTTTTTTGTGGCTTTACAGAATTAAAGTACACACTGAAATAAAGTCGGAGTAATAAATTTTACGCTGAAAAAGAGAAAAAAGTTATAAAAACATCCTTATTTATCTACAACATTAGAGTTAGAATTGTTGACATGTGAACAGCTTTGTATAAAAGTTTTCTAGTTTTTAGGCACAAAACAACTATTGGTCCAATTTTTTTGGAATATCTACTTTAATTCTGTGAAAGTTTTTTGAATTCTATAAAGCCAAAAAATGTCATGCTTGCAAAAATTTCGAGTCATACAGGCCATCGAGTCACTTATAGCGAATTCGATTGGTCGCACTAGTGCGCACTCAGTGCACGTTAAAGTTGTATACTGAATGTGAAATTGAAATATCTTGAATAATAAAATACCCAATAAATATTAAAAAAAAAATTGCACAATAGCACGATAAAATGAATTGAAGACTTCGGTTTTTTACACGTTTCTATAATTATGTTAAGCATCAAGAGGCACGGTAGTGTATCGCGTCAAGTATAGCGAGACCTACCAGGACTCATTGACGCGTAATGCCATTTAAAGAGGATATCGTATTATCAGATCTCAATAACGGCTGATCCAATTGAATTCTAAGTAGTCTCAATGGATAGCTCGGGGTCAATTTGTATAAGAAAAGTGTTTTTATTTTTCTTGCACGTATTTTACGAGCAGAGATATTACAACTCAAAATCTAAATGTGGAAAATATTAAAATTTTTTTTTTCTCCGTCGTCATCGTCAAATGGTGGTAAGAGAGCGCGCGGGAGAGGCGAAGAAACGTTACCAAAGTCATGGCAAGAGGCGATTCGGAAAGGATGAGGGAATGTAACAATGTTAAGTTGTCTGCGTTTGCATCGCATTGCTATTGTGACAGTTTGAATGATAACAGTTTTGACAGTTTGTCATTAAAAAGATTAGTAGATTATTGATTCCTCACGATGTTTTTTTCCTGATTACAATGGTTTGCTAAGAATGATAAAAGTGAGCGGTATCTTTTTCTGCAGCGTATTGCTGAGTTATTACAATGCGGGATATGCTATTACATGGACACTATAGTGTAATAACCTGTTCCCTGCATACTTGTGAGAAATTCTATATCTATATATTCTATAAAGAAATCTGCTTTGACCAAACATTTCTCAATGATTAAGTTAAAATAAAAAAACTAGACTTGCAACATCATAGCCGGTATTCATAGTTAATTCTTATATTTAAGATCATCTTAAGTACAGTCTTATATGGTTCTAAACCAATCACAGAGCTGTATTAGCATCTTAAGACATTACTTGAGGCGATCTTGAAATAAGAACTGATTATGAATACCGGCTCATGACCCGGCTTTTACCCCTTCATATATTGTAAAAAAATAAGAAATTTGATACTATAAAATGTGTAATATCACAACAAAATTACCTTTTTAAAAAAAGGCAAAAAAAGCGTCAAGTATACGCTCACAAAAAATGTTCTAAAAAAAAAAGTAATGATATATCTTCAAATTACGCCAACTATAGAAACGTGTATTTATATCAACTAGAAAAGCTATTATTTCATTATTACTCTTTAATAATAAAATACCATGCAACGATTAATACGATTCTGTACAGTAGTCAAAATGGCGCTGCTCAACCGAATATGTTAATTGCCTTATTAACAAATCCTTATACTCTAAATTACGTATTAAAATGTTTATAAAAACTACAATGATGTCTTTGCAATCTAAATTATATAATTAAATTCCAGAACACATTATGCATATATTACAAATGTAATTAAACTTATTATTTTTTCAGTTTAACAGCGCCAAGTATTTTGAATACTGTACAGAATCGTATTAATCGTTGCATGGTATTTTATTATTAAAGAATAATAATGTAATAATAGCTTTTCTAGTTGATATAAATACACGTTTCTATAGTTGGCGTAATTTGAAGATATATCATTACTTTTTTTTTTAGAACATTTTTTGTGGGCGTATACTTGACGCTTTTTTTACCTTTTTTTAAAAAGGTAATTTTGTTATGATTCATCCTTACAATTTATGTACAATGGCTTTAATGTGCACTGAGTGCGTATTAGTACGACCAATCGAATTCGCTATCAGATTGATATGAAATCGATACTCGCGTGATTTATTTTTGCATATTTTGAGGATTTTGCAAAAGGATTTTGTATTCTATAAAGCCAATTTGATAATTTATAATGTTATAGCTTAGAATTCCGGCCTACATTATTGATTTCGATCAAGTTTGAGCGTCACTCCAGCATCCCCTTAACGAGTAATCTTGCAAAGTTTAATGCCTTGCCGAATCGGCATTACTGTAATATCGATTCAACCATATTTCCATATACGTTGAATCAACCATATATGTTGAAATATATTAAACACTGATGAAAATGCAATGCTTTTCATTGCTTTTTCTTGCAAAATATTTCTATTTTGCTTCGTTTAATCGAATATATTTTAAATACTATTGATGCATTCGGAGAGACGGGGAGCTTATTATCAGCGTCAATCTATCTTTGTTCTAATTCAGTGAGCAAGATAGACTGATGCTGACAGCGCTAATAGTGTGCTTTCCCGAACGCACTCTATATGTGTCGAAATTAGAGAGATTTAAATACTCTAATTAGCGCAGGGCTGACAATCTACCTAACAAAACAGCCCAACAAACGAGACCCATTTAATAAAATTGTTATGGATACATCACAGCAGCCTCGAATAAAAAAGACCTTTTATTGCCAACTGGAAAAGACAGAGGCCGGTACTTATAGTCAATTCTTATATTTAAGGCCAATTTCACCAACCACGGTTAGACTAACTAACGGTTAAAGTTAGCAGGGTGGCCAATAAATATACCCATTAAAATTTCAGATTATAAGTATGACAAAATTTTAAAATCTATTGGCCATCTTGCTAACTTTAATCATCGGTTAGTCTAATCGTGATTGGTGAAATTGACCCTTAGGGTTGGAACTGACTACGAGTACCGGTCTGAGAAGCATAGAGAAAAAATGTAGTAATGCAGGCTCACCTAGAGCTGTAACGCCATTGGATGATGATATATGTCGAAATATATTTTTATATATTAATTTTTTTCAGATCCACGAGCAGCCGATCTACCGCTAGTCAGTTCTTCTTATAAAATACCAATTATAATATTCGCATATTTGTACTTAGTGGTTAACTTTGGACCTCAATTTATGAAATGTAGACTACCATACTCATTAACGACATTTATGAAATTGTATAATATGGTCCAAATTGTGGCAAATATATGGATAATATATATCAGTATTGACGCTGGTTCATTCTCAATCAATTTAACGTGCCCTGTTATTGATAACGATTATACTTCAAAAAGGGTAATAATTCAATTCACGTACAATTTACTTTTTAGGAAAATGTATCCCAGATAATTGTAATACAGATTTATAATTATAATACTGTAAAATATTTAGTATTTCTCTATAATTCTCCGTATCAATTTATATTAGATTATATATCGTATCAATATGTATTAGATTTTTATTAAAACAGTGCAGAAATAAAGTCTACAACTAAATTTTGTAGAGAAACAAAGAATAAATTGGATAAAAAAAAAGAAAGTAACAATTTTCTGTTATAGCACATAGTTTCAACTAAGTTTTATGTAAATTTAATATATCGAATATGATAACATAGTTTTTAAAATAAAATGCTATAAATCACATATATACTATTATTCATGTTTGTTTCGTAAAACTATACACAATAAATTACTAATGTCTGAATCTTATTGTAGGTCACTCAACTCCTATGGTATTATTTTCTATTAAAAATATTGAACCTAATAGAGACGGTCATATATGTATTAAGAAAGAAAAATAATCAGATATCCATTTTACATTTGTACCATCATGTGTCTACCTTATTGTTGGCATGGATAGATATAAGATATTACATTACTGTTCCTATGGTATTTATATCCATTCTTAACTGCTTCGTACACGTTATTATGTACACGTATTACTTCATAGTGAATTGGGGACCGGACGTTCAAAAAATTGTCGCACCTATAAAACAATGGATAACTACAATACAAATGGTAAGTTGTTTTAAATTTCCTGCACATCTTTCGTCTCGCGTAATTCAATTTGTTTTTGATTTGTTCTAAAATGATTGATTAATAATCTAATAAATAATACTGTAATAATCATAGAAATAATTTTTCTGTAGTTGTATGGTTAATTTGTTTTGTCATGTAAGTTATTAGATTTAAATATACATTATAAACATCAGAAATATTTGTCGACAGCAAAATAAAATGATAAATTAACTATATTAACTTATTTCCAGATACAATTCATCATGATGATCTTGTTGTCATTGCAACAGTTGATGTTAACTTCGTGCCAAGTCGTAGATGTGAGCTATCAGATGATATTTATTACAAATATGACAATAAATTTCTATTTCTTTTATAATTTCTATAAACAAACATACACGAAACATAAAAAAACAGTAAAACTGTAAAATATTTTTGTAATTATTTTACAATTTTACTGTTTTTTTTTGTGTTTATTGCCATACATGTTGAAAAGATTAAAAGTATTTTTTGCTGAACAGTGTAGTAGAAGAATGACTTGAAGAATTTATAATCGAGAATCATTGTTATGTCGATAATATTGTCCGAATATCCGACAATATTATTGACATAACAATGACTCTCAATTACAAATTCTTCAAGTCACTCTTCTACTACACTGTTCAGCAAAAAATACTTCTGATCTTTGCAACATGTATGGCAATCATTACGATAACAGCATACTTTTCATTACTATGTAATGAAAAGTATGCTATTATCGTAATAATTGTCATACATGTAATGCATTAGTAATGTTATGCATAAATATATAAATTTACAACTTACTTGTCTCGATATTTCTGAGCATATATCCAAGCAACAGCGTCATTCGGTAGTGGCGACGTAGCCACGATTACATCACTATCGATACCGATATTTAAATCTCGAAGAACGGTGTCAATGGTAGAATCGTTTCTTCTTGTAGTCACCAAAAGCCAGGAGATGTAATAGTTGAACAAGAATTTCTGAGAAGCCTGTTAAAATTCACTCTGAGTATACTAAAAGAAATTACATATATAGCAGAAAAAAATCACATGATGCGATTTTTCATAAAATTTATAGTCTTTTTTACAATTTCAGATCTTTTTTCAGAAAAACTGTATCACAATTAAGTATGTCTGATTGGAAGAATGATAATGACATAAAATCTCATGATTATGGCATTTATACACGATTATCATTTGTTACATACGAAGCAATTACTATTAATTATTATAATTAATTTTAAATTACTATAATAAAGAAGAAAATTTTTTATATTGGAATCGATGAATTTTCTTTTGTAGAATGACAAAGAGATACAATCTACGACTATTGAATTATTTTCTACGTCGTTGCTGAAGTCTATTATGAACATCAGGCAAATGGGAATTATTCCCGTGAGACATTTCTTTGCTAACGCAACACGCGATATATTCTCTTACGATAATTAGAAGATTAAAAATATTTAATTTATAAGAACATTTAATTTATAAGAACAAAAAATATTTATGATTTTTTCTATAAACTTAGATCTTTCTTCCTTATCAATGATTAAACTATTTCTATTGCATAATTTTATGTTTAATATTAAGTGCGTTTTTAATATCGTAAATATATTAAAAATACGTTGCAGCGAAAAATTATCTTGCCGCGTTTTAATTCCCAATTGCGTAATTATTGTAATCGTGAGATTTGCAGAAAAAATCTCTGTATTTTATAAAGGCTATAGCCGGGTAAAATGGGTGAAAATGCCCCTAAACTTCAAATGGCAGGAAAGTATAAATGTTATGTTAACCCCTCTAAGAAAAAATTTCTGATGCGATTTTTACTCTCTCTTTTCTCATCCCTTTACCAATAGAATAAAAAATCTATTTTTTTTATTTTATTTTTTTCTTAATTTAATTTTCCTTCAAATCGTTATCGCATTTAGATGGAAAATCAAGAAAAATAAGCTTATTTTTATACAATTTAAAGAAAAATTCTTTTGGAACTAAACTCAATTAAAAAAAATTGTTTTAACATTTAAAAAAATTCTTCCTTCTTTTCTAACAAGAATGACGTCTTGAAAAAATTCTCAATTGTAGAGACAAATGTACTGAATATTTTCAAATTTTTTCAGATTTTTTGGAGTGGTGCGCCATATTGAAAAAAATTAAAAACCTTATTTGTTAGCTATTTTTTACATATAGAAGCATATAAATCTTTATTTGTATGCACATTTATTTAAACATACGTATTTTTAAAACGATTTATACATATATCTTCTATGTATTTACCTGATTGTTTAGGCTAGAATTTTTACATGGTTATAATTATCGGCTATAATTATACACTGCATTTTAATTATATTATAATTAATTTTAATCATCAATCCACTATTTTACTCACTAATTCAAATTACATATAAGTAGATATGAACATTTTATTAGACGTGTAAATATTGTATTGTATTGCTTATGCTAAAGAATAATAAAAATATACATTTATACATATATATTAATATTTTATAAAATATTAATAAAGTTTAATATGAGAGTAACATATTTAAAAGGGTGAGAAATTGAAAAGAAATGATTAAACTAATGATCTTTATTATGATTAATTATAAAATATTTTAAATGAAGTTTTCAAAATACGTTGACTTTATATTGCAGTCGAACATCTTTCAATCTTGATCGCTGTCGTCAAGGGTTGGTACAATATGCTCAGTATCAAAAATATATCTTAATTTTTCTGCTGGTTTAAGAATACGGGATAGATAACGAGCATAATAATATTCAATTCTATTTTTTAAGAGAAAATGCGAATATTGTAAAATTCGAGGTTTGATCAAGGCACAAAAAAAACAGATGTACAATATTTCATCCAGTACATGCTCTATCGGAAAATCTGGCATAGTGAGATATGTATGCAATTGTGCTAATGGCAGACGAACTATAGGTTGTTGCTCGCATTTAGGAAGAATAATATATTACTTGTCTTATGCTCGTTATCTTTCTCGTACTCTTAAACCAGCAGAAAAATTAAAATATATTTTTAATACTGAGCACATTGTACCAACTCTTGACGATAGCGATCAAGATTGAAAGATGTTCAACTGCAATATAAAGTCAATATATTTTGAAAACTTCATTTAAAATATTTTATAATTAATCATAATAAAGATCATTAGTTTAATCATTTCTTTTCAATTTCTCACCCTTTTAAATATGTTACTCTCATATTAAACTTTATTAATATTATATAAAATATTAATATATATGTATAAATATATATATTTTTATTATTCTTTAGCATAAGCAATACAATACAATACTTACACGTCTAATAAAATGTTCATATCTACTTATATGTAATTTGAATTAGTGAGCAAAATAGTGGATTGATGATTGAAATTAATTATAATATAATTAAAATGCTGTGTAATAATTAAAGCCGATAATTATAATCATGTAAAAATTCTAGCTAAAACAATCAAATAAATACATAGAAGATATATGTATAAACAATTTTAAAAATACATAAAAATACATAAAAATAGTTTAAATGAAATTGTGCATACAAATAAAGATTTATATATGCTTCTGTAAAAAATAGTTAAAAAATAAGATTTTTAATTTTTTTTAATATGTCCACTTCAAAAAGTCTGAAAAAATTCTAAAATATTTAGTACATCTGTCTCTACAATTGAGAACTTTTTCAAGACGTTACCTTTGTTAGAAAGTGAGGAAGAATTTTTTGAAATGTTAAAACAATTTTTTAAATTTGAATTTGGCGTCAAAAAATTTTTCTTTAAATTGTATAAAAATAAGCTTATTTTTCTCGATTTTTCATCTAAATGCGATAACGATTTGAAAGAAAATTAAATTAAGGAAAAAATAAAATTTAAAAAATAGATTTTTTATTCTGTTGGTAAAGGATGAAAAAAGAGAGGGTAAAAATCGTATCAGAAATTTTTTCTTAGAGGAGTTAACATAACTTTTATACTTTCCTGCCATTTGAAGTGAGGGGCATTTTTATCCAGGTATAGCCTTTGAAATTAGAGTGAAGCAAGTTTAGTTAAAAATAATTTAAAAATATGATCTATGTTACATAATAAGCTCTCACATACAATAAATAAATCTCTGTAATTATGTAAAAATAATGTATAGCATTTAATATTATTTATGTTTTTTAAAACTAAAAATCACTTAACAGTTAGATATATGTTATATTATATGTTATGTTTAATTGAATTTGAATTTGCAATTCTATACTTTCTTTTTCAAACATAGACAGACATTAAGATCATACCACTTGGATAATATTATCAGATGAAGTCAAATTAAGTCCATCCAACAACACAATCGAACCGACACGATGCGTTCGAATTGTAAGAGCGTCCGGTATATTCGGATTTGTTGCTGATTGTAGAGACACGCTGATGCCTTTTTTACTGAAGCATTCGATCAACGGCCGAGCATAATTAAGACCGCAATCTGCATTAATGTGCAATGTGTAATTAGTTAATGTATCCATATTGTCTCAATATTTAATTAGCGATCGCGAGGCGTACTTCTTTTTCCAATTGCGAATTCTTTTATAAATTATAAAACATAAAATATAGAAATTTTATCAAAGAATTTCTTTTCTTTAAATGTTTCCCTTAAAAGTATCTTTTTAAATCAATTTCTCAGAATAAAACTTTTCTTTCCATTGCGTATTCATTAACGAAACTATAAAATATATTAATTCATGAAATAAATAAATCTACTACATTTACTTTTGCATGCTAAAAATAAGAATAAATTATGTAGTATGTAAATTTACAGGAAATCGTTTTTCTTCCATTCATTTTCGATAATAAATTGAAAACACTCACTAAATGGGCTGACATTATCGAAGAGCACCACTTGATCCCAAGATCGCCATTCCGCGTATTCCAATAATAATTGTAACGTCAAGGGCGACGTGAAAATGCAAGGTTTGCCAACAACGTGAATCGCCATTAACATCACCAGCAGCAACTTTGCTTCTCCGGCATCAACTTTGACTTTGAGCATAATCAGCAACATTATGTAAATCTGAAAAGTTGAAAGGAATATTATTTTATGAAATTGACAGATTGGAAGTTCGTTTTCTGTCGAAGCATTGGTTTTGATAGACGAAAAACCTGATTGTTTATTATTTACTATTGTTAGACATCAATGTTACAATATATCGAGATAATTCTGACTGAGTTGTATTGCTGGTTAATTTACTACTGATAACAAGCGATTTCAAGTGAGTAAGTATTACGTATAACTATCGTGAAATGTCGGCCCTTGTTGAGGCTCGTCAAATCCTTAATTCATCGTTCGAATGTCATGTCGGCGTATGAACATCGACAACACAGTGAATCTTTGATGGCGAGGAGCAAGAAAGCTTGACGTTAACGAATAGCTGTGACGATGGAAAAAGGCAAAAAAGATGGTTCTTCAGTTTCGTGTTTTTGTCGATTATATTTCAAAAAGTTATCTAGTTGCTCGTATTCTTTTGCTAATTTTTATATTTACCAAGTATACCTCCGTAAAGCTGTGCGTATTTATATTATTCAAGGAAGTCTTATAGAAATCTTTTAAAATTCTTTTTTACGTAATATAGTACAATAGAAATGTAAACTCATTTCTTATTGTGCAATCACATCTGCAACACTTAATTTGGATATACATATACACTCCCGTCAAAAAGTTTAAGACCAAACTAATAAATAAAGATCACAGAGAAAATACAAAATAAAAATGGTTTAAATTATAAAAAAATTAATATTTATTTGTAAAGAAATAACAGTTTTTAATTTATGAAAAATTATTAAACATTTTTCTCATCGAAAAATCCACCCTTTTTCTTTATATAACTTTCATACAAAGTCTAGACTTCCTATCGATTTTCTTATTGTTTCACTGTCTATAGTGTTCCACTCCCTCTGTAGTATCTTCCATTAAGATTTCTCTGAGGTTGGACAATATCTTCGAACTTTTCGATCGAGCTCATCCCATATGAGTTTTCGAGAGAATAATATATTTTTCTGAAACGTGACATTCTGCGGATTGTTTCTTTTTTAATTAATTACAGAATAGCTTTTAAATAGCTATAGGATTATATTATATAAAAATAAAAATACTTACATTATTTTTTTAGAAGCAGTCGTAAATTAAATTTACAAATTACTTTGGTCTTAAATTTTCTGAGGCAGTGTACATATGTATATATATATATATATATATATATATACATATGTATTGGCAATGTAGAAATAAGAATAGTTATGATAATAATATTTTAACTAATCTTAAATATATTTTTTTAAATAACAATTAATGAATAATTTTTTATGTAAATATTATTATGTTATAACGTTTAACTTATAAGCGTATCATGGAAAATAGTTTTCATCAAATATAAATATTGGTGGTTCCGAATGTAATTTGGTATTCTTTGAATGCTTGAAGTTGTTCGAATAATTATGAGCGATAATATATTTAGTATGTGGAAATTATTTGGTACATTCAGTATGTAATGAAATTAATATCATGGTGATTAATGTCATTATATAAGAATAAATTTATGAATAAATGTATGAATAAATAACATTTTTATTGATGTAAACATTATTTTTTAAAAATAACAATTAATATGTAATATTTAAATAAAATATTATTATGTTATAATTTAATCTACAAGTTTATATACAGGAAAATAATTCGCATCAATGCTGTTTTTTCTAAATGTAATATTCTATTCTTTGAAGTTTCATTTTCTTAAAGTCGTTTGAATAATTATGAGCAGTATAATGTGGAAATGATTTGGCAAATTTAGTATCTATCATAATTAATATCATAATGATTCTACAAAAATAATTATGAATAAATAATGTTTTTATTAATAAAAATTTATTAATAAAAATTATATTTTTGTTAAATAAGAATTAAGAAATAATTTTTTAATTTAATATGATTACAATTCAACCTATGAGCTCATCATGGAAAATAGTTTTAATGAATTTTTCCTGGATGTAACCTTATATTCTTTGAACTGTTGAAATCATTTGAATAATTATGATAGGTGTTGTGAGTGTGTGTGTGTGTGTGTACGTATACATAATAATAACATAAGTGTATATGAAATTTGAAATTACGTAATTACATCAGTCTTTTCATTGCTGCGAGCATTGTATGTCACAAAGGATATTATAGTGCAAGTACATCTTGTAACTAATATAAAAATATAATTTAACGCCTAGAAAGATATGATATCCTAAAGTGACTCTGATACTGCGTATGTGGTAGTTGAATAAATTGATTGAATTGAATTAAGTAAGGAAATTTTATACCGTTTTTATTTGCAGTAATAATTTAAATATTAATAAAGATCCGCGAATTAGTATGCATTTGTGTGATTTGAGAACGGATAGTTCAGTTCTTTTTGTGTTTTTAACAGGAAAAAATGATACACTTGTGCAACAAAAAGAGCCGCAACTAATGTTCTGTTGAAATATGTATAATGATGTACAAAAACTTTTATAAACGCAATATAGTTTACTAATGTTTCTAATCGATAATGATTGCATCAGAAATTTATAGAACTGCTATCTTGGATATATAAGTGTATCTTGGAATATTAAGTGTATATTGGAATATTTATAGTTCTTATAATTCTTGCTATTAGAATTGTACATAATAATATTTATATAATAACACTAAAATTGACACACTTTTTTTTCAACTATATCTTTATAAAGAATTTTTTTATAATTATCTAATACATTTAAATCATACGTTGGCGCTCTAACACGACTGATTACGAACTAAAAGTTATAGCATTAATATCTTTTGAACAGCCATATCGATTGGTAGTCACTCAAAGATAACAATCAGAATGAACTCTCGTGTCAGAATAAATTAGTTACTTATTCAAATTACAACCAATTATTAGTTTATCATTAAGTAATATTATTGAGAAAAAAAGTAGCTGAGAGGTGAGAGTATCTAAATTTGTATGTAACGTTAATGAAAAAGGAAAGAATTACAATATTATATTAAATAATAATATTAAAATTAATAGATTATTTTTTAATGAGAGTTATGTTCATAGAATATATCTCTCAATAGATCAAATTCTTTTATGACAAATTTGTTAAATATTAAACAAATCTTGAATTATAGAATAAATTAAAAGCCTTTATAAATAAGCATCTATCTCATCTATTTTTTATTAATAATAGAAAATATTAATTTTATATTGATGTTCGAGGCTTGTTCTTTTAAAAATAAAAATCTGTTTGCGAACAATATTTTATATTTTTTAATAACAAAATTAAAACCTCAATTTTTCAACTTAAAAATATAATTTTTTTCGAGGTGTCATCAGGCGTTTTTAGGAAATAAATACATATTTTTTAATTAAAAAATGTTTTTTTAATGAAAATAACGTATCATTTACACACATTTGTATGCAAAAGGTACAATAAATGATTAATAACTGATGTCATCTCGAGGACGGAGTGCTCGTACTACTTCCTCTGCAGAGCATTGTGTCATTTTCTGATAAAAATAATAGTAATATGAGGTTATATATGTTTCCGTGTACTACTATAAGTACAAAAACATGAAAATTATAGAACTTACCTCAGCTCGAAAATTCACACAGTGCAACCGATAACTGAAAAGGGAGGTCAATTGGAATCAATTCAACCCAACGTCAACTTTCACTTTCCACCAAGACAGACTGAAGTCGACTGGCAACTCGTAACTTTACCTAAAGACTCTCCCCGACAGTACAATTTTTTAGGGAGGGGATAGGGCTTGTCCCCTCCATTGGTTTCAAAATAGCTAACGGTTGAAATTTTGGCCTGGGTCAGATTTACCCCCCTTTTCAGGAATCGGGTTAAATTTGTCTTCGCCTTTCTTCTTCCGGTGATGGTGTATGGATGGAATTAGACGTAACTTAGATCTTTTGCGTTCGCAGGTGATTCATTATGTTATCATTTTAAATATTACATGGACCGACAACAGTGTTGTTCATGTTTGGAGCTCAAGACCTTATAATGCGTAAGCAGATAATTAATTCAAATCCATCCACAATTATCCACAATAATTTGCATATAAATATAAATATAAATATAAATATAAATTAGAGCTCACGATCAGAAACGTGTTTTAAAATACATGGGTAAAGTAAAAAATGGGACGACAGGTGTAGTCGTTCTACACTGCAAATCCAAGTGTGTAATTTTTACACACTTAGGTGTGTAAAATTGTGTAGTCACTTTTTACGCATTTGTACGTGTGTTATTTTTTTACACGTTTTATCTGTGTTCTTTTACACAGTTAAATGCGTATTTTTTACACGTTTACACATTAAAATTATACTTAAAATGTGTAAGTTTTTAATGTTAGAAGTAGGCCCATTCTGTAACTAACTTAAAGAAAATTTTATTAGTGTTGCGCAGCTTTTTTACTATATATTGTATGTGCTCAATAACAACACAACATATGTATTATGTATGCATGTATTATATGTATATGCATTTTAACGTAGAATTAGTCGAAAAATAGAAATTTCATAAAAATGCATACGTAATTACGCAATATAAAATATAATAATTATGGTCAAGGATAATGTTTGTATTTGATTACTCATTGACTTTTTAATTGTAACATTACACATGAAATGATTTAATCATTTTCGGCTGAGAATGCTAAGTCAATAAACTAAAATAATAAGTAAATACATAATTTCTATTTCTTTGTTAAAGTACTCATGTGTAGATCTTATTTAAATATCCATCATCAATATACAAACTTATATTCTATACTTAATATGTATCATATACAAATTTGTCAAATTTTAAGTTGTTAAATATAACTTTTTATAATGTGACATAAGAAATTTGGAATAATCAACAATTTATAATAAGTGACTGTTTAAACAAAAAGCAAGGGTATGAATATATTCCATTATTCATGCAGAATGCAATTTTACTACATTTTACTGCATTTTTTATCTTACATAGTAGTCGACGCCTTACTATATATTTATTGATTAAAAATGTAAAATTTAAGAAACATAGTATTTCTAGATAATTGCATATATGCAGTTTCTTTATATTTCTCATTATTACTTCCATATTTGAATATGCAATCGATTTATTCAGAAATATAAATTGTAAAATCTTTCAGCAATTACATAATATTTTAATAATAATGCATTAAGATTAAAATAAATAAAAATATGCAAATACGGTTTTCATTTATTTTTGTATGCTCCCTGATTTTTAACTATACTAGAACAAAAAAGACGGGCGCTACGCACGCGCCATTTATCACTTTTTCAATTCTATGTAAAAATCATAATAAATAAATTAAACATTGCAATAGTTCTTGGAAAAATAATATTTATATACATTTTCATTAAATTACATATACATCTATGTACGGTTAAAATTTATAAATTTTAAATCTTACATTTTGTAGCAATGCAGAAAATCGTAAAAGTATAAAAAGGCAATAAATTTAAAGACGGCCGTATTCCCGCCTTTATTGATCCTGAAATACTTGTAGTAGAGCAACCTGTAGTAGAGAACCGGTCTCTACAATAATTACGAAGTTTTATAATTTCTACTTATTTGTAATGCGTCCACAATGTTTTAGGAAAAAAATCAGCACTTATACCATTTGATAGAGCAAAGTTTTATTTTTATGATTTCATTTCGCGAATTGCTGTATGATGATTTTTAACGAAGTTATATGCAATCAAAGTCAAAATACTCATTTTTTTCTTAATTGTTAATAATTCTGCTATAAGAGATTATAAAGACATTTCATCCGAAAAGAATTTATAGAAAAAATTTTAATCTTTCATAAGGAAAAGTTGAAAATTTCTTCAGATTTTTTATTTTTATTGCATTGATCGTGACATTTCGCATATATAATAATGATAAAAATTGGATATCTTGCGTATTATTGTCTAAATATAACAATATTATATTTAGATTCATAATATTTAGACTGACAAATAATAATATTGAGTCTTTGCGATAATCATATTACTTGCATCAGTTTACAAAGACTCGCATTCAAGTATACATTATTAAAAGGAACAATGTGCTGACAATTCAATTTGTAAAAATGCAAAGCATTGCAACCTGACAAAATAATTCAGTCATCGCATGAGCGCATGATTAAGAACTAACAATAAATGTCGAGCAAACGGTACGAGTGCTTTTTCTCTACGGTGAAATAGAAATATTCCACAAATTGACACAACTTTCTTAAAAGATTCGGGTGTGTTTATTTAAACTGTGCAAATTATTACATAAATATTTCTCGCAAATTGCTACATAAACGCGTTCGAGAAAAATTTTTACATCAATATTTGAGTCTTATTCCTTTAAAAATAGAATTCTACTTGCAAATGATATTTTACAATTATTTATTTTAGTAATTATTCCAGTAATTGTTTATAGATAATTGTTACGATAACTAATTGAATGTGGAAAGATATCAGTTATATTATAGTGGCTAAATCTTTATTTCTGTAGGTTAAAAATTAGAATGTATAGAAAATTAAAAATATTAAAAATTATCGTGTATAATTATACACGATTTATATTTAATACTGTGTTCCATTAAGTATTATAATGTATCATTTCTTATGTCGTGTGTGAGCAACAAGTTTAATCTTCATTTATTGGTTTGAAGAGAGAAGAAAATAACTTGCTGGTAGAATGAAGCTGAATTTTTTATTCTCGGTCCAGCAATCCGGAAACAAATGGCACCAAATATTTCAAACACAGAGTCAAAAATACTTACGGAGAAAGATATTCAAAAGGAAGAATCTTCATTTCCTATGAAGATAATAGACGATAAAAATGGCATACAAAACGAAAGTGAAGTTTATATCAAAACTGAAAGCTGGTTCAAAATGGAGCTGAAATGGGTTAATATCATATCTATTAGTTTTCTCCATTTGTATTTTGTATATGCTTGTTTTACTTTTAATTTTATCGAAAATTGGAAGACATCCGTTTGGCGTAAGTATTCTTTAAAAAATTCTTATTATATTTAAATTGTTTTGATATTTTAGAAAAAAAATATAATAAAGATATAAAATTTAGTATATACGGAAGAAATTATAAGTATTTCTTATTATTTTTCTAAGGAATAAATGTTGTAAACATAACAATTTGTCGAAATTGTATCGCAGATTTATTAAAAATACCAAAATCGTTTTTTAACTTCTGAGATAGACAGCTAATTAAAACCCGATCGAGTAGACTTATTAAAGAAAATAACAATTGAAGTTTAACAGCACACTACTGTTTAAGACTGCTTACTTTTATCGTACAATATCGATTTCGTCATTAATTATTGCTAATTGTAAATAATAGTCACAAAACATATTATGAGATTGTGATTTAATCTGCGAATATGAATTAAATAGAAAAAGTTTGATTTTCAAACGATCTTTTATTTTGAAGAGATCTCTTATTGTAATCAATAGAATCATGATTATCACCAGATTGCACGAATAATGCTACTTGTGTGTGTATGCTATTCGCGAAAAATATGTTGTTTTTATTTTCGTGAGAATAATAACAAATGTCATTAAATTACTCTATTCTTTCATGTTTTAAGTATTTATTGTATATGCAATGGGAGGAATTGGCATTACCGCTGGTGCTCATCGTTTATGGACTCATCGAGCTTACAAGGCAAAGTGGCCGCTTAGAATAATACTTATTATTTTCTACGCTTCAGCCGGCATGGTAAACAATTGTTTATAGATTTATTCGATTATTCAGTTGCAGGAAGGAAGGATTTTTCTTTATGCAATTGTTCCCTTTCAGAATAATCTTTATGATTGGGTGCGAGATCATCGTGTGCATCACAGATATACAGATACGGATGCAGACCCACACAACATTAAACGAGGATTCTTTTTCTCCCACGTAGGCTGGCTAATGATCAAGAAACATCCAGAGGTAATCCGAAGGGGCCGTCAAGTCGACATGAGTGATTTATTGGCCGATCCTATCGTCGCATTTGGTTGCAAGTAAGTTTGTGCAAGGAATGAATATACTATTAAATACGCGAAATAATTTTTTACTAGAAGAAATAAAAACGAAACCAAGAGGAAATTCATTCGCATCCTATTTTTAAGAAATTTTTCTTTACACAAGTCCTTTTAGAAGATAGATGATATAATATAAAATAACTGTATGTAATTAATTTATGATATTTTACAGATATTTTTTAACATTCAAATTTATCTTCGCCTTCCTTCTTCCGGTGTTGGTGCCTGTGTATGGGTGGAATGAGACATGGTCTAGAGCCTTTGTATCACAGATTGTTCTTCGTTATGCTGTCATTTTAAATGCTACATGGAGCGTTAATAGTGCAGCTCATATCTGGGGCTCAAAACCTTATAATGCGTAAGCAGATAGTTATAACAACTCAAATTTTTCACAATAATTTGTATTACAAATAACAAATTTGATTAATAGAAATCTTACTCTCTAAAAGTGAATCAGTGAAATTCACTGTCAATCAACGATTATACACTAATTGTCAGTGTATAATCGCTGATTGACAGTGAGTTTCATTGATTCACTTTTAGAGAGTAGTTTCGTTATCGTCCACGAATAATTTTTTCCTCGTTTACTTTAACGGCAGGCACATAAATCCGACGGAGAACCAATGGGTCAGTATTATATCGGGCGGCGAAGGATGGCACAATTATCATCATGTCTTTCCGTGGGACTATAAGGCTGCCGAGTTATGCAGCTATTTCAAATATAATCCGACGACAAAATTCATCGATTTGTTCGCGATGATAGGATGGACGTACGATCTCAAACAACCATCGGAAGAGCTTGTTAAAACTGTCATGATGAAAAATGGTGACGGGAGTCATCCTTTATGGAATGCTGTGCCGTATCCAGTTAATAAAATGGAATAATAGAGTAATGGAAATAATTGAGAGTTATTTCATTTTTACAATAGAGAATTTCTTTCAATCAATTAACGATAAATACGAATAATCTATAGGGGAGAGTTGCCAAATGCGTACCACTTAAGGTATTTTTAATTATATTTTGCACAACATACCAGCACGCTTGCAGTAACATGACATTAATATTGCGGAAACATTGCAAATTCGAAATTCCAATTTAATTACAATTTATAAGTTATGTTTTTTGTTTGTAAGTTGCGCACACACAAATTAAATTTTTATTTCCGTTACATAAACTTAAAAATTATTGGGAAATGAGGAGACTTCTGAAGCGCAGAGAACACTATTGATCGTATTAGTATTGCATATGAAACTCTTTATTATGTCCGTATACAAAAAGAAAGCATGCAATGGTAACACGTGCAGCGACCGACTAGACAATGCTAGAAAACGAATAAAGAAGTGATGAGGAGTTATAAAAGCGCCATGTGGCGCCTCTGTAGATAAAATGGATTAGTTCCACGTAAGATGTCGCAAATGCAATTGGAGTTACATAGTATCGTCATCCCAACAAAAATTAATTTATATTGTTCTTATATATATAATTTTATATAATAATTTTATTTATATACGATGTACTATCAAAACACAAGATATCTTATTTCAATCGTAGGTATTATTTTTTTGTAACATATTTTATTTCAATCGTATTATTTCATTTGCAACAGTATTGATCTTTAACACTTTAACGCTTTGCGCTAAAATTAATTATTTATCTATTCTATTCTCTATATACATATATGCATAAGATATTTTTTGTTTTAAGATAAAACAAAGGAGACATAAAAGTAAAAAAAGTTTGATATAAATAAGAATTTGTAATAATTTCACATGTTAAATATACCCATACAGCACAGACACATTGCAACTACATTACAGCAACGTTGCTACGTTGCAAGTTGCAATGTAACATTGCAGAGACGTTGCAGAGATATAGATCCACAACATACCAGCACGCTTGCAGTAACATGACATTAATATTGCGGAAACATTACAAATTCGAAATTACATTTTAATTACGACTTATAAGTAACGATTTTGTTTCTTGCTTGTAAGTTGTGCGTACATTATATACAAATTAAATTTTTATTTATGTTATATAAACTTGAAAATTAATTTATGTTGTTCTATATATAATTTTATATAATAATTTTATTTATATACGATGTACTATCAAAATACAAGATATCTTATTTCAATCGTAGATATTATTTTTTTGTAACATATTTTATTTCAATCGTATTATTTCATTTGCAACAGTATTGACCTTTAACACTTTAACGCTTTGCGCTAAAAATAATTATTTATCTATTCTATTCTCTATATACATATATGCATAAGATATTTTTTGTTTTAAGATAAAACATAGGAGACATAAAAGTAAAAAAAGTTTGACATAAATAAGAATTTGTAATGATTTCACATATTAAATATATATTGTAAAGTTATATATAAGTATATAACAATAACACTATTGTATTTTAAAATATTTATATTAAAAAAATATATGGCATGAAATTATACATATTATATATATATATATATATATATATATATATATATATATATATATTGATATATTTGTCTTCTTATAATTTATTACACATTAACTTGCTAACTGAGCAATTTCTTCATAAGATTTCTATTATTTCCCGGCTAGTTCTATCAAATATCGATATATCAAATTAATGCAAAATGACAACATACAGCAAATAGGACGTACTAAACTGAGTCGAAAGTCTTGTACCATTCTGCAATTTTCGCAGAACAGTTAACGAGTTATTAATTGTTAAAAATCGGAAGAAGGTATAGACAGCGCGGTGCGCAAGACGTGGGCAGGGGTCACTGTCTGAGCTGCCATGTTACACGTGCCGCATCTTATACTTTGCATATTAATACAGAAACTGCATATTAATACATAATTAAAATACATAAACAAAAAAGAAAAGGAAATCCTAACCAATCTCATCTCGGAAACTAAAATTGAGCAATGTTGTTGGTTGATATAATTCTACCCATTTTGACGCAGGTATCGAAGTTAATTCTCAGCAGTTTTATTTCTAAGCTCTCTCTCGTAATTCATACATCTTGCTCTGCTAACTTGTCTAGTGCTCAATAAAGGTCTTGTAAGTGACAAGTGCCATTTGTTCTTTCGTATATTACGTTGCTTTGCGCATCGTAACAGCTTTCACGTCTCTCGCACCGCGCTGTCCATTCTTCCTTCTAATTTTTAACAATTAATAACTTATTAAATATTGCAAAAATTGAAAAATGTTAAAAGACTTTCGACTCAGCTTAGTCCGCTCTATCTGCTCACGAGTATTGATTCAATCTTTACCAGACATCCTATATGAGTATACATTTATGTATGTTTCAACTAATTTTGATGTAAAATTAGTTGAAAGACAAAAATTTTATAAAAATATATACATAAAAATGTATATAATAATAAATATAAAAATGATTATGATCAAAGATGACAAAAGCATTAGTATTCAATCACTCATCAACTCTTTTAATTGACCCATCAATTATTTGACATTGTCTTAATCATTTCCTGCTGAAAATGCTAGGTTAGTTAAAGTTTAATAAGTATCATATATAATCATGTATAATGATTTCTATTTTTCCGTTTAAATATTGATGTACTTTTATAAAATTAATGCGGAAATATAATTATATATAATTTTGTATAAGCGGGTCATGACATGAAATGTTTCTTATTTTTAAAATACAATATTTACTTTGTTCCTGTTTGTCCAATCACTCAAACTTTAAGCAAAAACTTTTAACATTCTTTTTGTTGTTAGAAAAAAAACATGTGTACAATTAACGGCAACAATTAAGATAGCTCTTCATTCTGACGCTGAACGCTTTATTTCAACGTTAAGAGACTTCATGTGCCCGAAATGTGCCTATAATACGTGACATTTTTGATAATGTAATATTTATTAATAAAATGGCATTTTAATTGGTATTTAATTAACATAGCATTTTAAATGACGTAGACAGCAGACTACTACATCCCAATTTACGTTGAAGAATTACTAACTAAAATGACAGAGCGAAAAACATAGCAGCTATCAATAATGCATCATAACTTGGGGTCACAGCATAATCTTTAGAATTAATAATTAACTAAAAATTAATTCTGTTTGTGAGCTGTTAAAAGATCTCGCTGCCGCGATTAATTACTTTCTTGTGTTTGTCGCAGTGATATGGATCGACCGCTGAAATTTATTCAAGTAATAAAAACTTAGTTATCACTTAGCTACTATCGTTTTTCATCACTGCTTTACTAGTGCAGTTCGTGTGTAATTCATTCATCTTTACTTGTAAGGATTTGAGTGTGACAACTTGCAATAAACTCTGTAAGCATCTGTACCATATATTCATATATGTATATATATTTTTTTAATTTTGATTGTAGACTTATTTATAACGTGATACATGTAATGTAATTTCTTTTTTATTGTGACGTCTCCTGTCCTTTACGTTCCATTTTGCCCCTTTGCGATTCTTTCAAACATTTCTAGTTTTTGCTTAAACATTTGTGCAATTTGGCAGAAAAGAACAAAAAGAAACATTCAAGTTTATAAATATTTATTTAGAAAACCTGTCACTCGCTTATATAAACCAAATAATTATATTTCCTTTAATTTCACGAATTTCACAATCGAATGTAAATTGAAGTGTACCGATTATTAATTTCAGTTTCGGGGCAGATTAATGATTATTAAATCTCAAACATTAATAAAATATTTTTTATTTTTTTTATATTTTATATTTTATATATTTTTTATATTTTTTTATATTTTATTTTATATTTTTAAACAGAGATTTCGATTGTATCATCTAATTGTATAATAAATGTTATTTTATTTTTAAAGGACATAAAGATATTTTTTGTTTCCAGAAAAATTTAGGTATAATCATCAGCATTGTTGATCATCAGGATTGCAATACAATTATGTCTCAATCTATTATAAAAGAATACGCGGAAGAAGCTCTGATCAATGATACCGACTTGGCAAGAATGAATGACAATGATGACAGCGATAAAAATTCCAAAATGATAAAATTAGGTGTTTTAAATTTCAAAACTGAAATAGTATGGTCCGCTGTTATGACAATCGGTTTGATTCATGCCATTGGTATTTATGGTTTATTCACTTTCAACTATTTGGAAAATCCGATGACTACATTATGGAGTAAATATCCCTACGAAGTATTTTTGAGTTTTTATTATATAAGGAAATCAAAGAAAGATTATACGTATTCAAATTACGAAATATCTGTGAATGAATGATAATAATTGTTACATTCTAATATTGATAAATTGAAATATTTATATTTCATAATCAGAATGCAAGCTGATGTTACAAATTATCTTTAAATGTTTTAGAATTACTCGATTATCATAAAAACTTATTCAAACTCAGCATAGATAAAATGCAAATAAATTCTTCATTTATATGCATTCAGCATGAAAACAGAATCATTATTTAATAATTTTTTTGTCATTAATTCGCATATTTCTACATAATATATTCTTGGTAAAATAGAATCAGCAATTTTTAATTAAATTATTTAGTAAACATTTATTAAGTGAACGTAATCAACGTTATGAAAAACAGAAAATCATAAAAATCTTAAAAATTTTCTTAAAAATTCTTGTACATTATATCTTTACAAATATATATTTGTGGGACATTTTAAAAGTTTTACACAAACTGCATCAATCTTTATATACGATAAGCATAAATGTATTTATTTTTAAGTATTTGCATTTTATATCATATCCAATCTTGGAGTATCAGCTGATGTTCATCGATATTGGAGTCACAGAAGCTACAAAGCAAAATTACCATTAAGAATTTTGCTCTTGTTGTGCTTTAGCGCAAGTGGACAGGTAACTTTAATATAAATTATATGGTAATATTAGTTAATATAACAAATCTTTATATATACATATATATATATATATATATATATATATATATATATGTATATATATGTATATATGTATATATATATATATGTATATACACTGGTGCAAAATAAAAACGGGACAAAAATTTTGACCGAATTTTTAAGCAATTTTCAAAGTGACATAACGTTGCGAAAAACCGTCTAAATTGCATAAATTTTTTTTTAAATTAAAGGTTAAAATCTCAGCTTTAAAATGGTGTATATATTTTTTTTATTAGGAACATTGATGCGACAGGAATCCCTTAAATTAAAGGGCATGTTTGAGATTTTAAAATTAGCCAAGTTTGCAAGTGTGCACGGACTTGGATAATTTCTTTTTCGAGCATGTGATATACATCAAATAAAAACCTAATTCTTCCCCTTTAATTTGAGTTGCTGATCGCTGTACGATTTCTTTTGACCGAGTTATCAAGGTTTGAAGAAGAAATAGTCATTTTGACTTTGATTGCAGATCTAACTTAAATTGTTGAAAATTAAGAGAATCGATTTGCTTTACCATAGTAAATGAAGAAAGAACGGCTCAAGAAATTAAACATGCATTTTTTTAAGCTTAAAATTTTAACTTTAACACAATATCGCTAGTTTTTAGTTTTTAGCAATTTAGACAATTTCAAGAACGATGAACACATGGAATAAAAATGTTTTAGCTGATAAACGTTATTGTTTTTTATTATGGTATACTTAAACTACAAAACTCTGCTTTAGTGATTTGATTGGATCTTTTTTCATGACAATATATCGAATTTAAGAAGAAACATAAAGTACGTGATTTTTTTATATGACATTTGAACTTAATTTTTGGTTAGGAAAAGTACGGATAAGAAGAAAACAATAACAGCGTTTGAAAAAGCTGACTTTCAGCTTTTTAATGCTTTTTGGCGGAGTACTGTATGTTGATTTGTTTATGAGAAATAAGTGATCAAAGACAAAATGACCAGTTCTTCTTCAAACCTTGATAACTTGGTCAAAAAAAATCGCACAGCAATCTAAATATTATACAGACGTTTATTAAATATGACAAAGATATTTTTCCAAACATTAAAAAAAACATTTCTTTAATGAAAAAAAAGAAAGTAATCTCATTATTTTTAACGTTTTTAAAAATGTATTTTTAAATATTTTTCAAATATTTTCCAAAATGTTTTTTAAATATTGTTTTGCTGATTGGGTAGCGGCAACCGCTGCCGGTATCCTTCCAGTGTGACAGCAATCGCGTTATCTCTGGTAAATGACTAAAACAAGGATTTAATACTGACTGATCAAAATTTAATTTTAAAAAATTTATTGTTCTGAATTATTTGAGATATTAAGATCCACGAGATTAACGCTATTTATTAAAATCGAAACAAACTTTACCCTTTAGCTCAGAGTATTTATTTCTCTAATAAAAAAAGATAAAAAAATATTTATGCTCCATGTTTGTTTCGTATTTTTTTCCATATTTGCATTTCCATGAATATTTTATTGATTTTTTGCATAACCTGCTTATAATACTTAAATACTTATTATTTATATGTTTTTTATTCATTATTTTTTTTATTATTATGTCTTCATATCTTAACATATATATTAATAAATATGTAAAAAATTAGAATCGTATGTTTTATAGGTTTCGTTTTAAAAAATTCCAAAAAGGCCTTATTTTTAGTGCGGTTACACTAGAATGTACCCTTAAAAATTAGAGATTATAAGGAATGATACAAACCGTGATATACTAATTATTTCCACGTGATAGAAGAGAAGAAGTCAAATATAGCTTTGCGTAGAGGGACAAAAAGGTACATCGACCAGTCACATGACTCGTTTACCAAGGGAATCTCGCAGTTTGTAACATAAAAGGTTGCTCTTTTCCTGCCCACATGTTATCAGCCACGATTGTGGTTGGCTGAAGAAAAGAGGAAAGCATACTTACTATATAAAAGCAACCAGACGGCAGAAGAATTGGAAGAATATAAAATGATAAGAGACAGAATAAACAACAGAATTAAAGAACTGAAAAAACAATACTGAGAAGGCTTCACTAAAAATATGGAAAGGGATTTGTATGGCAGCTAAAGGAAAATATGGAATGTGCTGAGAAACAGAAAGAAGCAAGTGAACGAACTAATACAGCTGCCGGAAGCCACAAAGAACATCTAGGAGAATCATTTCAGTTATATGAAACACAAGAGACGGAAGAGATCAATGAAGAAGAACACAGTTGCAACAAAGAGGAAGATCCGGAGATGGAAATAGCCTTAGAAGACGTAATAAAAGCCGTGCAAAAACTCGAGACCAGAAAATCACCAACAACAACAACAACAACTAAGGAAAAGAAAAGAGGCAGTAGATATAACAGGGCAAGTCCCTAAACTAAGAAGAAGAAAAAGTATAATATACAACAAATGTCCAGCATGATTTTTATATGAAAAACGTGTTCAGTCAATTTGTTTAATCTTGTGATTCATTAATTACGCATACAGATCTTTTTCTTATTGTTAACAACGATCTGTAGCCTCTCGTAGCATCTCTTTACTGGAAATATTATTCCCTCTGACGTGACTTACTCTTGGACGGGTGGAGGCAGCTTGCATAAAGAAGCATTTTAAAAAAGAGCCATGTATTTGTAACTTTTACTATTTTCGATATGTTCTTAACAATTAAATAATAAAAAGAATTTCTGGAGTTCAACGCGGTAACGGTGCATAACGTTATATCTATTTTCTAATAACTAACAACTTAGTACTTTTTAAATCTGTTTATATATCGAAACATATTCGGAACACGCGACAAATAATTCAACTAGAAATAATTAGTCGAATTGACGTCAATTTAATGCTCGATAAATACGATGTTTAATATTGATGGATATGTTTATTTGTCACTTTTGATTTCATTATAATTGACTCTACATAATGTTAATTGAGCAAATTTAAATATTTTCATAAGATTTTTATTGTCTTTCGGCTAATTCTACATTAAATTAACGCAAAAACGACGAACACAACATATATGTATTATATATGCATTTTAACGTAGAATTAGTCGAAAGATAGAAATTTCATAAAATTGCATACGTAATTACGCAATATAAAATATAATAATTATGGTCAAGGATAACAAAAATGTTTGTATTTGATCACTCATTGACTTTTTAATTGTAACATTACATATAAAATGATTTAATCATTTTCGGCTGGGAATGCTAAGTCAATAAACTAAAATGATAAGTAAATACATGATTTCTATTTCTTTGTTAAAGTACTCATGTGTAGTTCCTATTTAAATATTCATGTATACAAACTTATATTCTATACTTAATATGTACCATATACAAATTTGTCAAATTTTAAGTAGTTAAATATATGCATATTAAACTCAACAGTGTTTGATTGCGTTATCTATGTGTCTGGAAATTCGAATTTTGTGAGTACAAACTGCAGATCTTCTATATTAAGCAAATATTATTACGATATGACAGCTTCAGACGCCATTTTTGACTAAGAAATGATAAAAATATCGTAAATTAAAAATTTTGTTCCGTTTTCGACATAAACTCCGCAATCCAGACTGAATTTAATGCCTATGCTTTAATTCTGGAGAAGGATTTTCTAATCTATAAAACCAATAAGAAGAATTTACGTTACAAAAATTATTGTGTTTAATGGGTAAAACAGAACGCTCCAGCATCGCCTTAATGAAACTTTTAATAGCTACTTACTTTATGTATGACAAATTGAATCTGATTGGCAATTGGAAATCTAATTGTATCGTAGCGGTCTGATAAGGTTTTTTAAGCGCGTCCATTATTGTTACATCGATTAGATCCATAAAATGAGTCGTCCTGAGGATTGAGAGTTGGTCGAATGCGTTCAAACTCTCCTCCAATGCTTTCTAGTTAATATCATATCATTTTATCATATTTTATTCTAGTTAATATCATATCATTAATATCATATCATCATTAAATATTAATTTTATGAGTTTCATTCTTTATGAGCTTTTTAACTTTAGTTTATTTTAACTTTGATACTTTAATTTTATCGCTTGCTCATATACCTAGCACTTAATAATTTAAGAGACAATCGCATTAGCAAAATAAGATACTAGAATTATTTACTTGAGATGTAATAATTATTAATTTGCATAGCTCAACACAAGAAATTAACAATCGCGATACTCAGATTCGATTGAGAAATTAATTTACGTAGAAATAATTAATCGATCATAATTATTCAATTTATATAAGCAAGTCATAACATAAATTGTTCTTTATTTCAAACTGTAATGTTTATCTGTATTCTTGTTTATCTGATCGCTCAAACATTTAAGCAAAAATTTTTAGCATTCTTTTTGTTATTAGGAAGAATTTATTTCAAGAACAAATAACAGCAATAATTAAAGTGTTTTTTCTTTCTAACATTGGACGCTATTTTAGCGTCAAAAAACACTATGTCACCAAAATGTGCTAATAATACGTAATTTTTGGTAACATGGTGTTTACTAATAAAATGGCACTTTTTTAATTGCTGTTTAATTAACGTAATGCTTTAAATCTGCTTTAAATAATATAGACAGCAGACTACTAAATCATAATTTGCATTGCTAATAAAGCATGACAGAGCGAAAAATACAGCAGCTATCAATAGCGTACTACATCCTGGGTTCACACTGTAATCTTTAAAATTGGTAATTAGCTAAGAATTTTTCTCGCGAAATGTTAAGAGATCTCGCTGTGAGGGATCACTTTCTTGCGTTTATTCGCAATTATACTGACAGACCGTTGACGTTGATTCAATCAACATTTAACTATTTCACTTGACTACATCATTTTTCATCATCGCGTAACTGGCGCGATTAGTGTAATTCATCCCTCTTTGTTTGTAAGTATTCGGATGATACAATGGCAACCTGCAAGAAATTCTGTGAATATATGTACACACACACACACACACACACACACACACACACACACACACACACACACACACACACACACACACACACACACACACACACACACACACATATATATATATATATATATGTATGTATATATTTTTTCGAATTTGACATGTAATTGGGTGCAAAATCATCGTATACGCCACAAGTATTACAATACTAATGCCAATCCCCACACCAACCAAACGCGGATTCTTTTACGCGTACGTGGAATGAATGATGATGACAGAGCATCCGGAATATTAAACAGGAATACTGCAAAAAAAGCAAATTGATTCATTGAATGCTTTAATAGATTCTGTCGTGATCTTTGCCGAAAATTTAATCAGTTTTATACTACACATTTATTATTTTTTACATTTCTATTATTTTAAATAAACTCTCTCCTTTCAAAACATTATTCGCTATTTCCATTCATTTATTAACATTTTAATAACTAGGTAGCTAGCTCGAAAAACTTTCACTTAATGATCGGCAGTTTTTGTCAAGAATTGATAAGAAATGGTTTTTGTGTGACAAAATAACTTTAAAAATCTGAAAATTAAAAAAAAATGTCAATATAGCGTCAGTAATTAATAAAGTGTCAATAAATGTAAATTTATTTCAGAAAAATAATATTTCCAACTTTATACATATTATACATATATGACGAAAATCTAAAATTTACAGTCGTTAACTCATTGTTTATTTAAAATGAAGATAAAGTTATTATTTTATTTAAAATAAACTAATTAATAAGCAATATATTAATCGATTCAATCAGGAAAAAATAAACATAATATTGTTCACGGGGACTCAAATACATACAATTTGATCATATTACTATGTCAGCATTGATTTATTATAATATTTTGTCGAACTATCGGAAATTTTATTAACGTCATCATAACGTTAAATAAACTTTGATGAAAATTGCATTCCAAATGCAACAATTAAATTGATAGGATTATTCATATTCGTGATATAAAATCCGTGATTACTAACATGAGCAATATAAACAATCTTATCGAACATGGATTTAATCTTGAAATTTCAAGATTGTATTCTTTATTTTTCAATAATTCTTATACGATTGTAAAATACATTTTCTTTCAATAAGAAAATTTCTTTAAATTTTTCCAATAAAAAAATTAAAAAATGATATTGATGTCTATAGAAACTATTATGTCGACGTTTTTGCTAAGGAAAAGTCTATTTGCCACAACATTTTCACTATTTAAATCTTTTAATTTCTATAATAAAATCTTAAATGCTTCGTCGTCAATATATTTTTTTATTCATTACTTAGCTTTGTAATATGCAAGGATATGTGACTCACAATATTTATATTCATTTATATATGTGAAGTTGACTCACAGTATTTATATTCAAAGCTAGAAATACTTTTGATTGTAGGTAAATCTGGGAAATGAAAATTGTCTATGGAAATTAATGAAAGCCGGGAAAAAATTGTATTATACGTATGTTTGTAAGTGTGTCACTACGATGGGATGAACGCCTTATACACATGATGACATTATATTTGCCACTCCAGTTGCATGGACTTTGAACGTGCCTGAACTTTAGCCGAATAATTTATTATACAGTCTGATTATTAATGCCGATGACACACAGTCGATGCTGCATAGCACGAGATTACACTCGGCTCTTACGTGAGACAGGTTCAAAGTCGCAGTATTCAAACATTATGACGTATCAATTAAAAATTGCTACTCATTTTTTTACGATAATGACCCAAGATAAAAAAATAAACAAAAAACATTGAAGAGTAGCGAAATAAAAATTCAATTAGCATGCATAAGAAAATTGATTGGTCCATAAACTTACGCACAAAAAAAATAAACCAATCTATTTTTTTTTGCACATGCTTATGCGCTTATGCAAGTTTGTCTGTATTGACTCTTAGGGCCACCGCACGTACTTTGCTGTAACGTCTTATGCCATCTTATGTGAGAACCTTGCGTTACGTTGACACGTAAAACATAATGTAGGCAACGCAACAAAAAAAGATGTAGCGTAAAAACACATGTTCTGAATCTGCTATTTGTGGGTACATAGATAAGATAAATCTAATTTTTCTATTTAAAAGCAATAATCTGATATAAATGGTAATATGAGAATTTTGTAATCACTATCACGCGAGTCAGTTTATGCGATAAAAAGTCCAGTGTCAAGATGCGAAGTCCTACTAAAATTTTTTTTATTAGACACTTACGCGAAACAGTACTCTTTAATCTTATCAATGAAAATCACGCCACCGATTAATCATATCATCAATTAGATTTTTAAAATTTGTGTTATGCTAATGAGTTCTTTAGTTAGTTAGAAAGTTTGCCTTTATATGTCTACTTTCATAAACCTATTCAAATGCATATTATTAAAAATCTTCTATTATTAAAAATTTTTTTAATATTTTATTCTATTATTAATTATTTATTTTTAATAGCTATTTAATGTAAACTATAAATTAAAAATATTATTGTATAATAATATTTAAAAAACAATCTTTTAAACTTGGATAGATGAAATCACATATTGTAGCTTTTTCTTTATTATCTCTGATTTATATTTTATATTTAATGCTCTAATAATAAATTATAAATATTTCTATTGTAAAAAGTTAATATTATTGGAAACAGTAAAAACTTAACAATAAAAACAAAATTAATCCTTTAAATAAAAAATTTGTGAACAATATTCTTTAATCGTAGCAAATATTTTTTGAACAACCCTCGTGTAAGAATAGCTAATTAGAATAAATTAATTTAATAAGTTTATTCGTCGTCTAATAATAACTTAAGAAGCAAATAAACGAATAATTAATAAATAACGATTATTAATTAAATCTGTTAATATAATTAATATACATATAAGGAAGAATAAATTGTATTCGTATACATAATAACGTATATAATTATAAAGTGTGCTAGTTCAAAAATAAGCGTTACAATAAACGATCTTGAACAAAAATTGAGATATGTATATAATCAATTGTAAATGCAATATTAGTTATTAACATTTTATTAATTATATGTATATTATATGTAAATACAATGTTAAGATGATTCGTTAGCGTAAATCAACCCGTTTCAGCATGGATTTATCATTGAATGACTGAACGAATGGATTGACTTATCTGTTTTGCATCACGCTTTTCTTCTATGATATGTAATTAGTTTAAAGAAACATTAAATTTTTTAAATAAAATATTTTAAAAAATTGTAAGAAAAAGGGAATTTTCAATAACAATGCAAGTCATAAATTATGACAGACCTAATTAATTTAGAGTGTATTTCACGCCGTTGGCAAACTTTATGAACTATATTGGAATCTCAGCAAATTTGTCGGCTCATGATCCTATATTATATTTAGATTAATACGCAAACATTCTTTCTAAAGTATGCGATGATAAGTCTAAATAAATTTCAGTTTAAATAAATAAGTTTGTAAAATATTCTTTCGAAATTGTGTGTTGCAAGCAGAAATGATGTCCAAATGAATAAAGCTGCCCGCTTAGAAAATAAAAAAATCTTTTAAATAGCCTAAGATGTTTTTTTTTTGCAATATTACTTTCTCATTTATAAATAGCTAGAATGCAAAATTATCCTATTCGTTAATAAATACATTTACCCAGCCAATACAGAATAATCTAATAGTAATATTGTGCAGAGCAATATTGCAACATTCTAGTTATATTGCAAGAATCTTGCTGGAATATTGTGTTGGCTGGATAATCTACGGACCATCAATCTCTTTTATAAATTTCAATTAACAAATAATAATCCCTTATTTCGTCTGAATATAATCCCAATATAATGATAAACAGTAATTAATCGTATTTCATTCATAATAAATAAATTATGATTCATATGTAATGCACCTTCGGACTTGCACGTGAACCTGCATGAGAATATCACGTGCTATTCAACGATCTCATTAATTTGCCGTACGAGCACGCGATGGTGCCACCAACATCGCCGTCAGTCTCTTTCTCTCTTCAAGCATTGCCAATAATATTTAACTCTCACGCATGGTGCTGGTCTGTCAGTTCTTTTGCCGACGTCGACCGGTGTTCACCTGAGGACGATAAAGCCCGCCAACGACGAAGTCTGGGGAGGCAACAGTCGCACGAAAGAATCATCATCTTTCTGTCTGTTTTCCACACGTTTGTCATCCCGGCGAGAGAAATAATTCACCGTTGGTGTCCAGAGCGAAACCAATCGCAAAAACTTACAAAGTGGTAGGTGAATGTGATTTTTTTTATTCATAACTAACCCTCAATTATTCTATACCAAATCAGCAGACAATGTTTTTTAAATGTTTTTCAAATATTTATTTTTAATTATTTTTACACTTATTAAATATGTATTAAACATTATTTTACATTAATTATTTATTTCAAATAATAATTTAAAGAAATAATTATAAAACGTTTATTTAATGTTTATTTAATAGTTATAATACATTAATTCTTAATATAAAATATAAATGTAAGAAAAATATTTAGGTAACGTTTATTTAATGTTTTATATAATATTGATTTTACTTTAATAAATCATTTTATATAATTTTTGAAGAAACGTTTTGGTTTACATTGCTAGGAGTCGCAAGGGTTATTCATTTTCTCGTAAATAAAGTCCGTTTCGGAAAGTATATAAATAAGCTTAAAGTTTGTCCTGTTACTAATCAAAGCACAACGCTTCTTCGCGTATGTGCGTTAAATGTAACCTCAATAAGGCATCTAATTTAGGTGGAAATAGATGTTCTTGATTTAAATATATGTATAAATTATTTGTATTAAAAAAATTTTTTTAATATAAATTCCTTAAATATTAAAAAAAACATTAGAACAAATTTTTAAAAATCATTTTTCTAAATATTATACAGACGTTTATTAAATATGACAAAGATATTTTTCCAAACGTTAAAAAAACATTTCTTTAACGAAAAAAAGAACTAATCTCATTATTTTTAACCTTTTTAAAAATGTATTTTTAAAAATTTTTCAAATATTTTTCAAAATGTTTTTTAAATATTGTTTTGCTGATATTGGTTAGCGGCAACCGCTGCCGGTATCCTTCCAGTGTGACAGCAATCGCGTCATCTGGTAAATGACTAAAACAAGGATTTAATACTGACTGATCAAAATTTAATTTTAAAAAATTTATTGTTTTGAATTATTTGAGATATTAATATCCACGAGATTAACGCTATTTATTAAAATCGAAACAAACTTTACCCTTTAGCTCAGAGTATTTATTTCTCTAATAGAAAAAGATAAAAAAATATTTATGCTCCATTGTTTCGTATTTTTTTCCATATTTGTATTTCCATGAATATTTTATTCATTTTTTGCATAACCTGCTTATAATACTTAAATACTTATTATTCATATGTTTTTTATTCATTAATGTTTTATTTATTATTATTAAATATGACAAAGATATTTTTCCAAACGTTAAAAAAACATTTCTTTAACGAAGGTCTTCATATCTTAACATATATATTAATAAATGTGTAAAAAATTAGAATCGTATGTTTTATAGGTTTTGTTTTAAAAAATTCCAAAAAGGCCTTATTTTTAGTGCGGTTACACTAGAATGTACCCTTAAAAATTAGAGATTATAAAAAATGACACAAACCGTGATATACTAATTATTTCCACGTGATAAAAGAGAAGAAGTCAAATATAGCTTTGCGTAGAGGGACAAAAGGTACATCGACCAGTCACATGACTCGTTTACCAAGGGAATCTCGCAGTTTGTAACGTAAAAGGTTGCTCTTTTCCTGCCCACATGTTATCAGCCACGATTGTGATTGAATAATTCCTTTGTTGTTAAGTATATCTCTCGAGAGAAAAAGAGAAAAAGCGTGTGAGTAGATGAGTAGGTTTTCCATATAAGCATAATTTCATATATATATATATATATATATATATATCTTATAAGCTATAGAACTACCCCTATCTATTTCTCGTCTAATTAAAAATGAAATTCTAGAAGCTATCACGACTTACGAGAAAAACCGCGATTCTCGCAAAAAAGATTGTGAATTCATTATTCGGGGAATATTATCCGATAATTTGAGATATTTCATCATATTTCCGAACCGTTTCTCTTCAGCATTAATATCAATTTTCTAAGTAATAATTGTAACAATTTGTCAGTAGTTCTATACGAGAATCAATTTTTATGCAAGTGGTATTACTCAATTTATGCCTTAAAGTACTTTTTTTTATAATAATTCTAATAATATATTAGTCGCTAAAATATCCGATATTGGCATTGCCACGAGTAAGCTTCAAGTGTACGACGTAAAAAAGGTTAATTGTGCGACGTGATAAGAATTTAAACGAGCTTTTTATTTTTATCTTTAGCTTACACTATTTTATATTAAAGTAAAGAGAAATATTTATGGGTAACTTGAATAGTTTTGGAGGATTCGACTTAAATTTCCCGCCAAGATGTCGTTATATTTGGTTCCCGATGTATGAATCATCAATTAATCCGCGTGCGACAAGTTCATTTTCATCATTTTCGTATGAATCCTAAATACCATAAATGAATCGCAATTATTATCAACACGTATCGAAAAAATTTCTTGATCCTGTTAATGCATTACAAAAATTAAGTTATTAATACTTAATAATTCTTTTTTTTATTTGAAATTACTAAATTAAGTTTATTAACCAAGTTAAATTTGCTACAATATAAGTATTACATTAAGTTAGGAAATTCATTTTATCATTCCACTATTGTTGAAAAATATTATTTCTATAATTGTGAAATATGAATTATTTTGCAAATATTCCTCAGCTACAAAGTGGTACGATCTTCGCATGCGTTTGATAACGGTTAAAGTTCTGAAATGTTTTATCAAAAAATGCAAATAGCTATATTTTTATCTATTATTATAGATAAAAATAAAAAGCTCGTTTAAATTCTTATCACGTCGTACAATTAACCTTTTTTACGTCGTACAATTGAAGCTTACTCGTGGCAATGCCAATATCGGATATTTTAGCGACTAATATATTATTAGGATTATTATAAGAAAAAAGTACTTTAAGGCATAAATTGAGTAATACCACTTGCATAAAAACTGATTCTCGTATAGAACTACTGACAAATTGTTACAATTATTACTTAGAAAATTGATATTAATGCTGAAGAGAAACGGTTCGAAAATATGATGAAATATCTCAAATCATCGGATATAGCTCTATTTGCGAAATAATTCTATCACGTTCTTTTCGATGCAAGTAAGTGTTTCCTGTAGTACGCTGCATAGAGAATAACCGGGCTGGGGGATTAATTGTATGGATAATCGCTAAACATTATCGTGCAAAAAGACCGTGTTACCGACATTGTATCGATATTATTTATGAAACATAAAAAAAAACCATAAATGACTATATGATAAAAGAAAACCAATGTAGATTGCATTTTTTAGTACATACAAAATTCGCTGATATAGTTTCGTAATAATTTGTACAAAGTATATTTTCTAACATTTATATTTGTTTAAAATTAATTATTTATTTTTCCTTTTTTTATTAACTTTTTCGTTTTTACACAAAATTTTTATTTATTCTTTTCATTGTGCAGAATAATTGAAATAATTATACATAATATTCAAATGCAAATTATAAGTCCATTTTATTTAATAAGCATTTAGATCTCCGTATTTAAAAGGTAGCAATATTATGTAAATGTATTAACAAGTACTCTGAACATTCTTGCGCGAAAGTATGCATTAAACGAGCAACGTAACTTATCATATCTTCGGCGAAAGTGTACATTTGCGTTTCCGGGGTGACTTGATGTGACACCATTTGGAAAATATCAAGGAACGAGATTCATACAGAATTGCAGAGAGAGATCGTATGTCATAATGATTATTCTCTTAACTTTCTTGTGCGCAAACGAATATTGGCATTTAATCTCGACAACAAATAAATACTTTGATTAAAATGTCATCTTTTTATTAAATTAAATTCACGATTTTACGATTTTGTGTACTGAATAGGCAAAAAAACAAAAGAATATTTGCGCTTGAGTTTGAATACTATTCCATATATATTTTAAAGTTAATATAAGTAAAATAATTATTATATAATTAATAGATTCAAATAAATAAATAAATATATATATATACAATTAATATATAAATATATTAATTTATTGATACTTGTAACTTTTATTTACAGTATCGATACAATTAGAAAAACTGATAAGAGTACTCTCAATGCAGTAAAATAATTTTTGCTTCTTTTAAATAATTTGACTTAAAAAGAATTTAAATTTAGATTATTTCATATAATAGTTTTATGTGATGAAAAACTACCAGTAATTTATTCATCTAGTTGCCAAAATTAGGATTTATATTATTTGGAAGTCAGCAGATGCAATTTTACATTTGTCCATTAATTGAGAAATAAGAAATCAATTTCGATTCAATTTTTTAATTCAAAATTTTTATATTCAGAGTTTGTAACAGGAAAAATTAGGAGAAAATATATATTAAGACTAACATATTATTAGAGTTAAAATATAAAATATATATATATATATATATATATATATATAATTAAATATAACAGAATGTGTACGTTTAATATATCAATAATAATTTGGTTCTTTCATTCCAACATTTTTTTTGTATGTCACAATGTAAGTGCGTGATCAGTTGACGTGGCCAGGTCGAGATTTACGTGATATAAGTGCGAACGTATAAGGAAGTAGCAAAACAGATGAGCAGCCGTTACATGCGTGATCCGTTCATGCGTACGATCCGTGTACATACATACTTACATATACGGTGCCAGTCTGCCGGCCGACATGTATACATAAGTATGTACATCGAATGTTGTTAGATATTACAAAAAAATTTTCCTGTTATCAATATAATAAGCCCGTCGATGGAATGTTTTAGAAATTTATTAAATTTAAAAGTTTAAATTAAAACATTTAATTCAGATTCGGAGATTAGATTCGATGCAAAGATTTAAAGATACGCGTAAGTATGTGTGGCAAACGTGCACCAGAATAAACGAGCACGCGGTCGTACGACTCGTACGAGCCGTGATCGACCAATGCGATCACATCGTCGGTGCGACGTGTACATACGCAGCTCACATCCACGTGGTCGCGTGAAATGCGTGCGTGGATGAAGCCTATGTTACGCGATGCTTCCTCTTCGATGTATTCATTGAAAAACTCTTACCTCTAGAGAAGTATGACCAGTGAAAAAAGTATTTTAATTATTTAGGAGTTACCAATATTAAATGCAATTGTATTTGTGTTATTTTTATTGTGTCATTTATTTTTATTACATTATTATATTAATTAAAGAATAAGAAATTAATTTCGTTTGAATTTTTTTTATTTTATATTCAAAATTTATAATAGGACCAACTAGAAGAAAATATTTTAAGAAGCTAAAGTATAATCGAAGCTTAAATATTAAAAAAAATACATATATATATTTAAAACTCAAATAATAAATAATAAAAGTAATAAAAAAAATAATGAAAGAAAGAAAAAAATAAGAGCAATTATGCAATAAAATGCAAAGTAACTATTAATGTCTTTTAAGGCATTATTCTTTCTACTATAAGCAGTTCTCACGATCAATTATCTAGCGTGATTCACGCATATTGCATCACGTACATATATATACATGGCGCTTACGCTTCATATAATGTTTTTTTATTATTGACTAATAATAAAAAAAGTACTTTTATTATTATTCAATAATAAAAAAACATTATATGAAGCGTAAGCGTCACGTGTATATGTACGTGGTGCAATATGCGTGAATCATACTAGATAATTGATCGTACGATGCGTGCTTGATGCAAGGGTCAGCGAGCATTACCCGAGTATTAAACGCGGGTTTATATTGCGAAACGGATAAGGTAAAAAGCTTATACATTTGAAATAAAAATTATGTTTACGCATTACATCTTATCAACTCTCGGCTAATAAAGTAAAAAATAAAATTCTCGGCCATGAGTTCACTCGATCAATCGGATGATTTATTTATGCATGGAATTAATAAATAATTATCGACTAATTGGATTGTTTATTCAATTATTCATTATTCCGAGAGTAATGACAAAAAAAAAGAATTTTTGTTTTGAATTATTATATAAGCGAGAGAGTTTCGCGCTTCTTAAAGTGGCGAGTGGTTCAGTAGTTCAGTGCTGCTAATAGACACGCGGTCGATATCTGTCGGAAGAATAGAATGCACGCGGTGTATCTGTAGTCTGTTTCCGACCGTCATTCGCCGATCCCAGGTGGCGAGATTCGTCCGACGCGATTCCATTGGTTCAGACGGTCTCAGCTGAGGTCTGGTACGAGTCGACGGTCGACTCATGCTGTCAGAAACCTGATTATTCTCCCCAATCCCTCCCATGATAGTCGATATAACGTTATTTTCAACGGACTAAGAGTCAGACATAGACTGAGTTGGAAAAAAAAAAGAAATTTGATTCCAGGAAATCTTGAGATAGGAAGTGCAAGCTGGTCCTTGAAGCTGCATCCGTCTCATAAGACTTTTCTAACTCTGTTTCGTAAACATCGTCAGAAGTGTTTTAATTTGAAGAGTACAATTTTACATTTTCAAAAGGTAACATTGTAACTTAGATTATTATATGTCATCGAGAATTATTTTTAAAAAATTTAAAACAGAGAAGGAAACAGCTTTAGCACAAATCGGCTCTATTTAACTAAATTTACAGAACATACGCTTGAAAAATGATGCAAACATGTATGTATCATATAATGAATAACGTACACGTACATACATACGTACGTACTTTTGTTAAAGATCGTTAAAATGAATGGCTAAAGATAAAACGCGAAATCACTTCACGCGCAATTAAAATCTGTTTTCAGAATCAAATGTTTTGAAAACAAATAATTTGCTATTTAACGATGCGGCATACTTTTCATAGTGTGGGATAAAAGTAAAAAGTTAGAAATGTGACTGCCGATACAATCGACGATAAGAATCGATAAATATAAATTTGTAAATATAAATTTTTTATGACTGACTTTGGACTGTGCGTGAAATGAATACGCAAATATGACACAACGCAGCAAAACCAATATGCAAACCAATACAAAAATAATATGTTCTTAATGTTTTAACGCAAATCATAGTTCAATCCGCGCGTTGTTATACATGCCGTGCCTTTTTTAAATATATATTTCAAAATTTCTGTTTTTCTTTATTATATTTCTCATAAATTATATCTTTCTTTTCATCAGTGATTATACATATAATAACATAAATTAGATAATATTGATGTACACGATTTTAGTAAGATATCAATAAGAGCCTGCACTTGATTTTACGTATTATCTGAAAGTTATTTATCAAAATTGTTTTTGCAATTTAAATTAGATAATATCGCTCTTAATAAGGTAATAATTCTTTTTTTATTAATAGTGACGTGTTATATTATGTTTCAAGTTTTTGATACGTATATTAATTAATAATACGTGTTATACTTATTAAATCTCGTAAACACAGGAGTAAAGTGTAATTATTTATGAATCGCAACAAAACTACAATTTATCTACTAAGCATACTAAGCCACGGTCGTGATTTAAAGAAGATAAGACTTGAATTATATCAAATTAATCACGCAGTACTTTTCGTTAGAATAAAACAAATCAAATAAGTTTCCTAACGTAATTAACTTTAGCGAATAGCGTTTACATACAATAGCTACCATATACATAATGTATAATAGCTAAAATAAAATGACTAATAATGTATAATAGCTAAAATAAAATAGCTAAAATAATATAAAATAAAATGTTTTGTTTTTTTTGTTATTGTTAATGTTTTAATAAACATTAATAAACGAATTATACATATTTTTTTTTAAATTTATATGTCAATAAGATATTAATTATGATAAAGTTTGTCTTGTACATGGTATATCATATGCATATTCCATATTGAAAAATAATTCTACAGATAATTTTAATTACAAATCGCGATCAACACAAAATTGAAAAAAATATATGCAATATGTGGTTAAATCATTTCATAAATTCTCTTAATTAAAGTGTGCTAAGACAAATAAATTGTTATGGAGTCATATAAATATTGAATAGAATTCACACAGATTGTACTGCACTTTAGTTTATCTAAATTCCAGCGGTATCATTAATCATTTCTAAAAAAGAAACCAATTAATTGATTTCTTTTTTCTATCTATGACTGTCAACACGTTCGTTCGATAAAAATTTAAGTGCTTATACATTGTGTTAGATTGATCATTGTGCTACGTGAGAAACGCGGCTGACCTCAAAAAGCTTTGTAGCCTTGGCAATGATCGAGCTCGCTTCAATGGAGTTGAGGCCGTGTCCTCAACCTTGTTTATAATCGTTTATAGTCGTATCTAAAATATCGTAATACTACAGTCGCTATCTAGAGGATTTTCGATCAATGGCTCTATCAAAATGTACAATATGACGATAAAATTAAGTTGCAGAATCAGTCTCAAAATATTTTTAGAACATGACGTAATTTATTTACCGCATTCCTGTTCATTTTATTTATGTTTTTATTTATCATTAATGAATAAGAAGTAAATAAATACTAAACCGTTTAAATTATTGATTGTTTCAAGCTATTAGCATGTTCTCCAAGGAAATATGAGGGAAGTATTAACATGATTTATATTTATAATTTATATGATTTAATAAAAATATTAAAAGAATTTTTCTGATAATAATTTTAATATTTTTTATAATATTATGTGATTACTTTATTAGCAGTTATATAAATATGATATTAATAAATCTCTAATTGTGAATATAAAATACATTTGTTAACAATCATATTCATTAGCATAATTGGTACATAGAAAAAAATTCATAAGTTCCAATTCTTATCTGTCTCATCAATTCTTTTCTCTCGACTTTTTTTTAAAAAATTAGTTTCAATACGTGCATAATGACATTCGAAAACGTTATGTATTAGTATAATACAAAATTTTACATTATTTATACGTCGCTCTTGTCTCACGCAAATTTGTTATTTCGCGATTCGGATTTTCAACAGCTTTATTCCAATTAGCCTAGATAATTTAGCGGATCAGCTGTCGTTCATCAAGCATTTCCGCGCAGGCGGCTGTTGACGAAAATATATGTCGGCGTCCTGCCGCCGCGCAAGCCTGCGCCCGGAGGACGTACGTCGAGGATCCAGCCGGCAGTCGATAGACCGTCCTCGACCGGGCACCGCCGGGACCATCTCTCGCTCTACTCCGATATTCGAGACCGCGCGGCATAGGCGGATACTCCGGTTCGGGCGCGTACATTCTTACACGTTTGACGAATTTGAGGGCGATTTGCCGGATTAAACATTTACGAACCTCATATTTATGTACGTACGTTGGTTTTGATAAGCCAGCCAACGATTCGGAAGTTCTTAAAGCCTTGACGGTTGAATCAGAGAGGAGAGACTTGAATCCAAGGTAGTTAAAATAATGAAAAATAGTTATTGAAATAAAGAAACAATTTTGGGATTTTTAAATCTCTCGATGTGTAAAGTGAAGAAAAGATTTTCGGGGTTTTGAATTCCCACCTATGAGGTGATTTAGTAAAAGTATATTTTTTGTCACGCAGTGAGAAACCGTGCTCCGTTATTACGTCATGTGAGTACTCGCTCTTGACGGTTTCACTGCATGGCATCGTCAATAAATTGTGTCCGAACAGGATATACAGGTCTCGCGAGAAGCGTGAGTTTCTAACTGGGCTGACCGGGTTATCAGCTGGTAGCTCCGCTACTTACCGTGCGACGACGCAGTGAAAGTCTTACAGGTGTCATCTCCCCGGAATCACTGTCGCCGGGCGCCGGTTACCAATTAGCCGATGCGCTTGTGCGTGTACAAACGACGTAATCGCAGTTGCTTTCCAGGTCGTCCATTACCTGGAAAGTGTCCGCTGATATAACCGTTTCGCGAATCTTCAGCATGCAATCGCGAGTCGCGATAATTGTAAACTGAAGAACTGTAGGTACTTCCCATAGTTGCAATAAAAAAAGAGAAAGGGAGAGAGAGAGAGAGAGAGAGAGAGAGAGAGAGAGAGAGAGAAACGCTTTGTATTTGTTCTATATGTATAAATTTGCATTTGCCGCTATTGAATTTTTCTTTTATCGATTGCTCTTGCATCATATGCCCCATTGCTATTCGTTCTAAACGCTTTCGTAATTTTTAAGTCTAGTGAAGCATCGATACTTACGCCGAGTTTGTTGTATGTACGTACATACGAGTCATGTTAGCTATCAAATAAGGCATGTATTATTATATATATTATATGCAAATATTATGATCGTCGCGGCGGCCTCGTCAAAAGAGCTTTATTCTCGACATCGTATCTTATTGAGAATAATAATAAAATAATTTAGAATTTGATTTTGTCTAAATTTAGCTAATTTCAATTCTACAAATATAATATACAATGTTGTATTTATTAGTCTTTTACAATCTTTCGAGACTTTGAAATTAGAATTAGATCAATCGTGCAGAAGCTTTAATAAATTCTTTACTTAATTCTTTACATTAAATTACGTTGTAATGTTGCAACAATATAGGTAATTGAATATTTATGGACAATAATCTAAATAATTCAAAAAACAAATAAGATTAATGAGTGCTAATGGAGGCAAGAATAAATTTAACATAATTATTCATCGCAATTACGATGTCAGTGCAAGATTTATTACTTGCTCAATTTTTTTTCTAAAAAAATAATTAAGGAGAATTTTTCTATGTGATTGTTAGCAGATTTTATGCAAGAATGGCACCGAATGTAATAACCGCACCAACAGGGGTGCTATTCGAGGGTGAGACTATTAGCGAACCACTGATCGAGGAGTCCAAGGAGAAACATAAATATGTTAGACAGATCGTTTGGAGGAACGTGGCGATTTTCTCGGTCCTACATCTCGGCGCTCTTTATGGACTTTATCTTTCATTCACATCCGCCAAATTGGCGACCGTTGTTTTCGGTGAGTGGCTTAATACGTTTTTGCTCGGCATATAACTTATTTCTTATTTTCTCACAAAATAATTATATAATGAAACAATATTTTTGCTCAACAAAGAAATTAAGTTATATGAAATTTATTAACCGATCAACCGTACATTATCCGCTACAATACGATATGATTTAGCGTATCCATGTTGACGTAGTAGATATTGTTTTAATTTTGCACTCACGCTCCTTAGCGTGAACAATTAGCGGGATGTTAATCAGATCAGCTAAAATGTATACTCGCGACATACTTGCGACTCTTTTGAACGAGACTGACACACCTGTTGACGCGACGGGATTCTTATAATTTTAATTAGGCTAATTGTGGTTTACATTTATAGGCATTACTTCGTTGCGCTTGTAATAATTAATATAAGAACATAAAAGATTTTTCAACGCTGTTGTTACAATACATATAAGCATGTTACGACATTCAAGTATTACAAGTAAATTTTCTGTTCCGTGTTATTAATCATCCCTAGTAATGTAATTTGTTACAAGATAGTTATCCCATGAAGATTGATGATCATCGGAGCAAAGACCATTGCGTGTAACATCATGATTTTCTCGATTGCAGCAATTTTATTGTATCAACTCAGCGGCTTAGGAATCACTGCCGGAGCTCACCGACTCTGGGCACACCGATCGTACAAAGCCAAATGGCCTCTTCAGCTACTACTTACAACTATGAATACTATAGCGTTCCAGGTAAGCGGATTTCTTAGAAACTGAGAAAAGACTTTACGAATAAAAATATTCGCGAAAAATATGAATAATACGTAATCAGTTTTCTCGTGATGAATTTCAAAAATTGTGGCACCAAAGATTGATCAAATATATGTATATAACGATATAGCAATCGATCGAATATGATAGAATCGACTTTTTCCTGTGGCTAATGAGGCATAAAGAATTCATGTCGATACTGTGATGCCGAGTATAAAACACGCGTCGCGTGTAAGAATTGGAAAAATAACATGATCCATGTCGTTAGATGTTGGCTAACGACAAGTGATCTGTTGTTAGGGAAAAAAAGACATCCCTCTCCATAAGCTCGAGAAGGCGTCGCATGTCGTTTGTAACAGAAGTATAGGAGCATGCATGTTACGGCATTTTTATTTATTGCAATATAAATATTAAGAGAAATATGCAAATAAGGAGGAATAGTATCCGATAATGCGATGGGATCAAAGTATAAAACTTGTATATCAAAATTGCTTTATGCATACGAAACAAATTAAAATGTTCTCAGTATTAGTATGTAATTTTTCAGTATCAGTATGTAATCAGCATGTAATTTGTAGGACGCCGCGATCGATTGGGCCAGAGATCACAGGGTTCATCACAAATACACCGAGACCGACGCTGATCCGCACAACGCTAAGAGAGGTTTCTTCTTTGCACATGTAGGCTGGCTGCTCTGTAGGAAACATTGGGAAGTCAAGGAAAAGGGCAAAAATATTGATTTAAGTGATCTTGAGAGCGATCCTATATTGGCATTTCAAAAGAAGTACGTGTGTCAACATTAATCGAAATAATACCTTGTTGGCAAACAGGTACAATAATGACTTATTGTTCCTTTCAGATATTATGTCATATTGATGCCATTGATGTGCTTTATTTTGCCAACTGTTATTCCGGTCATATGCTGGAACGAAACGTGGATGAACGCTTACTTCATTCCCACTGTTCTTCGTTATATCTTCACGTTGAATGTGACATGGCTGGTGAATTCCGCGGCTCATCTCTTCGGCAACAAGCCCTACGACAAGTAAGTAGCTATCAGTTAAAACAGTCTTACGAATGTATTTTTTTAATTTTATACCTTCGTAGAGGTTTTTTCGAAGAGGAAAATTAACGAACTTCTCAAATCTTTATTAGACTTTCTTGAAAGATTCATTTTCGAGGCAGCGTGATCAACGTTTAATTATAATTTCTTATCCCATAGGTACATCAATCCAGCGGAGAACAAAGGTGTTGCCATGTTCGCCCTCGGCGAGGGTTGGCACAATTACCATCATGTCTTTCCCTGGGATTACAAAACGGCCGAGCTAGGCAATTACAGTTTAAACTTCACAACAGCTTTCATCGACTTTTTCGCAAAAATCGGCTGGGCCTATGATTTGAAAACCGTGTCCGAAGACATGATAAAGAAACGAGTGAAGAGAACAGGTGATGGAACCCACGAATTATGGGGTTGGGGCGATAAAGATCAAACGCAGGAGGAAAGAGATGAAGCTGTAGTGCATCACACGAAGAATCAATAAGATATGTACGAGACTCTCAATTAAGTAAGGTTTTTTTTTATATTTGTTCACGACGGTCATAAATTATAAATTCGTTTAGACAAATTTCGTGAAAGATATTATTTAAGTCGGCCTTCCAGGACTTACGTCTCGACCGTCGCATCAGTTCCGACATGTCGTTGCACGATTATTTGGCGGGTCCTATATAATCCGTATAATCTCGAAAAGAGCAGGATTTTTGTAATGCCGATGGTGTTCTGGATTGCAAGCGCTATACTCAATAAGCTTTTTTATCCTCCTTTTGAGATAGAGTTAGCTTTCGACTTATACTACGTAATTATTGAATAACTTATATCATTCGTACAATCTTTTGACGTAATTTAACGAGGACATATACATAAATATTTGTATATTATCGAAATTGATTAAATATAAAGTTTTGTACTTTTGCCTTTTAAAGGGTTTCGTAAATTTACAGTACTACGGTGACGAAAAAAGAAATGTAGAAATATAAATATGGTACAAAAATTACGAACCTGAATTAATATAAATACAAAACGTTTTTAAGAATTTATAAATGTTGTTAAAGCGTTGCTCAATTTTAATATACATTTACTATAAAATTAAATTTTATATAGGGTGCTTCCACAACATACACAGCAATACGTTAGGTTGCCTATCTGCTTATCGGCAGGGGCATACTTTATTGCGCTTGTAAAACAAAATCAAAATGCAAGTTCGACGATTTATTAAATTTTACAATTGTAAACTATCAGAATATAGAGTACAGAGTATCAGATATCAGAATATAGAGTACAGAGTATCAGAGTATCAGAGTACAGATACACTATATCAGAGTATAAAAGTCAATTTCCTTTTCTTCACTCTTTACCGAATTTGCACCGAATTTTATTTTGCGAGCGTAATAAAGCATGTCCCTGCTGATAAGCAGATAGGAAACCCAACGTACTGATGTGTATGTTGCAAAAACACCTACACATTGCATCTTCTAAAACAAAATGGGTAATTCGGTCCTCAAACTTGGATAATAATTTTGAGACAATACTGTCTTGTTGTTAAATCAAAATTAAAATTAAAAAATATCCTCCAGAACATCAGCGAAACATTATTCTTCAATAAATTTAAAAATTATATTTTTTTTCCTTCTTATGATATTAATATTATAAGCATACATAAGCATAAATAAGACTTTAGAAAATCCTCTAAATTCTTATTTATGGTGAGAAATTTTCTTTTTTTATACATTATACATAACATTTTTGGAATCTTTCTTTTAGTTAGTTCCTATTAGTATATTTTATGGTTTATATATGTAAAATAATTTATAAGTAATAATGAATTTGGTATAATTTATTTATACATCTAATAAATAATTTATGTTTCTAATGGGAAGAAAGAAATATGTGAATAAAAAAGTTTGTGTTAATATAGTAATAAGACATAATCACCAAAGTGAACGTAATTATCGAAATATGATGCAGTTACAGTAATGGACACACGATAAATATGTATATTAATTTATCATTTTATTTTATATTAATTAATATAATATAAGATTCGAAAATAACTTATATAACAATTTGTAAAATCGTAAGCGATAAAAAATGGCAAAGAAGTTATGATTTCTGGCAGATTTCGTTGGTTCTCATTATAATTAAATAAGCAATTATACTTTTTATGATATAAATCTATATCAAGTTTTCATACTTCATATTTATGTTCTATGTTTTGATATATCTTTTTTCTAAAGATTGTATTTTCTCGATATAAAATAAACTATTTTCATTTTTCTTTTTCCACGAGATCATATACATATATGGATTATTAGCAAATTTTTCTTTAAGTTAACATTATTGTAAATTTCTACATCCGGTCTTTTAGGATTACGATTTTTATTTTATATCATACTTTTGATAAGTTGAATAATCGTTTGTTCATCTGGTATCACAAATAAGGGAAATGATCGTCATGATATATTCGCCAAGGACACAAAATTGTACGCCTATACATTAAAATTATTTTTACTATTAATTGTAAGAAATCATATGACTATCGTATAGTATTATACAATGAGCTGTCTTGTTAATAATTAAAATAAAGTGTTTAATAAAATATATATTTTTAAAGATATAGCGTATTTATTTTTTTTCGACGTCAACATTTTTAATTCGAAAATCAAATTGTCAAACGTTTAATCGTTAGTTATAAAATGTAATAAAAGTAAATGATTGTTCAGTGTTCCAGTTTAGCGGACATTTTTTTATTAGACAATAAATTTATCGGGCATTATATGTTTAATTTTTATAAAAAGATTATAGATTGAGACTTATCCAATTAATTAATTTTAATTAAATGCTCATTTTACACGTATTATTGTATGAAATTTGTAAAAACTTCTTTTTACAAATTTATTCTTTTAACTTAAGTTTATAAAATAACAATTACATATAGTAATTTTAATTAAATCAATTCACGCTCTGGCTAATTCGCTTTTCTAATGGCGATATATTAGCTTCTCCTTGTAAGCGATTTCTTCTGCCTCTTCTTTCATCTCCAGCAGAACATCATCCAGCGTCATCTTTGATGTGGCTACTTTATAGAGACCTTCTCGCACAGTGTCACTACTGATAGTTTTTAACTGGTTAATGAACCCGAGTTCGCGTAACATCTTGATAATGAACGTGACAAATCCCGTTTCGTAAGTGCCGAATTCGTCATTTTTCCAATCCCATGGAATCACGTAATGGTAATTGAGCCAATAAGACTTTGACACAAAGAAGACGGAATTGTCATCAACTGGGAATCTGAAATGTCAATGTTAATGTTAAACTGGAAACAAATTCAGTCAATTTAATGCAAAGCCTACGCTATTATAATTATAAAAATTACAATAAGAGTACAAATTTATTAGAGAAAGAAGGAAGAAAGATAGTGTTATCGAAATCTCACTAATACGAGAATTTTTAAATGCTTAATACAATTCTAAGTTTTTTAAAATATAACGATAGAGTTTTATTATAATATCTTAAACTAAGGAGCATATTTAATAAGAAGTATAATTAAAGTATGTTAAAAAATTAAATTTATAAAGGAAATGCAGTTATTTTATTTTTATTTTATATAATGTTCTTGGAATTTACGATAAAATATTTTGAAAGTTTTCTATTTCCGTTATGCGCTATTTACAATACCATCCTTAGTTATAAGAACGGTACCGTGATTCTTCGGCATCTCGAAGAATAGCTTATAGAAAAACGAAAGAATATGAAAAATAGATATTAACTTTTCTCCTTTTTTCAGGCCCCAAACGAGTAGCGCGCTATTTACCAGCCAGGAAATATTGGTTGTTATCAATAATCGTGCTGCGCCAATAATTAAAAATAAATTTACATATGATTCATCCAAGTAGCCTACAACTATATTAACAGGTAGCAGAAGTCCGAGCATGATGAAAAGTATCCAGTAGAACCTGCAATATATTTGCTTTAATAATTATTTTTGTATATAATTAGATAAGTAGATTAATTTATTATACTTTCAAATAAAATCCTTTCAAGAACCAAAAGAGAATAAAATAAAAAGAGAAAACCGAAACACCAAGAAAAGTACTTATGAAAATATAACTATAATTACATGCATGTAACTAGAGTTAAATAATTAAAGAGACAGAGAAGAGGGAACATTAAAAAAGGAAATTTATTGAAATATAGATAATAATAAAAAATTATAAATAATCCATCAATATATATACATTTCTATATAATTCCTTATGTATAAAAAAAGATGCATAAGAACAAAAGCTTTTTATGTTTATATTTTATGATACATTTAAATATATTATTAAAGATACATACTTTCGCTGAATCCAAATATATCCATCTTCGTCTACATCGCGCATGTCAATGTCCCTTGCGTATGTCTTCAAATCAGAAGGTGCTGACAAAAGATTACTGATCACGTGAGAATAAAGGAATCCTTTCTTATGATTATACGGATCCCTCTCAGTACCGTAATATTTGTGGTGCATTCTATGCCAAAATACCCAATCATATAATGAACCCTGAAAAATATAAATTTAAATATGGTTATATGATTTACATTTTAAAATATAATTATAATTATTATAAAGATAAATAGTAGTAGTAAGAGTATCTTTATTCTCCTCAGAGATACAATTCTTCACAAAAACTTTACAAAAACATAAAAAATAAAACCGAAACACCAAGAAAATCTTAATCTAACTTAATATATCTTATCTCTATACCGCCGCTTGTCTCGTTTATCCTCTATTATAAAGATAAATATAAAAGAGATAACATACTGTTATAACATGAGAATTTTTATATTCAAAATTTTTGTTATATTTTTGATTAATATTAAGTCATTTAAGTATTTAAACAATTATTATTGAATATTTGAATTAATGTTGCTAAATATTTTATTTACCACGCCTGCCATTGTGTGTGCTAGTACTATGAACAATCTGAGTTGCCAAATTGCGACGAATGTTTGATGTGCGTACAATCTGTGAGCACCCGCTGTCAATCCTATTGAATTGATTATGACTAGGAATAAAACTAAAATCAAAATATTATGTTAATATTAAATATTGCCATTCACGTGAGCATTAAATAATCATTAAAAAAAGATTAATAGAGAGAGAAAAATTTATGTATGTAATGTAGGAACCTTTATTCGTGAAAAATATTTAAAGCTCATATTGAACAGACTACTTGGAAGCAATAATACTTTAATGTTAACAATCTTTTTATAAAAAATTCTTATTTCTGTCATTATTTCACTATTCATAAGCTCTCATAAGGGTTAAATAATTTTATTTTTACTCCATTTTTCGTTTATTTTATATAATGTTCTATATAAAGTTCTATATACTCACAATAGAATACCGTCATCCATTTTGCTTTTACAAACAGAATATATAATCCGGCGAAACCAAAGGCATGAAGATAAACATAATAAAGGACGGCAGTCCATTTTACCGATCTTTTTTCCATTTCGTTGTTGCTTTTGCTGGTGTTGAAATTATTCTCTTCTATGATTTCTTTCATGTCGATACTACGACTATTGATATAAAAAAACATTTTTAATTTAACATAAACATTTTGCAAATACTTTTGAAATAATTATTGCTATTTGATAATGCATTAAATATCATTATAATATTTTGCCAAAAGATGTTGCAGTAGCAAAAAATAGAATAGGATAACTAAGGAATTAAGACAAAAATGTAAAATATCTCAAATGTTATCTTTATCGGCAAATTATAATATAGGTACAGATAATTATAGATGTAGATATAAAAACTGATACAACAATTTAGAAACGCTCTAAAGAACAAAGTCAAACTTGGATGATAAAATTGTTAGATGTTTTATATTGTGTAAAAGCAAGAAAGAAGAAAAATACAAATAGGAGGAAAAATGCAAAAAGTGTCGACATACATTCCTTTCTCTAAAAGTATTTCTTTTACTTACTTCTTGATAGAGACGCACTGAAACGCGCTTCTGGAAGATCGGAAAGGAACTACATGAAAATAATGTTGAGGATATTTTAATTGGCCTTACGACCCTATTCAGAATTCCATTACGAAATGGAATAAGTTATTTTTTCCTTGTCATTTCCTTGTTAGACTTCAGTTGTGCGTAACGCATGATAAGTTGCTCAAATAAATTTATTATTCTGAATTTCTTGTTTCTCATGACTCTATAATCATGAAATCTTCAATTTTTCATACTCAACAGATATATTCGCAAAATACAGATTACGTGTATTTAAAAGATTTATTTACACGTCTTTTGGAAAATACGGTTACGCAATTAATTGCAAATATATTAACCGAATGAAACGGTTATTTCAGAGTCGCATTTATATTAAGGAAGTTATAATTAGAAGCTGCATATATTACAGTCTGACATCTTAAGAGAAATTTTTTTTTAAGTTATTTCTTTTAATTTCAGTATTGTAACTTAGAACTACAACTACGCTTTTGACATCTCCAAAGAGATTACTCTAGAAATTATTAGAAATTACTCATTCACAGGACACAGAAACATACATACCTATCATTTATGTGAACATTTTATTCAACACGAGCAAGTATTGCGACCAAAGAGTCTACATGCAAAGCAAATAATTATACTGCAGATCTACTTTATACTTTCACAATTAATAGTGTAATTCACAATTTCTACGTTCGCATCTTTTTCGAGATAAGTTCATATACACGTATATGTATAGACAGAAATATAATTATACAAAGTTTATCGTAGCCACGCAATATTAATAAATGATTCTGATTAAATTATCAAATCAAAATTTTTGTTTTGCTATCGAAAATTACATATCTAAATATTATATTTTATTGAAATATAAAAAATTGTGCAGTTAGAAAATATATTGAGACATACTTACGAGTATAAATTTAATTATACTTTATATTTGATTGGTTAATCGGCTGCGTTTAAATAAGTACTTTAATAACTAAATATACTAAAATTTATAAATTTAGCTATTGCTCGCAACGATTCAGAAAGGATTATTATAACATATATATTTATGGACAATTATACTTACATACAAAATTATTATTTAACAAAATGATTATAAATTCATTATTATCCCATACTTATTTATAAAACCTATACATTATATATATTATAATTTTCTACCATAGCATATATTATAATCTTGTATATATTTTAAATAAGATTTTATTGAATTTTTGAATTGCAAATTGCATGAAAAAGTTCCATACATTATTTTGTTAATATTTCAATATACAATATAAAAATAAAATATATGTAACACATTATTTAGAATACATATATAACAAACAATAGGATTCGCCTGTGAACAATAGGAACTATATTGGAAAGAATATCTTATAAAAGGCATCATAAATACCATATGTTATCTGTTTAAGTTAATTGGTCGATGTAAAAATATAAACCATGAAATTAAGTGTAATAATAAGATTATGAAAAATATATATTATTAAAATATAAAATAATTCTATTTGAAAAACGAGTTAAATTAAAAACAAATCATATCAAGATTGCAATATCCTGATATATGTTTCAAATTTTAATGGAATATTAATTACAATTTTGTTATTACACAAAACAAACAAAATATATGAAATATTTATTGAATGTGAATGTAAAAATTAATAATGTGTGATAATTTTATTTTTATCCTTGACTTTTTTCAAATCGTCAAAAACAACAGATTTCGAATTCCTGACTAAAGGTTTAAAGGAAAAGAATTTCAAAAATATACATGATCTTATCTTATTATAGGACATATACCAATATATAATATTGGTCTCTTTGATTCAGATTATTGTACTTTGCGTCATTCATATTTAAAATAGAAATTTTCATAATTGTTCATCATTCATAATTTTATAATGCAGTTATATGAATGTAGCAAATAACGATTGTATAAGTGTGTATCATATAAAAAAAACAATATACATATAATATGAATAACAATATGAATATAATAATATACATATATTATATTAAACAGCGGCCTCTCCAGTATCAAACCATGGATCCTCAATTATGAAGTTGTAATTTATTGATTACGTTTTTGTCATTATAATTTGCCACAATAAAATTTATCCCAACAAATGATTCTAACAGATCTCATAAATATATATAAATATCAACCAAAAGTAATCTATATACAGGGTATGTATATAGTATATATATTAATTTTACGATGAATTTTATGAATGATTCATGATTGTTATACATAAAAAAGTTTATTTATTAATCGCTGATTACAATCGAGAGCCAACTGTACCTTTAATGATTACCTTGCGTTTAAATTATCCCTTTAATTCTAACCATTATAAACATTTCCCAATGGTATATAATGATTTATATGAAACTTAAAGTTACAGAGAATCTCAAATCTCCTATCATCACTTTAGCTCAAATCTTTGAATTTCTTTGTAATGAAAAATCTTTGTGACAAATGATTTCACGTGACGTCTATATGTGACGTATTAGGAGATGCTTTTCTTCAACGTATTTTTCCGATTCATCCGAGAGAATCTGATCGAGCTATGAGTTTTTTACAACTCGTGATTATCCATCATATCCAACTCCGCCATATCTTCCTTCGAGATATCGACATCACCATAACCCCAGATGTGACTCCCATCGCCACATCGATCCGCCCTGCGACGGATCATATTTGGCGAGACGTATTTTCGTTCATACGCCCAACCGATCCGTGCAAACGCGTCGATGAAGGCGGTGGTAGGGTTGAACGAGTAATCGCCTAATTCGCTAGTCTTGTAATCCCATGGAAAAACGTGATGGTAATTGTGATATCCTTCGCCAAGCGCCGCGATCGACACCGGAATGTTCTCCACCGGCGAGATGTTCCTACGAGCAAAATTGTATTACAAAGGGTTTAATATTTAAATGAAAAATCTCCATCTCTTTGTATGAAAAAAATCATCGGATTAAATAATTGCATGTTTAATCGTCCCGATGGTTTTCAATAGATTCAATACGTACTTATCGTAGGGCTTCTGTCCCCACGTGTGTGCCACGCTGTTAACACAGAAGGCTATATTTAAATTGATGCAGAAGCGAAGATTGAAATTCACCCAGAACGAGACCCACAGCGACTCCGACCAGAAGTAGCAAGGAATTCCCACCGGTAATGCGATGGTTAGAAGCGCAAATAGAGGTATGTACAATCTACAGATATAAGTTGATATAAAATTAATTATGTATATTAAGAAAGAATCACGCAAAAATTTTCCAAATAATATAAAAATAATGACAAAGATGTCTTTTATATATTTTTTATTTTTCCTTATATATTTCTTTTTTTGCAACATTGAAAAACGTGAAGAAATTAGTATCATAAGCCTCTTACTTTTTTTGCCACATAATTATAGGATCTGCTTCTAGATCGCTCATATCGACCACCTTACGTTTGGCGACGACGTCAGGATGGGGTGTTGTAAAAAGCCATCCTACATGAGCGAAGAAGAAACCTCTTCTCACATCATGGGGGTCCGCATCGGTTTCACTGTATTTATGATGCACCCTATGGTCTAGTGCCCACGCGTACACATCTCTCTGCACAAAAAGAATATTGTTAAAAAAATCTTTAACAAAAATTATTAATTTATTTATTTAAGTATCTATTAAACAACTACACGTAAGTATAATCTTTAATATAAATTATATTCTTCATGTAATAGCGATAATACTATAAACACAATCTGACTATAGTAATAGAGAATATATTGTTAAGGGTTTACACACCTGTCCTGTTATCGTGAAAAGGAAGACTAGAAGTAGGCGCAGAGGCCATTTCGCTTTGTATGCCTTGTGTGACCATAATCTGTGAACGCCAGCCGTTATACCAAAGCCTGATGTATAAATCGTTACAAACACTGTAATCATAAGAGATATATCCAAAAACGTTTTCAGGAGCATATTCGAATTGTTAAAATAGAGCAGCAACATTAGCCGATCTGCATTTGTTAAATTTTGCAATGTTATTCTTGAAAGACGAAAATTCTTTTCACGTGATAATATTATCACGTTAATTATCCAGTTATTAACTTTATTTTCTATTCTTCACTTTTAGCCTTTTTACTTTTTTATCTTTTCTTTCTTATTTAAATTCATTTTTATTTTAAATTCTCACACCATTTTTTCGTATTATTAATGTTGATTTTTTACGAAGATAGCTAATTTTCAAAGCTCATAAAAGAAGAAAATAAATTATAAATTATGTAACACAAATTTTTATAAATGTTTCTTCTTCTTGCATGTTCTTTAGATTGTCATTTGAGGATTGAGATATTATAGAGCTAACGTTGCTATTCTATTTCAGATGTTATGTTCACTGTGCCGCAAAGTAATGTAATGATGAATGCATGCAAAAATTCGAGTCGCGGTTATCGTTATCGCGGTTTAGTCTTCCGTTTTACAGAATATAGCGTCAATAGGTTCGATATAGATGTCGGTTTTAAACGTCAATCAAATGTGTGCGAACACGTGCGTTTGCATAACTCGTCCCATTATCAGGCTTCTCTCATAAGTGCTTTTATAGCCATAGCCGTACGTGTTTCAACCATTCATTTTCCACGGCCAATGCAGCGTGTGTGATTCAACCTATGGAATATAGGTAACACGGCAGTATATGATGCAAATTTATTTCAAGCGTTTTGGCATTCACATATGCATGATGACGCTTAACGTCGGTTTTTGCAGCTGTACCGGTAAGCGATTTCGATTTATAAAAAAATTACTTATAAAAAATAACACGATAAAGAAAAATTGCAAAGGTGCATCAAGAATATCATGAAGAAAGTATAATAACATAAGAAAATCTTCAATATCAATACTTGTATTGTTTATTTAATAAAAAATAATTATCATAATTACCTATTTTCTTTCTATACTATCAACATTTCAAGTGCGAGAAAAACTCTATACGTAACAGCTAGGACATTTATAAATTATCGTAGTGACATAATTTCGTTTGAATAGATTGCGTGCTCTCATCTATCCACATTGCGTTTCACAGCATGTTGAAAAAGACGATAGATTCGCAGATAAAAGGTAAACCAGTGCTTGATATAGTACTCGGTCAAGCGTTACAGTCTTAGAATTACACTGATATTATTGTGATTAACTCGTAAATGACGCGAAATTACCGGCGCGACCTACATTTTTACGCTATCATAAATCAAAGTTTACTTCCAACATTCTCATATTTCAAGGATTACTTTACGGTAGCGAATAAAGCAATTTAACATCAATTCATACGCTTGAATTAAATCAGTAAGATTAAATTTAAAAAATATAATTATGAAAATTAAAAGTTATTTTGCCGTACGTTATTTAAATTACATTATTGTCATAAAATAATATAATAAAAGAAAAAGAGATCAATTATATAACCAAAAATCACATAACAAAATAAGATATCTCATATAAAGTATTATTTATTCTATATTAAGATATGAAGCGGTACTAACTAACTTGTAAACTCAAATGTTTTAAGTAGATTGCAAAACCAAATAAGTATTCACTGTTTTAGACATAGATTATATGAAAGTTTATCTCTACCTATCTCTGATAAGTGATACTGTATCTGGTATCCTAAAACGCTAAAATGACTTGTACTCAAATGCACATCGTACAATCATAAAGACCAGCGAGGAGATATCTATATAAAAATTATAAAACTATAGGAAAATGTGTAAAAAGTACTCTTTTCATAAAATCTATATTCTTATTACATAATGTTAAAACCGCGAAAATTCGTGCATTTGATAATAAAATTAAACATAGACACATATATATACACATACACGTATAAATCAAGAAATTCGTCTTACCCCATAGTGTTGTAAGTAATTTCGCTTGCGTGAGCACCAAATACAGTCCGTAGAGACAACCGGCGTGTATGAAGATTTGCGCGGTAAGATCCGGCCACTTTATCCTTGGATTATACTCGATCTCGCCTGTCGACTCATCATTCTTCTGGGTCGTCGCTTCGTGATTCTTCACTGTTTCATCGTTCTCCAATCTATTCCTCTTTACCATTACGTTACAATCCGTCTCTGTCTTGAGACACAATGTAGATGGTATTCTTTCCTCATTTGGCGACATCCTTAAGGACGTGTCTCGTTCGAAAGCTTTGCAATCGTCTAAAACCGTCTGCAGATCATACAATCCTCTGTTGAGTCTCCAGTATCGATTCAATTGTAGCAACTCTGCATCTCAAGTAATTTTCGCGAATTTGACCAATATTCGTGATTCGTGATTCGATTTATCGATTGTGATGTTGTACAAAGTTAATACAAGTGAACCTAGATATGACAGACCGAAATTTCAGATCGGTTCATGATGCAGGGTGGCCTTTTTCAGAAATCTAAAATAAAAAAGAATGTACATGTCGGTTAATATTTTCTTCTCAACAATGTCTCGACGGTATTAAAGAAATTCAAATTTGTCAAAAGATCAACTTCGGGATTTTTAGAACATCTTGTTCACTTCTATCCTTTGACGATTCTACATTATTCTATCTACATTATTCGACTATGAATATTCTGTGATAAAAGCGAAGAGAATGCATGTTGTATTGATCGCTGATAACGCCACTCAATTCGCATCGTGATAAGATTATCTGTTTCCAAGTATTCTCTACATATTATTGAAAGAGATCCTTTATTTTGGGATTATTTTTATCAATCATCGTTTTCTTTGATCGAACTTAGCATAATTAACTTGATTAGCTTTGCACTTTAGTACAGATCGATTATTCGATAAACACCAATTTCCAATTACTGATGCTGAATCTGAATTATCTTAAATTCACAAAACCAGTGCTTTTAGTGTCATTTCTGATAATCAGCTGAGTTCAGTAAATATACCTATACAAGCATACGAATTTGTGTGAATTATGGCAAGGCTATGTCTTGTTAACACGTTACGTATATCGGTATGTAAATCAGTCTAGCACGACCGCGGAAATATTTTCCATGCTGACTTAACAGCGACAAATGCAATCTGTAAAAATATCCTCGACCCAATGTGCCATGCATTATAACACGTTAGCCATTAGCAAATAGTTTTACAGTTGACATATTAATTGGATAAGTCACGTTTCATTAATTTTTAATATCCGAAAATAAATAAAAAATAAATATTTCTTGTAAACTTTCCAAATTAATTGAATATTGAAAAGTATATTAATAATATGAAAATGGTGTATACATATATGTATAACTAATTTAAGTACATGTATTACTAGAAATATTCATTATCTTCTGACATTATTTTAATTATTCAAAGTATAATTGATTAGAAATAATGTAAGAAAAATTGGTTTATTATTTTATAAAGAGAAACTCTGATATGTGAGGATATTTTGTAATGCCAATTTCTATTGTGAAGCAAAATTATCGTACAAAAAGATAAAACTTCTGTTAACATATTGAATGAGAATCCGACAAACATGCTAATTTGCAAAAGATGATAGCACAATGCAGTAATACTTGCTGCTTATACTTAAAATGTAGTAATACCTTAAGCATGTAAGGAGTGGTTTAAACATTTGGTATGTTTTAAATACAAACACATGTTTAGTTTTATTTAATAATTAATAGTATCAAATATATCCATAACTGACCATAATATATAATCAAGAAAATTTATCGCTACGTTTTTTATAAATAAAACTACTTTCTCTTATATTACCATTTTAATTAAATGATGTAATTATAATTTATCATAATTATATCATAATTATATAAGAACTGCAATATATTGCTACTTTTATAATTATGCATATCAAAAGTAGATTATGATACTTGATATAATACTTGACTTTATCAAGACTTACTTAATATCAATTTTCTTTAATTCTAATAAAATGATATCAGGAATAAATGATATGCGCATCGTCTCGCAGTATTTCGATACATTATCTCTTTTTTTTAATAGTCCCCAGGTAGTAGAGAAAAAAATACTTTTAACTGCTCTCTTGGATTATTTAGCGCTGATACAATATTCGTTGATAATTGGTTACTTTGACTGAATAGGTTATTTTGATGTCAAACATTGAGAATGACAAGAGAACTGACCAATCGATCGATCGACAAACTCCAATATGAAAACAATTCGCTACTCGTCCAAACGGCGTACTCAGTTCTGTTGTGTAAAATTGGACAAAGTATCGGATTTACAGTACGTTGTAACTCTAAACGTAATTTCTGTTTTTCAAATAAATAATAATAAATCTAAATAATTTAAATGCATTATTATTATGAGTACATGCAAAAATTTATATATGTATATATATATATATATATATATTTATTTATTATTATTCTATGCATTAAATATTAATATAATAATATATAAACATTATATAAAAAGTTATCTTATATAGTGTTTATGAATCTCTTCTAAATATCATATTAAGATAATAATTTGCGCGTAATTGTCGTCGAAAAAAAAATCCTTAGGCCTAAATCATTCTTCAACTGATAAGTAAATCCGAGATCTGAATCTGCCTTCACCTTGCAAATATTTAAAACAGAAAGTGCCCTCCTTTTCGCATGTTTTCCGTCTTCTCTTTCAGCCCTGCTCGCTAACTTGAAATTCAATCGATCAATGCTCCGGACGACTGGAAAACGTGCTCATTGTATCTCGTAGCAGCGTGTATGACCGATTCTCGGATATACATGTGTGTAAAAGTATTCCGATGGTTGTCATGACTACACGTTATATGATACGACTTCGAAAACCTTATTCAACTGATCTTGTCCTTCACTTCCGAGTTCACTTTAGTAAGACTTTGTAAGCAAAAAACAGTAAAGTTTTACGACGATATTTCCTCGGTAACGATGAATATGCGATGAACAATCTTCGTTTTATTTCGCATTATTCTTTGAATGCTAACGTCGTTTTATCTTATAATAATTTAGTAGAGATCAACGTATAACTGTATCATTATGTGCACGTATCATCTCTCTGAACTCACTGATCAAATTATATTAATTAATTTAATTTTTTGCACGTATCAATTTATTTTTGAAAATTTAAAGTTAGAAATTGATAATTTAATCATTATAATTAAATTAATCAATTATAATAGACAGATCAAGGCGACACGAATTTATAGTAGAAGAATATTTAAATGGCCTGTAGATAATACACAGTTTGAGCAGAAACAAATGAAGTTAAAGCTATTGAAAGACACTATCGAAGATTCCTTAATATCCGTCTTGCCAGCTCCATTTACAAGCTATTTCTCATTAAACTAATGGTGTTTACTCACATTACTTCTAGGATATTAGGTCAACATGTAAGAGCGAAAAGCTTCAGGATACTTCTTATGATTAAAAGCAAATTAAATCTATAAAGTACAGTACAATATGTATTTGATAAAGGTGATATCACATGGTGATAATTGAAATTATTTTGTTTGGTATATTTTATATGTCATATTTTAAAATTGAATAACATTAAAACAATAATATAGATAAATTTCGATTGCAATTCAGATAATTTATATTTTATATTTGTTTCAAAAAGAAATATTGCATATATTAAATGCATCTGTTGATAAATTACTTGTATAAAATTTTATAAATCATCATTAATTAATGACATTAAACTTTTCTTAATTTAGACAGACAAATATCGCATCTTCATGTTTTATATAAAAGAGTTGTATTTATTTTCAAGGAAGAAAGCATTGTCTCGAGTTCAGACATTACACGGATTGGTTTAATTATGTTGGTGGATGTGGGCGCGGAACCGACCCCATTACTTTCGGTCCATTCTGTGGATAAAGGTTAATTCACAACTTGTAGGCATATGAACTATGGAATTTGAATGTGCCAAAAATTTTCCCACATTAACCGGTTTCTTTGCGTTGCGTAATATATATTTGCACGCACGCACATTATAAATCATATAACATCCTGGCTTTATGTAAATTATTTGTTTATATCTTTAATTTATATTCTTCTGTCTTCTTCTCTTCTATTCTTTAGTTTTTATTCTTTTGTGTAATTTTTAATATCTTTTTATATCTAATTTTTAACGTCTTTAAAAAAATTATTGAATGTATGTATATATTTATTGTATTAATAAATCCTATACTTCTCTTGAACTACGTCGTTAAAAGTATAATTTAACATGAGGAATAAAGATAATTTATCTTATATAAATTTCGAAAGTTTTAGAAGGGTAAGCCGATAGATTTATGAGAATACATTTTGTATATCTGACATTACAATTGTTCATGAGATTTCTTGCGGCTTCTGGACTTGATTGTTAATAATAAAAAATGAGCATATTAACATTCTCAATGAATAATTTTGCATTTAATAATTGTGAAAATATCTTATGTTTAATGCAATTGTGCAAAAATTTGAGAATAAAAAATTGGGAGGAGTAAAAACCGCATGATTTATATTCACACGAAGCTCGAGCAAATGATTACTGAAGCAAAATATACGGCATATCTATTTTCATGGTTCCTCTGATGATGCAACACGTCATAAAATATAATTATTTTAACGGAAATGGTACATTTTGAGATAGACGCAGTTGTCTGAGCGATTAAAAGTGAACAGAATTTGCTTTTATTTTATTTTATTTCTGATTTTTTAAATTTACAAGCCACTTTTTTATTTCTCATAATTGCTTTTGTCTTCTCAATGTGTATATGTATTGTAAAGATATAATTGATAAATAAGAGATATTATATGTTTGCGATTACGGAACTTTCCCAAGTTACTATGAGATGCCAGACTTTTGAATAAACTATTATTTAAAGATTCAATAACATAAGTATATTTCAGATACTTTTTAATTACAAACTGATAAAGAATAAGATTTCAATATATTTTTATATACTTTTTTTATGTTATGCAATTAATTACTGTATCTACACATATAAAACAAAAGTACGATTAATGTAGCGCAATGTTAAACAAGATGTGTTATTTAAGTGTAAAATTGATCCACTAGATGCAGTAGCAAATTATTTGCTCCACGACACAATTACGAACGAAACGTGCGTCACGTACGATCAATATTTTCTCGTTCGCATATACGCCGGTTTCGAATATCGTACTTTCAATCTTTGACAATGATGAACGTACCTACATGTATCTGACGTATCTGTCACAATGCGATACTTCATTTTCTACTATTGACCTCTCTTTGTTGCAATTACGTTATTTGCTTGGGTCATTTAATTGTTTGTGAACTACTTCTCGCAACGTTGTCTCTAGTCGTATATTTAGTTGCGAGTGCATGTCCCACGAAATATCGATTTTAATTAGTGAAGAAAATTGTTAATTTTAATAACAATATAAAAAAACATTGAAAATATATGTCCATTATTTGATTTCGTTTTAATCATTGTTAGAAATAAAATTATATATTTTGCTGTCATAATAATTTTTTAAATAAATTAATTTAATCGTAAATTAATTACATTTGTATTGAAGAAAATAGAGCCCTCATATCGGACAAATGTATTCGCGTTCGTGCTGCACACCCGTTATATCGTCGGAGATGAGAGAGACGCGCTATCAGTGGCGCCATGGATCCTAAGTATAGGAGATGGATTTGAGGTTCTTTCATCAATAGAGATAGAAGTCGTTCACGTTCTTTCATCACGATACCATTTTGTAGAATTTTATATTCATCCGTTCTTAACAGATGAAAGCGAATCTTGATGAAGTGTTTACAAGTTATAAAGTACAAAATTATAAAAATTCTTTACTAATTGCACACACGCGCACACACACACACACACACACACACACACACACACACACACATATTGTGCTAATTTGTTAGAATTCAACATAAAAAGATTATTCGGCTCTTCAACTTGTGAACACTGTCTAATTTGCCATATCTTGTTATAGCCAGTTGAAGATAATTTGTTTACTTTCGATCAGGTTCACGGATTTCGTAATTTTGTGCTTCCGCAAATTGCAGCGTACATCAGTTAAATGAAAACGATGATTAAGCGGGTGCATTGCCTCGCATTATCTCTTGCAACTTACAAATTTTCGATAATCGATTCTCTTGCGCATTCTTCATTGTAAAATTGTGATCATTTTTGAGATAAAAATGCGATCTCACACACTCGTGCCCGCAGGCATATTATCGGGCGATATTGAGAGGATTAATAAAGCTACGGTGATCGCAGTGATACGGATTGATCGCATAAACATCGATCTCTCTGTGAATGAATTGATTGCACAATGAATCATTACGCGAATTGAACAACATTATAATCGACGTGACTCACTGCCAAAGGCGGGCGGCGACGTAACGTACTACGTAATTGCGATTCATTCTAGACATCTCGTCGGAAAATATTCCATTGTATAATTGCACTATTATTTCTCTAAATTATAGAAATATTTTTTACTTCAACAATTAACTCTAATTTCTCTCAAGTAGTGAGAATTCCATCAAGGCAGTCTTATTTTCCGATTTCCTGTTCCCCGACATACGTGCGAGACGAAGGATGTATTTTTGTAGCCTAATGAGCTATAAATATATCGTAGCGTTCACTACGATAGTAGACGCGAGTTCTTTCCTGTTATGATATTGTAATAAAGTAGCTCGAGTTTAAGCGCGTTATTTCGTTGAAATCCAAACGCAAAAAGCGACCAGCATAAGGTATGCACAGGGTGTGTCATCGACAAATTTATCTTCGATATCTATTCCGGCAATCGTTATCTAGTGGTAGTAACTTTGATCAGTTTATTACCTCTGATCAGAAGTCGGATATATCATTATAATATTAGAATTTCGTTTATGTAGTAGTTTAAAAACATTGCACCATTTTCATAATTGAACCGGCACGGTAGGAGCTAATTTAATGCATCGCGCGACGGGAAAAATTACGCTTCGGGCAACGACAATTAATTAAGCGTAATTGCGTAAAACTACGACCATGTCCCTTGATAAACTCTGATCAGTCTTTCAAGTTTGATAGTGATTAATGCAAGAGTTACCACAGAGCAGTAAACAAGTAACATAAAAAACACAACTGCGTATTAATTATTATCTTTTGCGAAATTGACTGTTTAATATCAAAAATCTCCGTTGAGGGTAATATACGATAATATTATACAAATGTATTATAAATATGTAGTATACATATGAGAAAAGATGATGTTTAATACTGAGTTTATAGATTATTTTCTGCTATAGATAACAAAATAATAAAACGATTTTTTTTTGTTTTTTGTTTCACTACATTTTAGCCTATTCCAATAGTTTTCGATACAATTTAGATAATATAAAGTATTAAAAATCATTTCTATTATTAAGTCTGAAGCTTTATGTCAATTAAATTAATTCACACAAACGTGCAGTCAATTAAAGTCAAAGACTACAAATAGCGTTGATTAGTGTCAATGTAGCGTCTAGTATAGATAATAGAAATAATTCGATTGATTATGATCTGGCAAAAGTGAGCAGCATAGCCGAGATAGCAACGATAGAACAAAGAAAACATAATTATGTAAACATACTATTATTTAGCAGTTTCGAATTATTCGAAATTATACTACTTTAAAATGTACTACGAAAGTATACTACGTTATACAATTTTACATCTCTAGACGTTAAATGATTATTTATAGCGAGATGCCTAACTGTAATACATATTGATTAGCAAAGTCGATGGCAATAAACATCAATTCATCAAAGCAATAAGATCAATGCAATATATTTTGCAATATATTTTAGACGCGTCTCTATCATGTCGGAAATAATCAGTCTTAAAAAGTCACTGAACTGACAGACAAACAATATTCATATCTAGTATAGCATTCTTGTCGTGAAAATTCAAAATAAAATCATAAATACAAATATTGAATTACCGATTATTGTATATAATCGGTAAATATAATAAAATGTAAGTATGTGAAAGAATATTTTTCTTGTATATTTTCTAATATAGAAGTATAAAAAATAAAATTAAATAGATTTAGATACATGTAACGATTATATCAAAAACTTTTTTAATGTGTGAATAAATTCAATACGATACACTACGATTCTGATGTGAGTGAAAGTAATTAAAGGCATATGCATTAAAGTTTTCGTGACGAAGTACATTAAAACAAAAGCTGTAAATTATCAAATGGAATCGTGCAAAACTCTGTCTCGCGAATTCTTGTATAATTCTTGAATAGTTGCGATACATGTGGAAAGTATTGTTACAAAAAAAAATCCCTTATGATAATCAGTAATTCATTCTACAATTGACGATCCAATCCATCTGTTCGAACCATCGTCTTCATTTTATCTGTGCCCGACTGTATTTAATCGGAATTTATAGTTCACGGTCGAATCGTTCTTCATCCTGCCACTCCTCGTTACCGAGAATTTTCTACCGCTTGTCTCAAACAGTCTAGCTGCCGACATTAGCGTAAAGTAATATAAAAAAGAACCTCGGGGAACTATCGTGTCGTTGAAACGCAAAGCCAATACAAAATGTAATTCCAACTGTCATATTGTCAGACCATTGTTGCGAGGTATCAAAAAAGGGTACGCAATTGCACTTATACAACCCGCTGAATAAATTAAATTCTAGAATGATAGTTAAAATGATACAGTTTTTTCTGATCTTAAATTTGTCTTTATATTTCGAATATATATTTCGCCAAAGAAGATAATAATTCAATTGTCAAAAGTATTTTCTAAACTTTAACAGAATCTGCATAGATATCAAACAATAGACAAATAGCACTGCTAGAGTTCAAGGGGTTAACAATCGCACATAACATGCAGGTTTAGGAAGTGCGCATTCATGCGGTGAATCTCATGTTCCAATCCACGCCCAGATTACGTATGTTACATACATTACGTGACAAGCAAGTACCTGTCATGGTTAAAAAAATGTCTCAAAATCTTCCACAGTAATGAAGCATATGAAACGCGTACAGTTTGACAGTACGCATTTAGAAGAAATAAAGTAAAGGTTTCATAAATTAAAGTTTTGTCAATTAAACAAAAAATGGTGAACAAGATAAAAGATTTCTCTCTCTCTCTCTCTCTCTCTCTCTCTCTCTCTCTCTCTCTCTCTCTCTCTCTGTCTATACTTTCTTAATAAATCTTAGCTGGTACTACATATGTATTATATATTATGTAAAAAAATTTGTTTTAAAAAAGAGATAATGAAACGATTTCTTAATATCAACTGTTACACTGGTAATCATCAATTAAAGTTTTTATCATAAATCGAATTAATTATGCTTGTTAAATTTAATGACATGAGTTCACTGTTTATCAACATATGAAGAAAAACTTGCTTACTTACGTAAGCAAATTTGGCAAAACATTGAGTTATAATTTTGCAATTATTAAACAATACTCTATTTATTTTTCAATAAAAATTAAAACATTAATACATTATATTATTATTTTAATAAGATTTGTTTGATTAATATTATTATTGAATTACAAGATTATTTCAAATTAAATTTAATGCTATTAAAATAAAGTATAAATAAATGTATTATATAAAAATATTATATAAAAGTATTAATTTTGTATGTTGTTTATTTAATCATCGTCAGATTATTAAATGTCATTCTTATCTTTTTATTTGAAGACGAAATAAATTGTGAAATGGACAGTTAAAGTATAATAATGATAATTACTAATAATTACATAATAAGATTAATGAATAAATGATTATGTTCATTAACATATAAATGCAATAAAATCTTAATATAAATTAAGATAAATTCTATATATCCAAAAATTAACGATCATTTCTTATCTTCTTTTCTTCTTTATCTATTTTTATGTTTATTAACTTCAAAAAATGATTTTTATCAAAATTGATGACCAAGAAGTTCAAGACATATTTGAACTTAAAAAAACAAATCCTTGTTGTATTAATACAAAAGTATAATAATATATTAAATTAATATTTTTATTTCTAATTAGTCTAATAGTGTTGTACATTATTTTCTTCCGTATATATTTTATTTTGATCTCCGAAGTGAGTTTCTCTTAAAAATATAAAAAATATTTCAGAGTTATTCATTGACAAAATAATAACGATTAACATCACGTTAGAAGTTTAAAATGATGAATATTATGATGATAGAATATTAAAATGATGAATAACGATAATCATAAAAATTATTTAGAAGTTGGTTAGGCTTGAAGTCGTACGACATATTAAATAAGGGGAAATGCATATTTCCATGTACCTAAGCTTTACATTTACACAAGGTGAAGATAACGGTGAAGAAATATACAGGCAGCTGAGTGCACCAAACACGTGGGAACGTAGCGTTTTTCATGCATAACGAAATCGCGCTGTAAGAAATCGCTCTATAAGATGTTGAAGAAATTTATATTGTTTACAAAATCAATTTGAAAATATGAATCATTGGGAATTGCTAAAAAATAATAGAGATAATCAATTAATATTAGATTATCTTTATATCATTGATTTTTTATATCGATTAATTAAAATTCTAGGTAGCATCAACGATTATTGTTAAATCGTTTAATTATTTTGTTCCTTCTTATCTTTAAAATAAAGTGATGACTTATGTGCTATTGTCTACAAGAAGTAACATATATCGTGTATGTACACCGCGAATATATTATTTTTGAAAGTTACATAAAAAGTTTCTAAAGAAATAGTAGCAATAAATCTATCTGAAGTGAAAAATTATGAATAACTCATAAATTCTTACAATATATTCAAGTAAATATCAAATAAAGTGGCGACATGAAATGAAAAAGTTGTGGTATTTACATACCAATTAATCAAGTTAAAGATTTATGAAATAATTGAGTCTCCAAGAAAAATAATATCAATCATTCAGACTGACATTCATTAAATATGAGTTGTGTCCATGAACACTCGTTAGAGTTAACTGAGATTTGATCGATTCTCTTTCTCTCTCTCTCTCTCTCTCTCTCTCTCTCTCTCTATTGTTTCTTTTCTAAAAATCTACAAAACGGAATATTATTTATAAGCTTCGTTTAACTGCACCACCTAATTGTTTATTACAATTAAATGATCTGTAAATTAGCAATCATTGAAGGATTAATTATTACATTTGTTTCAAACTGTCGAATGATTGATTTACGCGCTTTGATAATATTTATTTGTTATATCATTTACAATTGTGAACATATGAAAAATGTTCGTTAGTATATTCTCTTGTTTGCCCTCTCTTCCCCGAGTAATTCACTTTGTAAATTAATAGGTATTATTACTGGCTGACCTCCAATTTCACACAAACATTACCAGTGCATGTTCTACCGATAATTTCATGGTTTTGAAACTTATACACGTATACCGAAACTTATACCGTGTCAGAAGTGAATTATACAATATGAGATACAATATTCAAAATGTAATGTAATTAATGCTCAATTTTGCAATTGTAGTGCGCGATCACGCAAATCATATCTGCGATTTATCCTTAGACGTTTTACATAACGTTGATTCAAAATGTAATTGTATACGACAATAATGCAATGCTTTTTATTAATAAGACTACATCTATCGTGTCTCAACAGATGTATCGCGATGGCTCAATAGGATGGATCTTATTTATATATCTTAATGACTAGGCATTTATCAAATATATAAGTATATGTCTCATATGTTCTCTAACTGTATTTAATCCATTTGGGATTCTAAGAACAACACATTTACCGGAAGGATACTTACCGGAACATAAAGTTACTTGCTCTTCTCCTCGAGACCGTCCACAATCTAACAGACTATCGCGGTTGTAGACAGTTTTATGGACCCCTTGCGATAACGTTAAAGATAAATCCACTTGGCGAACGCAGATCCCTCTATAGTTTAAATTCGATTCGGATTCGAGCGTACGTAATCGCTTATCGCTTTATTACACATGTACGAAATTCTGGGAGACGGCGCGAAATCGATGACGTTATTTCTTCGAGCGTGAAGCGATTAGTCTTTACAGTGTACGAAATGACTTTTTGCGAAGTGATCGAAAACAATCGATTGACATGTGAATGACACGTGCCGTGAATGATCAGCTGCTCAGCATCTACGACCGGTGTGACCGGCATCGAAGGATTCCGCATGACATGTTTCACACCAAGCTAACTTCCCATCGTGAAATGCTCGCGGTTGGAAGGAAAGTAAATTCTTCCTTTTAATCCACCATTACGTGTTCCATTAGTTTTTTAGGTATTTGGGTGCGAATTTTTCGAATTTCAATTCATCCGCTTTCGATCGTGACGCGTGCATTTTTATATCCCGTCAGTTGATCAGTTATTTTTTTTATATTTTAATAATGAAATGTAGTTTTAGTAATGAAATTACTCACTGTTCTACGACGGTAAGTTGCAAGGAAAATCCACGGCCACCTGCCGACGAAGCGCGCGCACGAATGCAAACTGAGCGCCGTCGCGACGTGACGGCTTTCACACGCGGCGCCAGGTTCCCCCGTTTCGTAACATCACAGGCGGCGATCATCACCGGCACCGTCGGATTTATCGCTGCAGATGGCGCCAGTCTATGAAGATCCATAAAGATCGACGAAAATCCATGATCAATCAAAGGGATCCCAATTGACTCACGATAACATATCTGTCGCAATTAAATTTAGTCGCCAAGTGCCAAAATTTTTTCCATTTCGAAGCAAAGCATCGATAAAATATAGAATTCTGTCATGTAAATAAATTTACAATTAATTCTTCTTTTATAAAAATCCTGCAACTTCAATTCTTGGACTTCAATTCTCTTGTCAGCTATCGAAAAGAAATGATTTGTAAGTTAATTTAATTTTATATGGATCTCAATAACAGTTTTAATTAAAAAGTTAGTTATAAAAATATTTTAATTTCACACATATACTTCCGTACACATCCTATCAATAATCGTACGGTAATTTTGTAAATGATACGCGTGTCACGTCAGAAGTAGATTACAACGATAAAAAGATTTAATGGAAGATTTAAGTTTTTTACGCTAATTTCTGTTTTTTTAAATATAGAATCGTGTTTCTGTAAAATGTTTTTCATACACCGTTTAATATATATATCGCAATTCGGATAAAAGATAGACAATCGAATTGCCTGTCGGTTAATAAACCTATATATATTTAAGTAGTTATCGATTCACTAATTTATTGATACATGGCCCATGTCATATTAGCCTGCATCGCATGAGGAGCAAACCGACAGTCTCGATCGATATCACATGTATTGTGCGCTGTAAAGATTCAGGAATTGCGAGAATGCATCATTATGCATTATTGCTCTCGACAATTTTAAAAATATATCTATAAAATTGGATATTTCTGTGTTTTTATAGATTTCAAAATTTTAATATTATTTTTATATCTATTCAGGTGTTAGATATTTTTATATATTTATATAATATCTACAAGTTTATTTCTCTATTTTATTTTATGTTTTTTTCCTCACAAATTTTTTATGATTTTGTAACGATTATCTTTTGATCAATTAATTCTATAGAATATCTTGATATTTCGTAATGAAGAAAATTTCATGATTTAATTAACATCTAAAATCAATCATCATGCATATTAAATTATTAATAAATATTAAATATTAATAAATATTGATAAATATTAGACAAATTTTATTGAGTACATTTTGTCATTAGAATTTAAGATAGTAGTATTACATGTTTTATTCAAGTAACTGAGAAAAGAGAAGGAGCAGCCGTGCATAATTTTCATTACTTAGCATTTGTGCTCAGAATCGTGTCGCGCGTGGCAGCACTGAATGCTCATCTTGCAAAACTCGTCCTTACAATTCTTACTTTAAAATATTTAATTTGCAACTAACTTGCAAATAAACTAATATTGTTATGGATGTTTATAAAGTCACTGGCATAATTCTTATGGCAGTAGTGATATTATAAATATAAAGATCAGTTGTTGTTAAGATTAAAATTAAACGTTAACATTATCCTCTATCATGGTTAGCAAATTAATTTAGAGTCAAATTTAGGTTTAATTTTTAATTAAAATTAAAACTGAGTATTGAAAAATAAAATTCGATTTTGTGACATCTTGCAGGTCTAAATCTAAATTTGAATCTAAATTTGAATTTAAAATAATTTAGATTATTTTTATCCAGATTCAAATAAAAACTTCTATTAAATCTAATTTGAATTGAAATGAATCTTCTCGAGCTTCTGGAATATAATTGATCTAAAATATAATTCATCGCTTATCGACCGAGAGAACTGCGAGTATTCCCCTTCGCCGTGGACCGCGAGCATGGCAGTAGTGGCGCTTCGGATCAATCGGACCAGCCGGGACCATCCGGGTACGGTACCGTCTTTACTGTTTCCGCCTATTATTTTCCGCAAACGGAGAACTTTTTGACTCGCTCGCGCGATCAGTCGCGCGCATGCACTCACTCTCCTCGCGGCGCGAGCCAGAGATCGGTATGATAAGAGGATCAAAATCGCGGTGAATTACAGTCGGGGAGAGAACAAGTGTACTCACGGGGTTGGGGTGGTAGTGGTGATGCTGCTGCCGACCGCGCAACCCTTGCCCGAGGCACGTATCGCATCGTCGGCCACCGCCACACCGTTGCAATTCTGTCGTCGGTTTCCTTTTCATCTTCTCGCTTTAATCATCATTATCTATGATTTTTTTAAGTAATCGTACTTCGACCGTGTAACTGACACTCAAGTCAGTCTTGAACTTAAAATTGAATATAACTATAGTTAATTAATTTTTTGCGTGAGAATCAGGATTTTCATGTGAATATCTTGACCGTGAAATCTAGTTAATGATACACATATATTTCAATCCATTATTTCAGCTTATGTTTACATTATTTGCATTTTCCTTCCAACATCACGCTGCATCATAAGTACGCTGTAATTTATTGTAATGGTGCAAACTTTGACGAACAAATCGATATTAAATATAAGCTTTTATTTAAATATCATCGGAATTATATAATATCCAATATTCAATTCTTTTAATTCAGAGAATATTACAATTTAAGATTTCAAGAATTTAATATTTTAAAAATACAATTAGTTTGTTGAAATTGTGTCAACCAATTTTTTTGTTTGTTAAAATGTTACGAAGCTTCCAATATACAGTTAGCTGTGTGTAACTTTGAAATGTTTGGAATTACTCACAGAATTCTCATTGTGTACATACTCGTAGAAAGAATGTATTGTGCTGCCTCAAGTACCGTACGTTCATCTCGAAAAATTGAATAACGAACGAAACGAATAAATAAGTCTATTTACAATAGATGAGGTATGTGAATCACTTTCGAAAGTAGGATATCTTTAGCTTTTTCTTTTGTGCGCCTCAGTAGGCTATTATCATTAATTTCTGAGAGACAGAGAAAGACAAAGAGAATTAAAATTGTAATTGAAATTAATATAATATAGTCTATCGTTAAAACGTCAACATTTTTTACACGTACAATATTGCCATAAATTATTATGTGTGTATGAATATGCATAGTATTTTTACTGTATACATTATTTGCTCATAAAATATCTTTTTACATGCCCCAACGAGAAATAAAATGTTGACTCGACGTCGAATGTGTGAGTTTGAAATGGGATTAAAATTAATATCGATCTCTTTATGTTCCTGATGTTGATCTCCTATCGACTCGAACTGCATATTCGATTCGATGTCGATTAAAAATAGAAATCTTGTGTATTGTTTGATACTATTGTGTAGAAAAAAAAATTTTTTTTTATGATTAGCATATAAAAGAATATGACATTTAAGAAGCTAGAATACTTCATTAAGGTCTAGTCGACGTCGAATTGATCTCCATCGGAATATTGCAGAAAATGATAATAAATTTAATATTGAATCGGATAAAATAAATGTTTATTTTGGAACAATTAATCCTTATAATCCTTGCGTTAAAATATAATCAATTTTAATATTAAAATTGATTTTGATGCCTTAACAATTTAGTCGAAATCGGTAGATTTTTTTATGTTAATTTCGATCCAGTGAAATTTATTATGACATCGACATCATTTCGACGTCGATTCGACATCAGCCTGCTCACTGGGTGCACGATTTATCATTTATTAAATATCTTCTTTACATCATATCGATATCGAATTCTTCAAGAGATTATTTACGATGGCATTTGATAAATTACATGCATTCGGATGAATAACAAAAATATGGCTTCGCATTATTGGATTTTTTTAACATAGAACAAATTTTGATTTTTTATTTATAACTTACATTTTTTCTTTAATCTGAGGAAAATAGAATTATCGGTTTTTCTTATAATAATGTAAAAATACATTGTTTAAAAACTGACCTGCAGGAAATTTAAATAGAAATAAGAAAAATTGTTTTAACTTTATTTTATTTTTAAAAGGGACCTTAAAATGAATAAAATAAAACAAACTTTAGCAAATATTAAAGCTACTGAAAGTAAAATTTAAAAAAATTTTTGCTCCAAAAATGTATTTCCTAACATAGATCAGACTTCCTCTATTATGAAAATTGGGGCAAATAATGTGACACATCAAATGAAAAAAAAATTTATCTTTTTCTATTGACGAGAAAGCAGTAAATAAAACGATGTTTATTGTGTAATAAAATCACAAAAACAAATCATAAAAATCTGAAATAATTTCCTATCACCTCTCTATCAGATATTATTTAATACTCTATTGTATTTATGTAGAAAATTAAAAGTTAAAAGTTAAAACTCAGATGCCAAGAACACAGCTAACACAGCCCCACAAAAAAAAAATTGTCTGTCCGACGGATCAGACCAGTATATCTTTATGTATTTTGACCCGCTGAATCCGAATCCGAAGTCAGAATTGTCAGAAAGACTCGTTTTTTCACCCCTACAACCTAACTAATCTTACCTAAAAAAAGGTTAGATTGTAGGGGTGAAAAAACGAGCTCTGACAATTCTGACTTCGGATTCGGATTCAGCGGGTCAAAATACATAAGGATATACTGGTCTGGTCCGTCGGACAGATTACTTTTTTTGTGGGTAATCTGTGTAATCAAAGTCAAACTTGCCTAACAAAATTGTATAATTATTATACAATTGATGAAGAAAAAGAGCAAAATTTTAATTTGAGGTGAAAACGTTTCCTTCACTGATAACATCGTGACAATAACATTTTAGATTACTTTTTCTTAAATCTACAATCATTTTGATTTATCGTACATTATACTTATTTTAATTGCTGGCATAAATTATCATAGAATTTCAAAAAATTACTATTCTTCTTTATAAATGCAAAAAGGATTCGAAAAAAAACATGCCTTCAGAATAGATCTGTAATAATGATCAATAGGTTAAAGACTAGATAAACACTTCTATTATCGTTTTTTTTACATTCTTAGAATCATAAACATGAACAAATGATACAAGCAAAAAAGTTATATCTACACTGTAAAAAATTTATGTAAAATTACGCCTATTATAGCGGATAATTTTGAGACCCGCTCTAAATTGTAAATTTACAACTAAATTAAATTAAATATTAAATAAAACAAATTAAAAACTGAAAATTTTTGCGTGTTTATAACTCTACATATAAATTTTACAAAAATTTCCTAATTTGTTCTTCTTTGTGCATACACTGTAAAAAAATTTACAAATTAAAAAATTATTTTTATTTATGTACAGCAAAATTAGAGAAACACGCAAAAATTTACACCTTTTATAGTGGGTCTCAAAATGTAATTTTTACATGTAATTTTACATAAATTTTTTTACAGTGTATACATATTTTAAATATATAGCTATGTCTGTTATGTTGTAAGAATAAGAATAAAATTTAATTAATGTAATTAGATTTCGTGCACGCAATGCGATATTATTTTATCGATCTCAACCGAAAAGGACAGCCTTGACAAAGTTCTGCAGCACCCACTTCGCCATTCCCAGATCAATATTGCTCAATGTTATTGCACTGGCAATTTATGCACAACAAATGTTTGAGGAAGGGACGTGAAACTCCCATTCTCACATGATTTTAACATCGTGCACGACAACTCTTTTTCGGCGCAACATAAATGAGCATAGCTTAAAAAAACTTAAGAAAATTTTAGTTATTTTTGTGAAAACGTTCATGCTTCTTTAAATGCGTCAAAATGAATTAATTGATATAATATTTTCATATACAGAGAAAGAAAAAGAGTACGGCTTTCAATCTTCTGATTTTTATTCTTGACCGCAATTTCTGACCTTAATAAATTTCTTAATCTAAATTACGTACTTGATTGAATTTAAATTTCTAATACTTATAATTACTTATTATTTTAATTTAGATAGTTATTTAATTTGTCAATTTTTTACTTATTTAATTTAAAACTATTAATTAATTAATAATTTCTTTATATATCGTGTGTACATGTAAATATTATGCAGAAAAATTATTAAAAAAAAACAAATGCTTTTTATGCATTATTGCATTGCATTAAATAAATGAATTTTTACATTATGATGAAGAATTGTATGTACTACAGACATCTTTTTTATCAGATTTTCACAATATTGATTTAAAATATTAGCTAGATAGATTCATGCGGCTTCTAATTTTTCGGTTTTTCTACATTTTTTTTTCTATATTTTCTACATTAATTTTGTACAAGAACTTGTTTTAAAACAGTATAAAGCAAATAATTCTTTTATTATCAATTTCTTTTCTTTTATAAAATATATGTTAAACGTAAAGAGAGAAGAAATCTCTATTTTTATTATCAGGAAAATCATGCTTGTTTAAAATTTTATTTATTTATTTAATTTTACATATATGACATTTGTGAATAAAAGTTAACATTGAATTATAAATAAAAATATATGAGCTTACTAATAAGTTGATCGAACTTCCGATTTGGACGAGACTTTGTGATAACGACAAATTGACGTAAAGGAGCAAAAAAAGCCAGTCATTATCAATTATTCATGCCAAGACATGTATTGAAAAGAAATAAATAAACTTTTAATTTATCATTAGGCTATCTTTAATATCAATAATAATATTTAATATAAATAATAATATCAATAATTATAATTTAACCCGCGTGAATTCTTGATCTGAATGCTTGACCATACTTATTTAATTATTGCAAAATGTTTGACCACAGACACATTATATTTTTTTGAAGCCTATTTATTATATATATATATATGTATATATATATATATATATATATATATGTGTATGTATATATATATAATCAGTTAAAATATATAAAATTATTTAAAACTTTTGCGTTTATACATTATGAAAAATTACATCACTATATTGTGAAGAAATTACGTGTAATTTTATTAAGTATAAATTAAGTATAAATTTTTTTCAGTTGCTTTATTACTTGCTTTATTACTCATTCTTTATTATTTTATAATGTGATAGACAATATGGTAATGAATAAAACCGGATATGAATTTCAATTCTCATGTTAAAATAACGATAAATGTAAAGGTCAGCCACGTGAGAATATATGACGAAACAACTTTAATTACTGAATATTGTTTGCAATGTGACATATGTATAAAAGAAAAGAAGTGAAATAGATTTATAGATTTAAGTTCAATTTTATTAATTATATTTATATTTCACATAGAAATATAAATAGATAAAATTGTTATTACATGAATATCCTTTTTACCAACAGTATTGTACATTCCCATAAAGAACTTCGATTTATACTATCAAGTTAACTTTAGAAGAGATTAAGGCTAATTTGAGAGTTGTGATCAACTCTCAAATATTGATTTTTAATAAAGAGTAGATGCAATATTTTTAAACACCGCATATATTATAATACGTTTACATCTTTTAAATATCAGTTTTGAATATATCATTGAATGTATCATTGCCTAATAAAACTATTTAGTTTTAAAGCTGGAAAAATGTGATGGTCAATCTCATGGGGGATTTTTACATTTTCAAATAACGAGCATGACTTGCCATTATGAAACGTTTTTTAAATATTTTTAATATACTTAAGAATATACTTAAGATAATATTTAAAGATACTTAAAGATATTTAACGACATTTAAAGATGCATATCAACTGAATGCGCTGACAAATAATGGAAGATTTTTCGATATCTGCTGCCAATTTGCTGTTATCACAAAAAATTGTTTCATATAACACTAACGATTAATTAAATATAGTTAAAATTATCTAATGCATGTTATTTGACTACAAAAAAATTCACAATAATGTCAGATACTAATAATAAAATAAAGAATAAAATAAAAAAAATTTATTTACTATAATATTCATTTTCTAAGAAGAAATCTTTGTAATTAAAAATCCTTATCGCTCGGTTATACAACGATTGATGTTGTAAATATAAAAAACAAATTGATGTAAAGGAGCAAAAAAGTCAATATCAGTTTTTCATGCCAAGACATTGTATTGAAAAGAAATAAATAAACATTTACTTTATCGTTAGGCTATCTTTAATATCAATAATAATATTCCAAATTTAAGCCGCGTAAATTCTTGATCTAAAAATCTTTATTAAAAAAAATATATTAAAAATATGCAATACTTTTGATGTAAATTATTTTATACAATAAATCATTTTAGATAGTTACTATTACTTTAGCAGTCTTATTAAGAAGAGTATAGTTTATTTACTGAATGAGCTGCATGATAAATAAGATATGTAATAATCAATCCATATGATTTCGAGCCCGATTTTCTCTATTGATGAAAATGTTCGGTTGACATTGATTGCGATAACCTAGATATTATTATATTATTTATAATTAATATTTGTATTATGTACAATTATTTGTGTTGTTGGTTAAAATTCTTTGTAAGATGTATCAAATTACTCTTTAAAAGTGAATCAGTGTATAATCACTAATTATAATGAAAAGTATATCATTTTCACTGATATATCAGTTATTCAGTGAAAATGGTATACTTTTCACTATAATTAGTGTTTATACATTGATTCATTTTTAGAGAGTAGGTTAATGTCTGATCGCTTTTTACTTCGTGTTTAGTTTCTACATATTTTGAAAAGAAATAGACTATTTTCTTAGAAAGGAATTTTCTAACAGAATAATTTTGTAAAAAATTTAAAGTCCGCAATTAAGTAAAGATGACATACGAAACTGACGAAAAATCGAAGAAAATCCCGCGTATAAAATATTGAAACATTCGAGAAAAAGTTTATGTTTGAGCTCCCAATATTTCTCCACTAAAATTTCTTCTCTGCCTTCGGCGAAGAAGATCACAAAATATAGCTCTCTTTGCTCTCGATCTAAATCGTAATGTTAACGCTGTCTTAATTATTACGGTACAGTAATAATTTCATGGACTCTCGAAACTACAACGATTTTGTTATTGAATTCACAGAAAAGTCGTAAGATCTAAACATAAAAATCAATTCTTTGCAAAAATAAATCCTGCAACTTTATTTCTATAAATACAATTAATTTAATAATATTAGAAATATATATACATATATAACAATTTTATATATGTCAGGGCATTTTATGTTATAAAATTTCCCCGAATATAAAATTATTTATGAATATTTTTTGAATATTTATGAATATATTTTTTAAATAAATTAAGAATTAAAATGAACAAAGAATTGAAGCAATTTTCATTGCTCAAGCGTATTCTATTTTAATGTTATGTATTATTCAACTCTATTAATAACTTTTTTATCCATTTAAGTTTAATAGGCAAGATTGATGTTAAGAGTCTTATTTTAGACCAATTTTTTTTCAATATTTGTATATATATAAATACAAACTGATGAAAAAAACACCTAATCATATTTCGCAAGCATTAAATGCTAAACTATTGCGTACAGGATCATCACATACATATGATTTGCATGTAACAATTAAAGTAGCGATTGGTAAAGCGCGATGTGAATCGCACGCGAATTGGGAGCATGAGAATAGTGTAAATTTTATCCAATAGGAATAATCGATTTCGAGAAAGCGAATCATACAACTCTCAGTTTTTGCAATCGGCCACTTCCGTCACCTGCTTCAGCAAGAGCCATGCTTTTTAGAACAACTGACACGACCGGCGGGGGGTTTCGTTGACGGTCGTCATTTTACGTGGGGCGGCGCAAAGTTGATAAGTGGGACATACGCTCGAGCACCTCGGTATTTCGTAGTGAACCTGCCATCAGGTTGG